>OY253746.1:6422107-6477228 GCA_958009045.1 Oxytorus armatus | reverse complement strand
CAGGACTCGAGCGTGACGATGCAAAGGGTTCGATACGAAAAATCTCTTCGGGATCGTCGTACTCTGCCTTTTTCTCTGGCCACATACAGGAAAAAAAAACCACCCCCCTGTTAACTCCCGCACTTTAGCGCTCGATGACGAGTTTTTGTCAATGTTATTCTTTTCAGCACGACATTTTCAGTCGACCCGGACACTCACATTGACAGCCTCGAGCAGGCCGAGCTGATCGTACTCGAGGGGACGAGCAAGTGGTCTTGCAAGATCGCCATCACAGGTGATCATCTTACACGAATACTGACTATACTAATAAAGCAAAAAAAAGCGAGCGACGAAAAACTAACGAAAAAAAACAATGAAACAAATTTAAAAAAAAACAATCGTTTGCAAATCACGAATAACATTTATCTCTTTCGTCCACAATATCACCTCACATCTCTCTCTCTCTCTCTCTCTCTCTCTCTGTCTCTCTCTCTCACTTTCTCACTATTGACTCTGTGAAGAGCAAGAAAAAACAATGTCTAGACTACATACACCGCTATCTATGTAGACACAATCGACGATAAACTAAAACTGTTTTTTTTGTCGACACGATAACAACACAAGAAGTTAATTGAAGATAAGCAAGAGCTTGATTTGTAGAAGATACACACGTCGACTGTACACTCGTACATCGAATCAACCCTTGCGAAAAAACTACCCTCTGTGTGAAGAAGAAAAAACATCGTTTTTATGGTCGTTTGTGATGATCGTGACCCGAACGCCCGCTACGAGATTTCCATTTTCAATTAAAGCCTACCCGCGCGGCGATTCGTGGAATAAAAAAAACGCGACAGATTTTTTTGTTTTTTTTTTTCCCCAGTGCGCAAACTCTTATTCGCGTATATATCTATATGTAGGCGCGTAGATATACACGAAGTAGGTAGGACCGGGCAAGGGTCAGACGAAAACCGAGACTTGTGTACGAGTATAGTCAGGTAACATTATACGATGGTTTTCTCGTGGGGTTATATGTAAAGTTAGATATATGGGGTATTTTGCGTGAAGTGTGATAATTTTTTGGGTCGAGGACATTTGTCGAAGAAGTATTAATTCGTAAGTGGTGGCTTCGAAAAAAAAAAAATCACGACTTCTCAAATCCTTGCAGCTGACTTTATTATCTTATTTTTTTTTAAGGAACGATTCGCGAATTGATAAACCTTCAAAGATACAGCGGAGTACTGAATCTTAAAAAATTGTTAATACTCATTTCAGAAGGGAAATTGTTGGGAATGGAAGTGAGCGAGGATCGAAGAATGCTTAAGGGGGGAAATAGGGTTAGGACAGCGTTTTCTCAATGATTTTCATAGATTTTTTTAAAGTATAAAAAATGAATATAATTTATTGAACCTTTGAGAATATTTTATACATATATTTATATGTCCCAATCAGACTCAGCATTTTGCGTACATTCTGGAAGCCGCAATTTTCATCTGAAATCAAACGAGGTTGGAATTTACTTTTATTATATGTCTCTCTTCTATATGAACCTGAATGCTATCAAAAAAATAGAAAATTGCATTTTTTACAGGGATCAAAACAAAAAAGCATGATTTTTTGCCATTTTTTACAACTTTATTTGCAAAACAAAATTATTTTAAATAATGATAATATTCCGATTTTAGGTTCATATAGAGCGCAATACTATGAAGAAAGTAACTGCCAATTTTCAAAACGATTGGTTGAAAACTTTTCAAACTAGCGTGTACGCAAGTTCAAAAAAAGTCGTTTTCAGAAAAACGCGTTTAAAAAAACGCAAAATGCTGAGTCTGATTGTGACCTGCAATATAGGGTCACTAATATCTTCGGTGTTTTTCAAGGAAATTCTTCAAAAATTTTATGGTATATACTT
This sequence comes from Oxytorus armatus, assembly GCA_958009045.1. Classification (NCBI taxonomy): domain Eukaryota; kingdom Metazoa; phylum Arthropoda; class Insecta; order Hymenoptera; family Ichneumonidae; genus Oxytorus; species Oxytorus armatus. The sequence goes on along the minus strand of OY253746.1, from coordinate 6,475,340 downwards.
AAATATATGTATAAAATATTCTCAAAGTTTCAATAAATTATATTCATTTTTTATACTATAAAAAAATTCATGAAAATCATTGAGAAAACGCTGTCCTAACCCTATTTCCCCCCTTAATGGCTTATAACAATAGAACGAGTCGGAGTTTTCATTTTTTATTTTGGGAACATATTTTTCAATAGTTTTACTAACAATTGATGAAATTTAAAAAAAATCGATTTTTTGAACCGTCTAACCCTATTTCCCCTCTTAAGTTATCTTTTCAAAATATCTAATGATCTCGATCGACCGTCATTAACATCAATTTCTTTTACAAGACTTGCCGAAATATATTTTCCAAACTTAGTGCTCGATCAAAGATGACCGAAGAACTGAAAGCTTCTTAAATGTCTTCCAAAAATTCCATTTGCCGAAAATCGCCGGATTTTTGGCAAACATCAATTTCTTTTATAAGACTTGCCAAAATATATTTGTCAAACTTAGTACACGATTAAACGTGACTCAAGAACTGAAAGGTTCTTAAACGTTTCCCAAAAATTCCATTTGCCAAAAAATCGCTCAATTTATCTAGAATATCCCATATATATCGTACAATTGTATATATGCGGTTTATATATATATATATAATCGTCTCGTTTGGAAAAGCTTCGGACGAAAACGTGAAACTACCTTCACCGCGAGAACGACGAAGAGAGAAAGAGAGAGATGCGATAGACTTCTCTCTCCGTCTCTTTCACTCAGTGTATATAACTTTCTATGCGAGTGCGTCCGGAGATCGATAGTTCAACGTACAGGCAAGTGCAGCGCCATCGGTGTGTGCGGCACGTTAGAGAGTCTCATTTCTACTGCACACTAACCCTCGCGCACCAACCCTCAAATAACATCCTCTCCTTTATTCCTTCCTCTCTCTCTCTCTCTCCCCCTCTTTTTCTCGGTTCAACCCTCCGGCTAAACCCATTACAGCGTTTCTTTTTTATAATCTCCTCGCGATTCTCTCAAGCTCGAGACACACACACACACACACACACACACACATATATATATATATATATATATATATATATATATATATGCATATATGTATAAAACACAAATACCGAAAAGATAAGAGAGATGCTCGACAGCTACACACCCTAGCAAATATGAGGGAGAATAAACGACAGAAGCTGGATCATCTATATACTTATATATACAAGAGACTCTGCTGGCTTTCTATATCGTATATTTCGTCTGGATTCTTTACCGCGGAGTCTATTTTCGTTAAGCTCGGCAATTCCAGTCTATAAAGATTACTAGGTATGGAATACCAGGGAGAAAAATAGGAAAGAGAGTAGAGAAGGAAAGAAAAAGCGCGATTACGTTGTTAAAACCGTTGCATTATAAGAAACTGCGGAGTAGATACATAATTATAGTTCATTAAAGAGTTTGCCTATTTGTTTACATAAGCTACAGATTTACTAACAAAAATTATTAGTCTCGAAAAATTGAAGCAAAAAAAAACCGGCAAAGGGGTCTAGAGAAACAAAAAAGCTCAGTTACGTTGCTCAAATCGTCGCGTTACAGAAAATTATTGGGTAGAGACACGATTCTACTCATTAAAAACGTTTAGCACTTTCTTTACATAAACAGTACGGTGAAAATAAGTAGCTACGAAAAATTGATGAAGAAAAAAACAGAGTAAGGATTGTAGAGAAACAAAAAAGCTCTCTTACGTCGTTGAGGATCGTCGTTTTACGAGAAAATATGAAATAGAGACAGGATTTCGATAATTGAAACTGATGATATATTTCTGTGCATAAAATATAGATGTATATTATTTATCGTTTCGTTATATACAGATATATCCATGCGACAAAATGCTTGAATAATACTTGTTCTATTTTCCCTGCTCAAGCAATAAATTTGTACTTTTTTTTCCTTCCACTTCATTAATTCGAAGGGCGGGGGGAAGGGGGGATTACACCATGATTTATCGTTTCGGAAAATGAAGTGATACGATAAGGGTAAAATGCATTTTCGGTGCATCCTCCCCGAGAGATATTTTAATCTCGATGTACGTACACAACGCCGAGTCATCCTCGAGAAGTTTACATATACGGGGTTGTGAAAATATACGAGCGGTAACACCATCTGACCCCGTGATGCCGAACAGTACGAAAGAACGAAAAAGAAGCATAAGAAGAAGATCGATAAACAGAAGGAAGCCGGTAGTTTCACGTAGACAAAGTGTTGCACGCCTTAGGGCGTAGGGTGGTTTCTGAGCTCTTGTTGAATAAAAAGGGGGGGTTGGTACGAGGCGGAAAGGGGTTATATCGCTGCAGGTGCATTTAAATTGCCCGTTAAAATTGTTAAACTCGTTTCTTCATCCAACAAGCTGTTTTTTTTAATAACTCCACGATGCTCATTCATTCACTATACGTTTATACAGCGTTCTTGAAGTATTTATCTTCCCACCACGAGTCGTTTATCTTTTTATTTCGTCAATTTTCCGAACTTGCAACAACTAATAACGTGAAACGCTGCGGGACGAAATTACTTTGAATTAGCGCGATGCTTCGAAGTTTTGATTTTACGGTATGAAAATTGTGAGGAACGTTAATGAAAAGTTTGAGAGTTGCACAACCTTACAAAAAGCTCCGAAATTCGTGGAAGGGGGGGAAGGCGGCAGGCGCAACAAAAAGGAAAGCCAAGAGACGCGAGCGTCGAGAATGAGGAAAGGGTTCAAATTGTCGGAGAGTAACAGTTGGCGCCACTTCCGCTTTCGCTCCGGTAATCAAATCTCTTGATTCACCGAGCGCAAAAATTATAAAATAGCTATATAGACAATTGCGAAAAAGCTCACCGGAGTATACAGGCTTTTGCTCGTATTTCGCCAGTCGTGCGACTACGAGAAGTCAGCTGCACAGTCCGACTGAACTAAAACGGGAGCACCGACGCGGAAAAAATGTTCACAAACCTATATTCTCGTATTTTCCACGAAACGAAAAGAACTTGAAAACTATTCGATTTTTTGTGTCTTATTTTTCCCGGTAATGTTTGTATTTTCGACGGATACTTAGACAAATTAAAAATCTGCGATAAATTTCAGATAGGATACAAACTTTAAAAGTCGCAAAAGAAGAAAAAAAACGTTTTAGCATTTTTTTCCACTCAAACAAAAATTCAATAATATCGAAATTTGAAATCGCTGTAATTTCGTTTGACCAATTTTGGCAATTGGGAAGGGTTTGAACACCGTCGTGAGTAGACCTAGAAAATTCTGTTTGATCCGAACCGATATCTAAATTTTTTATACCGCAAAGAGCACTTTGAAAATCGTCGATAGCGAGTCCAAAGGCGGCATTGGAAAAATTGACAAAAATCGATCACCCAACTTTAAAAATCTGTAAAAAAAATTGCCGCCCAATGATTTAAGCGTCATTTTAACGTTGGAATGATCGCGAAGAAAATGAGCACATAATGGAGTCGCAACTCCCTCGGGAAGGAAAATTACAATCATTTTTTAAAATCCAGATTTCAGAAAAGATGCAAACAAAAATTTGATTTCTAACAAAATGACCCTACGCCGATGTATTTTTTGTTACTGATTGGTCATCATTAATTTGTGGGTCGTTATCCCGAAAGTACTCAAATTTCTATAACAAACCGAAAAAAATTGCGTTTTATATAGGCAAGAGATGAAATAGTGACCGTTCAGTGAACTCGCATTTTCGAACTTTGCCAGCTTCGCAAAACGTCGAGTAGCAGTAAAAAAAATGCTTACGAAATATAAGAATGATAAACTCAAGCGACTGGCAATAAAAAACATCTCTCCGATCATGTGTCAATCACGTTTGAAATTAAAGAAAAACGAATAATCCGATGCGAGTGAGAAACATGACGAATGGACAGAGTCGAATAATAATCGATCGATCAGGCCAGCTCTCGAACTATCCTCCCCCAACCCCATTGTTGGAATTGACGGGGGGGGGGCACTCGACTGCCAACTAGGCGTGAGATATCCTCTGATATATCGTGTATCTAACTCTAAACTCGATTGCCCACACAAACACACAACAGACTCACCGAGAATCCATTTAAAAAGCTTAACGGTTCAATCACACCGGTAACAAAATTGAAAAACGTACAGCAACATTACATTTTTTATCTTCAGTAAAAAAAGAATTAGATATAGTGCTCGTAGTATTTTTTTTACTGTTTAGTTACTTTTTACTGTACTGTAAAATAAATGATTTTATACTTTTAGCAACTTAACCAAAGACTTCTTCTACTTAAAAAAAGAACAAGAAAACGGCTTTTTATCGTACATCTACAACATCCATCCATAGGTATACATACAACCCTAAGAATACCAATAAAAAAAAACAGACAATCTACGAAAAAAATGTAAAAATACAAAGTAACGTAAAGACGAATTTTTTTACGAACGTTCTCGTCAATATTTTCGGACCATCGTGACTCGATGTTTGGGGGGATGACTGAGAATTTTCAAGAATCCCATTTATCCTGGACAGACCACGAAGAGACTTGGAACGAGCCGGAAAAGGATTTTCAAAAGATCGGACTGTGATAACAATTAAAAAAAAAATAATAACGAGGCATTCGTTAGCATGGGCATGGGTGTTTCTCTGTCTGTCTATTTTTTCCGTTACTACTGGGTATCGTATAATCCCAATTGGGAGTAATGTAAATCTGGCTGTTACGAATTATATAAACTAAGTACTTTTGTAATTCGTAACAAAATGGTATTTCATTACAGAAATATTACTAACCCAGTTTATATTTAATATTGATACCCAAATCACAGCACGTATCACGCACATCATCAAATCCATCTGTTGTGTTGATATTTATAAAAAGTGTTTAGATATTATGTGTGATAGGTATATACAGTTTTATATTATACATATATTAATGTATATATGTTTCGATATCACCGCCGAGCTTTTGCACGCTTACGAAATGGCTGTCACAAAGACACACTGAATATCCTAATGTACAATATATATGTTTATATATAATAATAATAATGAAATTCGACGTTTTTGAATCGTTAATTTGTGACGGTGTTTCTATGGTTGGTGAATCTACGATCACACAATTGCATGATCATTCACATTATATTGTTTCACTTAATACCGTTACGCTGGAAACGAGAGGAAAATTTGTTGAACTCTGATTTTTTTTATTTCTATGTCTGAGAAAACTCGGATTTTTCTACTGATTTTCTTTCATGCCTGACCTAATTTGAACTTTTTTCCTTGATCTTTGAAAAAATGCTTTAGCTCATTCGGTCAGTGCTAACGATTTTGTTTACTGCCCGAGCAAAATCGGACTTTTCTACTGAATATTGAGAGTTTAGCATAAATGCCTATTTCTACTTGTTTAAAAGACGTCTGACTTAAATAAGTAGAAATACTACATTTCTACTTTTTTTTTTCTCAATGTCCGTACGTACTTGCCATTTCTACTGATTTAATTTCTCATTAAAATACACTGTAATCGGACAGTACGAGTCCTGGTGATTAAATTCTCGACTTAATTTTCCATATTGTCTCTGCACGCGGTTCGAATTAAATTACAACACTCGCAAACACAGACACACTAATTTTAATGACACGAAACTAATAATTGCCGAAACGTCGTGAGCGTGAGAAACAAAATTAGTCGAATTACCTCTCTTTATTTCGGGTCAATAAATTCTGAATATATTGCGATAAAATTTTGTCTGATCACAATTGGACAATTCTACTTAATGCATCGTTAAAATGCATTAGACTCTACACGAGTCCCAGCTCGGTAATTAAATGTTCGAATTAATTTTCCTTATCGCCATTGCGTTAGGCAAAAATAAAATTACACTTTGAATGGACGAGGAGCTTAAAAGAAAAATTACGTTTAATTAATATAAGCGAATGACCTCGTGCTCGGACTCTCGGGTCTGTGGAGTATCGCGCAAGGGTGGAAGCATAATTTAATGACGCATATACAGTACACGAAAAAATTGAATTCAATGCAAATTGTATGTCATTCCAATTACATAAGAATTAACGATACTGAAAATTAAACTTTTACAATAGTAATTCCAAAAAGTTAATAACGAAATTCTAAAAAAAATGCTTCTTAACCAAATATCCAGAATTTTCTTTCATTTCAACTGATATGAGTTGCAATCTCTTATCTTTATGAATACACAATATGTTCATGAAAAAATAAAAAATGATCAATGGCAATTATTGAAAAGTTCAATATTTCACGACTTTTTCTTAACTTTTTGATGAAACTGCTATATCTTTAATTGAGTGGGATGAAGCATTAAAAAAAAAAAAAACGGAAATGTTACTCCAAATTTCTCGATTCGTAGCTACAAAATGATGTACGAGGTCTGTTCAAAAAGTATAACGAATTTTTAATTTCCGCGGGCTACGTATATTCGATTTTCGATTTTTTTGTGGCGTTAGGTTGGTACTCATGTCCCTCACTTATGCTGAAAAAATCGGCCATTTTGAATGTTTAGTTAATTGTTGACAGCTGTTTTGGCTAGACGTGTTTTGGCTTGTCTTCGATTTTTGCCTATTCCAAAAAAGCAGCTTCCATTGCGATGATTGAGCTTTGGTTTCCACGTCATAACCATAAACCCATGATTCGTCACCAGTTATGACCCTTTGGAGCAAATTTGGGTCGTCGCGGACCGAGTCCAACAGCTCCTTAGCGATGTTAACGCGACACTGTTTTTGTTCGAAATTGAGCAATTTTGGCACGAATTTCGCGGTGACCCGTCTCATGCCCAAGTCATTGGTAAAAATCGAATAGCACGAGCCAATCGATATGTTTAGTTCCTCAGCAACTTCTCTAACGATGATTCGACGACTGGCCAATATTATTTTCTTCGCTTCATCAATGTTTTCGTCTGTTGTTGATGTGCTCGGGCGTCCGGAACGCATTTCGTTGTTCGCATCTTCTCGGCCCTCTGAGAACATTTTGTACCACCGATAAACGTTGCTTTGGTCCAAGGTAGCTTCACCATATGCCACAGTCAACATTCGGAATGCGTCCGCGCACTTAATTTTGTTTTTCACACAAAATTTGATACGGATTTTTTTATCCATTGTTTGGAATAGGCAAAAATCGAAGACAAGCCAAAACACATCTAACCAAAACAGCTGTCAACAATTAACTAAATATTCAAAATGGCCGATTTTTTCAGCATAAGTGAGGGACATGAGTACCAACCTAACACCATAAAAAAATCGACAATCGAATATACGTAGCCCGCGGAAATTCAAAATTCGCTATACTTTTTGATCAGACCTCGTATACTGGGATCCAGTGGTACTAATTCGAATGACCGGTAGTAAAGTTTTGCAGTAGATATGTGGATAGTGTAGCGACACTGTCGAGAAGACCCAGTTACGGAACTCCGTAATTCCCCATTTGGTCGTTATGCTCGAGAAACTCGTGAAAAAGTTAAGCGTATGCACGACCGAGAGATAGAGTCGTACGAGTGTTAGAATAGCTCTCGAAAGCGTCACATTTGAATTACAACAGGGAGACTTTTCCGCATTCAATTTCCCGTTACAACAGCTTCCGCTCGGTTACAACGTTCGGCTTTTAATTTTAAAACCACAGGGTCGTGGAATTAATTCGTTAAATTTTCCATTCACACAATTGCAGATTAAACGCTCTGTTCAATCTCTTGCGCGAAAGTCACACGACCCGAAAATGGCCACCACTCGAGGAAAAACATTAATATTTTGTAATTTAAAAAATATTGATACTCGTGAGAAAGGAATAAGCATAAATAATTATTTTGACGTGAAATCATTATTAATTGTTTCGCTTTCGAATGGTGCCCATGCACACGATGAGATTGAGAAAAAGTTTGGGACAAAAATGACGAAATCAATAGTAGGACATTTTTTCAAAAACAAATGAGTTATTAATTGTGATATATTTTTTTTTTTATAACAACGAAATCTTCAGTTATCTGCGCTCAAGGACTCATTGCCAAGGATAAGAGTGGTACTTCGGATCCTTACGTAACCGTTCAGGTTGGAAAGGTGAAGAAACGCACGAGAACAATGCCACAAGAACTAAATCCTGTCTGGCACGAGAAGTTTTACTTGTGAGTAGAAAAAAATCTAAATGTACGTGGATGGAGTTGTAATTTTAACATATCGGAGGCTTATAAAAATTTACACAGAAAATTGTTATGAATGTCTAACGTAAACCTTATCAAATTTAACATTAAAAATCATTATCAAATTTGACTTGTAAAAGCCTTAATAAATTTGACAATTAAAATTCTTGGTAAATTAACAATTTTTTATCATTACCATATCGTTAAAATTCATATACAAAAATGTGTCAAGATTTTTTAAAAGTTATAGCCGGTTAAAGACTCCTCGGGTGACTTGTACCCAAAGATATAGATTAAGGGCCAAAAAGAGAGGGATGTAATTGAGGGTTAAATTGAAAATTATACAAAATCTTTCGGATATTTAACGTTAAAAATATTAATAAAATCTCTTGTATTCCAGCGAATGTCACAATTCTTCGGATCGCATAAAGGTGCGGGTATGGGACGAGGACAACGATCTAAAGTCAAAGCTACGTCAGAAATTAACGAGGGAGAGCGATGATTTTCTCGGTCAAACGATAATCGAGGTTCGAACGTTGAGCGGTGAAATGGACGTATGGTACAATCTTGAGAAACGTACAGACAAGAGTGCGGTTTCGGGAGCGATAAGATTGCACATAAGCGTGGAGATCAAGGGAGAGGAGAAAGTAGCGCCGTATCACGTGCAGTACACGTGCCTTCACGAGAATCTTTTTCACAGTCTTTGCGAGGGTAACGGTGGTATGGTGACGTTACCACAGGCGAAGGGCGACGACGCGTGGAAGGTATACTTCGATCCACCTGGCGAAGAGCTCGTCGATGAGTTTGCGATGCGTTATGGAATCGAGAGCATTTATCAAGCCATGACGTGAGTATAAAATTCGAGATCGTTTAATTTTATTTTTCCCTCAAAGAGCACTAGAAAATTATTATTTTTTTTAAGTAAAAAAAAAGAACAACCTTTAAAATATTTCTTTCTATCGTATTAAAAAAAAAAAAATTTCTCAAAATCGATATTGAATCGATGCCCACTGATTTTATCAACGCGAAATAAACAACTAAAAACTCCCTACATAATTTTCGATGATTTTTAACCGATCAAAAAATACAAAATTCGAAATCAAACGTAATATTGAAGGAAACCTTTTGCAACTTAATTTTTATGGTTACTTTATTTTTTTTTAAAGTATGGGATCGACTAAATTTTATTTCGAAGATAAAAAATCATTTTCATTCGATGGTTCCTTTTTTTTTTTATGTAAAAATGTTACTTTTGTCATACAGGCACTTTCACTGTCTCTCGACAAAGTACCTGTGCCCGGGTGTACCTGCTGTGATGTCAACCCTCTTGGCTAATATAAACGCTTACTACGCTCACACGACAGCGAGCTCGGCGGTTTCCGCGAGTGATAGATTCGCAGCTAGCAACTTCGGGGTAAGTTTTGACCGGTTGTAGAGCGCGAGATAGACGTGTCGTTTTCTCCGAAAACATTCTGCGGGCGATAGTGCGCGAAGGGTGGGAAAACGTGGAGTGTCTCCACGAGGGAGATCCGTGGGAATGCGAGTATGACATGACTGATGTCTATGTATGGGACGTTTCGTGCCAAATTTACCAAAATTCAGATCCTACATATCTCGAAATTGTTTTATCACTTTTTTACGATGTTCCCTCACTGAAAGTGATTTGAACATCATATATTTGGCAATATATTTGGCAACCCCATGTTTTGACATGGATGTAACATTTTTTTAAATTTGTTTTACTTTGAAAGAACTCTTCAATTTTGTTACATTCATGTCTGAATATTTATTTACATTATAAAAGCATTTTCTATGTTCGCTCGTTTGGAATTTTCAGTACGATTCTTTTTTATTTTAGCAAGTTCTAAAAGATCGGGCAACGTTCCCTTAAGGTAGTAGTCTGGTAACTTAAGCTGATTTTCATGTCTTTTTTGGAGGGCGTTTTTTTGTAGGAAAATAAAAATGAACCGTTTTGGATATTTAGGATGTTTTTATTTACATATTAAAGATACAAAAAAAATTTTTTTGAAAAAATTTAATAGTTTATTATAAGTATTAGTATTCATCGAAGTTGGCACCTCGACGTTGGTAGCCCGGGTCCTAACTTTTTTTCTACCGAACCGATTGCTTTCAAATTTTAACAGGCTACTCTACACACTTATAGTTCTCGTCGGAACCACCGAGAAATTTTTTCACCCCTAACTTTTTATTTTACAACCCCTTCTTTGCTAAAGTCCTTTTATTTTAGCAAAGAAGGGGTTGTAAAATAAAAAGTTAGGGATGAAAAAATTTCTCGGTGGTTCCGACGAGAACTATAAGTGTGTAGAGTAGCCTGTTAAAATTTGAAAGCAATCGGTTCGGTAGAAAAAAAGTTAGGACCCCGGCTGCCAACTTCGATCAACAATAATAATAATAATAATAACCTATTAAATTTTTTCAGAAAATTTTTTTTTTGTATCTTCAATATGTAAATAAAAACATACTAAATATCCAAAACGATTCATTTTTATTTTCCTACAAAAAAACGCCCTCCAAAAAAGAGATGAAAATCGGCTTAAGTTACCAGACTACTACCTTAAGAAACGCAGTATTGAGGGTATTGGTTTTACATTTCTTTGTTATTGTTTGTAACCGATAAAAAAAATATTTGTTTAATGAATTTTTGGAAACCCCATGTTTTGAAATCGATTTAGCATTATTTTTAAATTTATTTCAATTTGAAAAATCTCTTATATTTATATAGATTCATATCTGAATATTTATTTAAATTATAAAAGCATTTTCTACGTTCGCTCGTTTGGAATTTTCGGTACGATTTTTTTTATTTCAGCAAGTTCTAAAAGATCGGGCAACATTCCCTTAAGAAACGCAGTATTGAGGGTATTGGTTTTACATTTTTTTATTATTGTTTGTAAACGATTAAAAAAATATTTTTTTAATCAATTTTCGCGTGGTCATGTTGAGATCGAACACCCCATATGTAGTATATAACTTCCCTGAAGCATCCCGAGGAAGGATGGATAACTCGAGAAATGCTCGTGCAATTTCCTGAGGACTCCCATGGTCCATTCGTTATTCCGTGTCCCGGACGTTTCAACCTCGATTCTACAACAATACCCAGCATCCACTCACCTATTCCGTTTCGGCATGGACATGCAAGAACAGACCCCTTAATGCCGGTATTTTCCCAACCCTATCAATTTCGCTTTTCCAACCCCCTCCTGGCTATAGATCCAAATACGCTTCGCCCAATTCTCTCTTCCATTACGAACGTTGGAAGATTGCTTCGCGAGAGAGGTATTGTGCTCAAAGGAACCCGAAAATAAAACCGGAATTCGTTCACTTCTCGATAATTCATCATTTCCGGAGCAACATTTTTCTCTTCTCGTTCGGCCAATTCACAATTAAAGCTCTATAAGAATCGCGTGCTTCCAATGCTGGTGAAATTTTTTCGCATTAAAGAGAATTTCGAAAAATGGCCGATAGGTGATGAAACATTTTTCGAATGGAAAAAGAATTTATAATCATCACGATAATTATTCTAAAAAAAATCTTCATTGTTGAGTACGACAACGATTAATCATAAATGATTAATTGAAAAAAAGTCATTTTTATATTTTTCACAAGAATGTCTTCTACTACATTTTTTCGGCATTCAAAACATTGCTCATCTGAGAATTTTTGTTGGGGATTAAAAAAAAACGAGAATGATTATTCTTCAAAAATTGGACAATAAAGTACGTAATATTAATTTAAATGATTTTTTTTTGCAATGTTATTCCTTTAGGAATACATTACGTTTCCTTCATCTAGGTGAGAATACAGAAGAGAAAATCTTTTCGATGTTTCTGCCGGGAAAAATGAATGAACCAACTCGAGCCTCCCTACTGGGAAATTCCTTCTTCAACTATAAAGTGGCTCGTTGTGCATTTTCCAGTCTCGGAATGAACGTTATTTTTCGTTTTTTCTTTATATCTTTTATTTTTACGAGATGAAAAACTACCGTGAGAGCATCCGTGCGTTTACGACCTTTGCGCAGAGTTGTATGCACCAAGCGGGGAATAAAAACAAGAAAAACGACATCGGATGAATACATAGTTGCTCATATGTGAAATCTACGTCGTGAATATTGCTTTCCGTACGAGATGAGAAAAACGTGGATTCCAGTGTAAAACGATTCAAAATAATTATGATAAAAAATAGAATATTTGAATTTAATCGAATGAATGATTTTTTTCTTATTATTTCGAAACAACATAATTATAGAAAATTCTATTAAAGAATATTAATATTTATATTTAAAAGTTTTGTTACTCAAAATTGTTCAAAAAAGTAGTAACTTCAATTTTGTCACAGCAATTGTTTCTGACCATGTTATAAAAACAAATTTGTTGTTGATTTTTTTTTTATTCAGAAGGTAGCCAACGAAAAAGAGCGGGAAAATTCGAGCACGTATCACAATTTATCCTCACACCCTCATTCATCTCTCCTTTACGATTTTTCTTATCGTCTCCCTTTTTTTCCCTCATTCTTCCCCCTACTCTGTCTCTGTCTCTCTCTCTCTATTCGCATCACTCTCGCACATTTCGTTTAGAACAAAAATGTGTTTTCTCGCTTGGGAAATAAACAACGAGCGTGACTTCGATGAGATGGGGGAGGCAAGAGAGCGAAAAGATAAAGATCTGCAAAAAAAAATTGGTATCGCGATAAATAACGTCCCTTGCTAAATCTATTTAGTTTTTCTTCGATCCTAAGAAACCCTCACAGTACGAATAAATGTTCAATGTAAATTCCTATCGACGTCTTTTATTTTATTTTATTCTTTCGTGAAAAAGATCGTATCGAAAATCCGAAACGAGGGATCGTTCGAAATACTATTCTGAACAAGTAAAAAAAAAATTCAAATCATTATATAAAAAATTGTAAGAAGGTGTTCTATTTAACGAAAATTGTACTTTTGGAAAAAATCCTACATTTAAAAAAAATACGAATCTGAATATTTGTTTACACGATATAAACATTTTCGACTATCGCTTAGGATTTTTGTAAACAAAAAAAAACGTCAATTTCAAAGTAATGAGTGGGTTAACGACTCTTCTCCTGATCAGCTGATTCAATCGAACCGATAACTTTTTCCTACAATTGACATCCCATTTTCTCGATACCACTGGGCTCAATTTTCGACCCAAAAGGATTAAATTAACAATGTAAAATACCAATTACAACGATATCTCTGTTCGCAGAAGGAGAAATTCGTGAAATTGCTGGATCAATTGCACAACTCACTGAGGATAGATCTGTCGATGTATCGAAACAACTTTCCAGCCTCGAGTCAAGAGAAGTTAATGGATCTAAAGTCAACCGTCGATCTGTTAACGAGCATAACGTTCTTTAGAATGAAAGTACAAGAATTATCGAGTCCACCGCGGGCAAGTACAGTGGTGAAAGATTGCGTTAAGGCGTGTTTACGTTCGACCTATCAATTTCTCTTCGAGCACTGTTACGATCTTTACAATCGTGAGTTTCAAGTTGATCCGAACGAGGCTAAGAGAGATCCCGAGGAGCACGGACCGCGTTTGGATTCATTAGACTTTTGGCACAAGCTCATCGCTCTGATAGTGTCGGTGATCGAGGAAGATCGTAATAGTTATGCACCGGTTCTCAATCAGTTTCCTCAAGAATTAAATATCGGACAGCTTTCCGCCGAAACAATGTGGTCATTGTTCGCCGTTGATATGAAATACGCGCTTGACGAGCACGAACAGCACAGATTGTGCAAATCCTCGGCCTATATGAATTTACACTTCAGGGTCAAATGGTTACACGCTAATTTTGTCAAAGATGTGCCGACTTATAAAAATTCCGTTCCCGATTATCCGGCGTGGTTCGAACCGTTTGTCATGCAATGGCTCAACGAGAACGACGATGTTTCGCTCGAATATCTTCACGGTGCCTTCAGCAGAGACATGAAGGATGGGGTAAGTCTATTATTATTATTTATTATTATTATTATTATTATTTTAATTTAAGGTATCAATTCATTGTCGATTTAAAATGTTTTATTTTTTTAATACCTACAGTTCCAAAGAAGCAGCGAACACGCATTGTTCAGTGTCTCTGTGGTCGATGTTTTTACCCAATTGACGCAGTGCTTCGACGTGGTCTCAAAACTCGAGTGTCCCGATCCCGAAATATGGAAGCGTTATATGAAGAGATTTGCGAAAACAATCGTCAAGGTTCTCCTGTCGTACGCGGACATTGTGAAAAAAGAATTTCCGGCCCACCTCAAAGAGGAGAGAATCGTGAGCAATGAATTTTTCACTCAATTTTCCCAAAACCAAACTTTATTATAACTTTAACGTAACGAAAAAAAAAATGATTTCTCATATATGTATGCTTTTTCTCCTAGGCCTGCATCCTTATGAACAATATCCAACAACTTCGTGTTCAATTGGAAAAAATGTTCGAGTCCATGGGCGGTGACAAACTCGAGGAGGACGCCGCGAATATATTGAAGGAATTGCAACAACAATTGAACAGCGCCCTCGACGATCTCGCGATGTTATTCGCCAAGAGTCTCGAGCCAAGGATAACGGGCTCGGTACGCGAACTCGGTGATCTATTGTTAGCGATCAAAGGAGGCGGACAGGTCGGCGCTTCGCAACCGAGTCAGGCTAATCAAGTAACCGTCGAGGCCGACGATGTTTTGAGGCCGCTCATGGATTTGTTGGACGGTAGTTTGTCACTTTACGCGCAAACTTGTGAGAAAACAGTGCTCAAGCGATTGCTCAAGGAACTTTGGAAGATTGTCATGAGGATTCTCGAAAAGACCGTCGTACTGCCACCGATGACCGACAAAACCGTGAGTCATCGATTGAATAATGAAAAATAATTTGTTTACAACATTCAATCGTTGAGAAGAGAGAGCATTCTTTCGATTTAGTCATTGGCAAAAAAAAATCATCTTACTTGCTCGTAGAGGAAGCTCAATTTTTTACAACTTTCCGTCGTTGAAAAGAGTTAATTCTTTACGACTTACGATCAATGAAAAATGAAACAAAAACATTTTTCACGATCTTCGGTAGAATAGAGGTCAATTTTATTCTATTTTTGTTTCAGATGATGTTCAAAAATCTTACCGACAACGCCAAGAATCTCGCTGCCAATGCAAAGATCGAGGACATGTCGAGACTGTTCAAAAATCATATGGCCGGAAAACCCGACGTTAAGAACGCTCTGAGCGGAGTTATGGTAAGATCGACAAATTTTCGTAATTAAGGGATGAAGGAATTTTTCAACGAAATATCGAGCTATCGATAATAACGTTAGCAGAGAATTGTCAATCTTTATTTCGGCATTAAATTAATAGCCAAGTAGGATGCGGCAAATGGTATATGAAGAAAAAAGTAGTTGTACTTCGAAGAATAATTTAACTGATCGCCTCGAGGGGAAACACCAGGATCAAAGAATTATTTGGATTAAAATTCATCGCTTTTTAAAAAAATTAGTTTTTTTTCTCTCAACGAATTTATTCAGCAAAATTGAAAAATTCTTACAGGACATATCGAAGGAAGTGGAGAAGAATCTTTCGCCGAAACAGTGCGCCGTTCTCGACGTTGCCCTCGACACGATAAAGCAATATTTCCACGCGGGTGGAAGTGGTCTGAAGAAAAATTTCCTCGAAAAATCACCGGAACTCCAGAGTCTACGTTACGCTTTGAGCCTGTACACACAGACTACCGACACACTCATCAAGACATTTGTCACGTCACAGGTCAATCAGAGTAAGTACCAAACTTTAAGAAGAAACCACCCTATTTCAATTAAATCGATAAAAAAAAAAGGTGCGATTATCGAATTTTCGCTAAAAAAAAAAAGAAAAATTTACATTACGACAAGGGTAAAGAAAATTGGGAATTACGACAAATATTATATAAAATAAAATCCTACTTTTCCTAAAACAACGGAAAATGTCCGATCGGCGAATTTTCGTTTAAAAAAAAATCGTTATCTCTTGGGAAGCGCGGTTTTTTTTTTCTTTCATTTTTGTACGACGATAATGATTATTGTCGGGGATCTAGTGCCGCTGAACGATCCGTCAACGTTGCGTCAGCGTCAGCGCTCGATGAGCAGCGAGAGAGCGGACGAAGGGGAGGGTGCCGAGGGTATGGAGGGCCTCGAGGAGCCCCTTCGCCAGAGCAAACCTCCTCCCCGTCAAGAGAGTCGACAAGGTACCAGAGACCATGCACTCTGAGACCGACAAAAAATGCTTTCTTTCTAGATACATTTTTTTTTTTTTTCCTCACTCTAAAAATAGGTCATAGTCGACATTAGTTGAACTTTTGTTGCATTCAAGCCGAAACGTCTTTCGATTCAATCAAAGATTCTCGTTACTGATTTTACTCATTTTTATTGAAGCTTGATTTTTCAACTCTATTACGTTGAACTGGATTTTATTTATTTATTTTTGTCAATTATGACCCTAATGGTTATTCTCAGTGAAATATATCGGAATCTATTGAATTTCCAGAATTCATTATTCAATTCAATAGATAAAAAATTTCGAAATAATTCTTTTTTCAAATTTTATGATTATTCATTTTATATATATATATAAAAAATGAATAATCATAAAATTTGAAAAAAGAATTATTTTGAAATTTTTTAAAATATAAAATAATAAAAAATGATAAAAAATGATGAATAAAATGTGAAAAAAGAATTATTTCGAAATTTTGTATCTATTGAATTGAATAATGAATTATGGAAATTCAATAGATACCGATATATTTCACTGAGAATAACCATTAGAGTCATAATTGACAAAAAAAATAAATAAAATCCAATAAATAAAATCAAATAAATAAAATTTCGAAATAATTCTTTTTTTCAAATTTTATGATTATTCATTTTTTATATATATATAAAAAATGGATAATCATAAAATTTGAAAAAAGAATTATTTCGAAATTTTTTATCTATTGAATTGAATAATGAATTATGGAAATTCAATAGATACCGATATATTTCACTGAGAACAACCATTAGAGTCATAATTGACAAAAAAAATAAAGGGATAAGGGATAAGGGGGTGATAATTTCAAAGGATAAAAAATTATAATTTTTTATCCCTTGAAATTCTCGAAGAGAACAAAAAAATCACAAATCACATTGAACGTAACGAGAATGATAAATTTTCGAATCGAAAGCGAAAAGATATTTCGGTGAGCACTATATTAGTCGAACTTAGGTTGCTGAAATATCGCTGCTGCGCTGTTGCTGCCTCTGCCAGCCTTTGCTGAATCATGACTAAATAATACGCCCGTATATAAATAAATCCTCATCGATCATAGAGTAAAAAAAAAATCTTCACAATATCACCAATATCACATTACGTACTGTATATACGCGAGAATAATGAACACGTCATTGGCACAAATTATAATTTTTTTTCCCCAAGAAGACGAAAATTTCACGTTGGAAATTAAAATTGTCTTCTGCCTCATGAAACATTTCCACCGGACATTTATAGAAAAGCTGCTGTATATATACGAGAAAAAAAACTTACCATAGAGCATGTAGTTTGCTCTAGAACATAGAGATTGATAGAGAGGGGAGCGAAAAGAAAAAAAAAATCTTCGTAGAAACTTCGTAGACTAGTCGATCGAGCATAGGCAAAATAGTTAAGTGGTCATGGTATTCGAATATTTTTTTGTAGTTGAATAGTTTGTTTTTTTCTTTTCTTTTCACGACTCACCATTAGGGTACGCCTGGATGACAAAACACGTGGAAGACCAAAAGAAAAAACCATTTTTTTCGCGATGGTGATTCTCTTGATATCTCTCTTCCATTTCTCACTCACTTCTTTTTCGTAATATTCTTTCAGACACGGTGGGAACCGACGGCGGTTCCGTGGGTGAACTCAGCATTCAGGTCGATCTTTTCACTCACCCTGGAACCGGCGAACAAAAAGTTACTGTTAAAGGTGCGACAATTTTACTAATTTTTTCCTTTTTTTTCAATCATGCAGTCATCTATTGTCATTGAATTTACGATTTATGACCTTTAATTCACGGTCAAATCAGCGATGAATTAAAAATATAATTTCCAACGTTTTTAGTGCTTGACTAGAATTTTTAACACTTCAGTTCGATTGTATAATATGTCTTTTGATATGTTGAACATTTTGAGTCATGCATTTAACAAATTTACTGCACTCTTGAGCAATTTTTCGCAAAGTTGGTTCAGACTCATATATATTCATAGGGTATTTTATTTACATGGCGAGGCAACAATAGCCTTGTGTCAAAGGGTTGAAAATAAAAATAAAATTTCAACCCTTAAATTAAAAGAATTGGTTCAATTAATTTAAATTAAATACATTTGTTTTTCATTCAGATAATTTAATTCCAAATTTCAAACTTAATTTGATTATCATCAAATACATGCCCAACAATAATCAAACTTGATATAATAATTGATCGACAATAAATAATTGAAAAAAAAAAAAAAAACGAAAAAATTTCAGTCGTCGCTGCGAACGATCTCAAGTGGGCAATAGCAACGGGAATGTTCAGGCCTTTTGTCGAGGTTAATCTAATCGGACCTCATTTGGCCGAGAAGAAGAGAAAATACGCAACGAAATCAAAGAGCAACAATTGGTCACCGAAATTCAACGAAACTTTCCATTTGTGCGTATAAAAAACCTTAACTTATTGCACTTCCTTTAAAAAAAAAAAAAAAAAAACTAAAAACATCAGTTTCACCATTAATTCGTAAATTTTTCTTTACCCACCAGCATAATCGGTAACGAGCAACAGCAGCTTGACTTTTTCGAGCTTCACATATGCGTCAAGGACTATTGTTTCGCTCGCGAGGACAGACTCGTGGGCGTTGCTGTATTACAACTGAAGGACATTGTAGAGGATGGTTCTTGCGCAACTTGGCTATCGTTAGGAAAGCGTATACAAATGGACGAGACCGGTTGGACGATATTAAGAATTTTGTCGCAGCGCAACAACGACGAGGTCGCCAAGGAATTTGTCAAATTGAAGAGCGACATAAGACAAGAAAATCCATTGCCAAATCCGACCTGAGATGATTCGGAGAACGGTGAGGCAAAAAAGAACGAGAAAGTAAGAAAAGACACGAAATGAAGAAAGCAAAAAAAAAAACCAAAAATACGTAACCGATAAACGATCAACGTGCTCTCAAGCTTCGAAAGAGCCTGAGGGAGAGAAACAAGGTAAATTCAACCGGAAGTCTGTCCGGCAAGTGCCACGAGGACGAAAAAAAAACAAAAATGGCGCTCGAAGAAGTAAAACGAGTTTTCTCGAAAATATTGAGAAAGGAAAGGGCGAAATAAACGAAGCGAGTTCTTCCGATGTTTTTCTGCTTCTTTTTTTTTCGTCTATCGAACCAGAAGAAAAATCATCAACAAAACGGATGAAATCCGATGATTGATGTCGCGTAATAATTACAGCCAACGTAGCTAGCTGGAAATTTCCACGAAAAATCGTATTTTTACGAGAAAAAAAACGTACGATAAATCGCGAAAAATGTAAAAGAATAATCGGTTTTTTTTTACGACGAGAGATTTCCGGCGCGTCAATGAAAAAAAAACTAAAAAACAAAAAAAAACGAAAAGTGCAAATGGGTTCGTGATACAGCCCGTTGTCCAAGCACACAGTGTCGAGGAGGAAGAGAAAAAAAGAGGGAGAAATAGCGCAGAGCAAGAATAATAAAAATGGACGAAGAAAAACCCATCATGGATAAAACGAAACTATTGAGGGATAGAAAAAAAAAAGTCCTGCCGGTTCGACGTTGATTTATAAAAATAGAGGAGGAAGAAAAAAAAAAAGATCGTCGACGAGGATAATTCCAAAGATGAACATTTTTTTGGAGATTCGGAGGTGCAAAAAAAAAAAAAAAGAAATCGTCACCATGACTGTAGATAACGTGAATTTGTTGAGACGGGAGTGTTTTTTCTAAATACAAGTTTAAAAAAAAAATACGAAAAAAAGAAAACAAAAATATTGTAGCATTGCGTACGACCAATAGGCGCGTTTTTCCTGAAACGTCGAGTTTTTCAGTTGTA
Organism: Oxytorus armatus; assembly: GCA_958009045.1. Taxonomy (NCBI): domain Eukaryota; kingdom Metazoa; phylum Arthropoda; class Insecta; order Hymenoptera; family Ichneumonidae; genus Oxytorus; species Oxytorus armatus. Next base: position 6,455,103 of record OY253746.1, on the reverse strand, counting down.
AAAACGTGCCGCTAGTAATAATAGGGCATAATAATTAAATTATCGTAACATTGTAAAGTATGTTCTTATTCGTAATAATTAAGGTATAAATCAGAGAATCGTAAGAAAGTCTGACTGATGTATGGTGAATGAAATATATATATATATATATATATATATATATATATATATTAAACATATATATATGTATATATTTAAAAAATATATATGTGTGTGGTCGAGGCTCGGTCTGAGGTCATCGAACTTGAGTGGTCTCACAGTAATTTGTTCTTTGTTTTTCTTTTTTCCTTTCTCTTCGTATTCCATAGTCCCTGAGTCCTGGGCCTCAAATTCGGTTACCCCCAAACAGACCGAGATTCGCACCAGTTCGTGAAATAAAAAATAAAACATTTCTTTTATTGAAAGATAATAAACATCCAATTAGCATGAATTACCGAAAGTTACGTGAATCTTTGCAAAGAACTCTCCCACTGGAGGGGAGGGTAGGAAAAAAAAAAGAAAAGAAAACTACACGATTATCGTACGGTTTTGCGTTGTTCCAAGTTTCTACTACTACGTAATAGTCCAAAAGTCTAGAATTATCTAGTTTTTCGAACGAGCGGATAAAGGAAACAAAAAATAAAATACACGAGAAAGGGAAGAAAAAATCTTAGAGACAGTTTTTCGACAAAGAAAAAACGACACAGTCACACACGAAAGAAAAAAAAAAAAAAAAACACAACACGGATTTCCGACCGCGATTGGTCACCGTTTTTTCCTTCTAATCTCTCCGCTTGAATTATAAATATCTTCGTAAGCTTATGGAAAAAAAAAAACCAAAAAGATACAGAAAAAAAAAACAACAAAAAGAAAATTAATATTAATAATAATATCTCGTGTATTCTGTGATAATTACCCCTTACAATGATGAAAAAAATAATAATGAGAAACCAAAAACATTCCACGTATCGACACACGTGAATCGCGTATACCAGAAACATTTGACAAAAGAAATAAAAAAAATACAACAAAAATCACGAAAAATTAAAAAACATTAAGACACGCATCATAAGACACGACTTCCGATAGCATCAGTATTTTTCTCTTTCCGAAGAAAAAAAAAACGCATTCCGATTTCTATTCTCTGTATGCATTTAACAAAAAAAAAAAATATATATATATATATTATATATATATCGTCCGAAATAGTCTCGGGGTGGTGTGAGGCGTTAGGAGTGGCCCCCGATCTGCGATAATAATAGCGAAAAAAAAAAAAGAACGGATTTTGATTAAAAATTTTAATTACGCGTTTTCGAGCTAGCGGTGAGAAAATTTCACGAGAGATCGAATTCAGAGAACAAAAAAAATGGTATTCCGAGACGCAAGGTTGGCTATTTATGATTCGCGTGGACAAACCTAACGAGAAAGTTTTGATCGATCGGAATTTGAGCACTTTGCGACACGTATTAAAGAACATTGATTTTTCTTAATAGTAATTCAAAAAAACATTACTAATAATATTATTGTGAAAAACATGAACAAATAAATGCTTAAAAAATCGTCGGTGACATTTTGATGCAATGAATTCGCTATGTTTTTTTTTTTGTATAAATGTGAATTCTTTAATTATTCTCGAAATCTTGCGGAATTGATGAAAATTCAAGGAATAGTTTCGTGAAGAGTAGCGCCTTTGAAGCTACGAAAATACGATAAAATTCTTACGTAATCGTATAAATCATCGAATTCATTTGATGAGAGCATGAAAAAGAAAAGTTTTCCGACGATTTGTAAATGAATTTTTTGTTCGTCAACTACTTGGTTAATAAATCATTGGCGTTATTATTATTATGTAAAATCAATGTTCTTAGCATGTTCGATATCGGTAATATTTTTTGTATTTTTGTTTACTTTTTATCGTACAGCCGAGTACTCAAAATTCTCGTCGAATCTCACTGTTTCGTTGGAAATATATACGCCAAGGATCCAAGAGTTTTCCTCGAGACAAAAACGAGCGAGGAGCTTTTATTTTTCATTCAATTTCTCGGAGATAAAAGATAAAAACCATTTTCCCTTTATCTTCGAGATAAAAAAAATAATTTCGTCGCTCGTTACTGTTGCGAAGGAGATTTAAAAAAACAATGGAGTCTGCACGACTAAAATTACGAATGGAAAAGAACAATAGGAATTCACGATTTTCCGTTAAAGAGACGAAAAGAAAAAAAAAACTAAATTTCGTAACTGCTGATCGAAACGTGTAGCGAGAGGATATACGTCAGAACGAAACAAAGAGAAGATGTAAAAAAAAAGAGGCTCACGAGAATGGTTTAAAAAAGACAAAAAAAAATTAATATATACACAACTGTTGACAATACTATGCTTGAGAAGAAGAAAAAAACGATTAAAAAAATAATCGCGAGACGCGTATGTAATTGTACCTAATAAATATGTAAAACGACGGGATGTTTGTGTTTCGTGAGTAAAAGAGTACGAACAAAGAGGAGAAGAACAAAAAAAAACAAGCCATTCAGAAGAACCGAGAGGAAGGGGGAAGGGTTGAAAAAAAAAAAAAGAACAAAATGGGTCCTCATCGTGTTAAAACCAAGGAACAATTTTTTGTGGAACGGGTTTCGTGTGTTACAATTAACGATCTACGATATTATTGTTCGTGTACGTGCGATGATTGCGTGTTTATTGACGAAAAGTAAAAAACTAAAAAAAGCAACCAAAAAAAACCTTAACTTAAATAACTGAGGAGTTCAATCGTTCATCTCCCAACGGAGAACGTTATTTACCATTGTTGACGAAATTTTTTATTCAAAAACGAAAACGAAAAACGAAAAAAAAATAAAATAAATAAATAAATGTGCACGCCGATTCGCGCGAGAGACCCTCCCGCCCAAAATAAAGCCCTTGTTGCATCCTTCATCTCGTTCGAGCGCAAAAAAAAAAACATAAAATCGTGTCCCGATCATTTTTCATCAGTGTAAGGTCAAAAGTAAACGAAGATGTAGGGGAAATCGAGAGCGAAGTGTTGATATATTCCGGATTGAAAAAAAAAAAACAAAACACGCACATTCGACACAAATCTGAGGTAACGAGAGCGCCGTTGAGCTTTTTTTTTCCAATCCGTATTTTTTTTTTCTCTCTCAATTTATATTCAACGGATCCGCGTCTTTTTCGTTTCTCGAAATCTATTGGTGACCTATTTCCAAAATAGAAAACAGATAAAATGATAAAAAATGTTCTATAATTCGCGTGATTCTCTCGCGATTTCGTCGATCGTGTTTTCGACATTCTCTCGTTTCGAGCAGCTCGAATTACAAAGAAATACAAACGAACAAACAAAATCGTGTACGAAATTTCTCACAACTATCCTAGGACATTTCAATCGCGGAAGAAAAAAATCTGTCTTGAATATCGGTACGCGATGCTCCCTAGAAAATCGAATGCGTTGAATTTTAGCGTTTGAAAGGAAATTTTGCTTTTTGTTTTTTTTTTTTCAAAAATTAAAATTAATGTATATAAATTTAATTCCGGAAGTCACATCGATTTCCATCGTTAACAAACAAATTAAACCAGCCGTTCGAGGAGTCTCCTAATTGTAAATATCGAGAACAATCTTTTGGTCAGATTGAAAAAAAAAAATTAATACGTGTTTTGCTCCGAACGTACGATATTTTGAGAGCCAAAAAAAAAAAAGAAAAATACACCAAAGAAACGGAAAATAAGCTCGTTGATGTTTTACAAATGGAATTTCCGTTTAAACCGGTTGCGATTAATCACGCATCGTTCCGGCTCGTTCTTCCAGTTGCAAATTGATGTTACACAATATATATTTTTCTGTAAACCCCCCCGCCCCTGCCCTACCTGCTACTACCCCCAAGATCGTGAAACTGTGTGCACCATAATGGTGACGGCAGTTCAATAGTTCTTCGACAATCGACAGTAACAATCGACAAACCATCAATGAATTAAATTCAACATTATCGTACAAATTGACAAAAAAAAGAAGAAAAAAAAAAACACGCAAATTTGACGAAAAAAAAAAAATTCAAATAACGATTTTTCTTTCCAATCTGACCAAAAACAATTTCCTCCCCTAGATTCTCGACTCGAATTGCCATCAATGTTTCTGGATACTTGAAAAAAAAAAAAAAAAAAAAAAAACAATGCGAATGCGTGAAAAACTAATTTCTCACGAGAAAAAGATTTTTTTTTAAAGTTAGAATTTTCTCTTCGGTACTCGTTGAATTGATTAGATAACTAATTCTTTTTTTTTTTCATAGACGTTTAGATAGGTGACCACCGAGGCGCGAGTGACAAAGTTGTGTGATCGAAGGAAATAACGGAAAAAAAAATAAAATAAAAATTACTAGATAGACGTGAGAGCAGAATGTGTGCGAGAGAGAGAGAGAAAGAAAGAGTAAAAAAAAATGATAAATGAGAGAGTAGAGTGAAGAGGTGAAAAGAAAAGAAAAATTGAGTGCAAATTATTGTTGCAAGTGTAAGCGACACTCAAACGATTAATTACCTAAGAGAATGGAAAAAAAGAGAGACAACAAAGACACTAAAAAAAAAGAAATGTTTGTGAAGCGAACGAAAAAAAAAAAAAAAAAACCCAAAACAAAAAAACACATGAGAGAGAGACCGACTAAATTGTATATCACCAGTTGATCATTGTGCCGTGTTCCATATCATTATTATATCTTATCGACGATAACGAGGGAGAACGAAGAGATTGAAAATTTTTGAAATAATTAAACACGTTTACATTAAGTAATTTTAGCTAGATAAAAGTTACATGTCCGAAGCCCACGAGCGATCTCCGGTAGATTAACGGTAATTGAGGAGAAGCAGAAAAAACGAAAAAAAAAAAAAGTTTGAGCTGCTCCAATAGGCAAATCTTTCGACTTCCGGTTATTTTCGAAAAAAAAAAAATTTTAGATTTAGAGAGCTCAACATTTTTTTTCTTTATCCGTCTTTTCTTTTTCTGTCTTCTTAAGAGTTCCCACGTCTCGTTGCTCGGATACGGGATAACGTTCGAATGGGAAAAAAAACCATTAATAAACCTTATGTTCGCCAATAATCAATTGTTCGAAAAAAATCGAAAATTGTACAATTTTTACGATATCATTTATTAATCGAAAAAAAAAGTAGCAATTTAGAAGTTTTGACTACCACTATTAACATCCACTTTATTGTTGAATTAAGGTAGTAGTCTGGTAACTCAAGCCGATTTTCATGTCTTTTTTGGAGGGCGGTTTTTTGTAGGAAAATAAAAATGAATCGTTTTTGATATTTAGGATGTTTTTATTTACATATTAAAGATACAACAAAAAATTTTTTGAAAAAATTTATTATTATTATTGATCGAAGTTGGCGCGCTTTTTTTTCGAGGTGCCAACTTCGATCAATAATAATAATAATAATAAACTATTAAACTTTTTCAACAAAATTTTTTTTTGTATCTTCAATATGTAAATAAAAACATCCTAAATATCCAAAACGATTCATTTTTATTTTCCTACAAAAAAACGCCCTCCAAAAAGGACATGAAAATCGGCTTAAGTTACCAGACTACTACCTTAAAAACAAAAATTTTTTTTTTTTTTCTTCGTTCGGACGATAAGCTTTGACAAACAATTCCGTTATCTGATCTCCGAGCAATATTTTCTTCATTGAAATTCAAATCTTTCGTTAAAACGTTCGTGGGCAAAGCCTTCGGTTTACCTGTTGAATTAATTGTAGGAAAATTGTGTGTTTCGTGTGTGTAATATATATAAAAAAAAAAAAACAAAGAGACAAACAAAAAGATGGAAAAACCGAAGAAAATAATTCAAGACTGGGAACTCTCGAGATCGCGAGTAAAAAAAAAAAAACATTCAACCCCCGTTAGACCATCAATCATAACGCAAAATAGTCATCGTAAATCTCGTCATCTTATCGACATCAACAAATCCCCTCAGTCACTCGTCATCGTCGAGAAAAAATGAAAAACATAAATAAAACGACAAGAGAAAAATGGAAAAAATGAAGAAAAAAAAAAACAAACAATGCCACGCCTTCGTTTTCATTATCGAATAATAAAATACGAATTTGGCTTTCGGCAGTACGCGCACGTGTAATATATTAACGCATTTTTTGGATCACATAAATAAAAAAAAAATACATAAAAAAAAAAAATAAATACAAACTGCACATAACGATTGCACACATTATATACATGCTACGTAAGAGAATACGCTGTGGTCGTCGGGCCCCGTTGTCGTCCACGCTCTAGAGGAGACTACGGAAATTTGTAAAAAGACAAATATACTCTGAAAGTCAAAATACTGGAATGTCAATGGAAATGCATTTTTTTTTTTACTTTCTTTAAATCCATTTATCCTTGGGTTTGTTTGAACATTATTGTTGTACTTGCTGAGGGGGCGAGAAGAGGTAGATTGTAGGTAAAGCTGGCGGCGGGCGGCGTAGCATTTTTTAATAGAATATTTTTGTTCCCTGCATGAATTTTCTGAAGGCAATTCTGTCGATCGGGTAGGAAAAAAAGTTGCATCGGATAAACAACAGGACAATGAAGCATATTTGAAGACGGTAAGCGGGTCCGGCTAAATTGTATTTATTCATCATACTGCAATCTTCGTCAAAAATTTGTTGTTCATAAATTTCATAGCGATTAAATATATATGTATTGTATTTTTTTTTTACTTAACAATCGCTATACCATTTTTCACAACGCGCGAAGTTCTTAGAACGGTCTATCGGCCAATGGTTCATCTCAGCCGACAATTTTCGACGCTGCAGTCCCATTAGTTGGCTGCAACAAGAAAACGAATATAAGAGAATTTTTCTAATATGGAACGAATATGGGGGTTGTTTGCGATGTTTGCGGAAGAATTGTGGAAAAGATACTTAAGAACCTCCCTTAAGGGGAGACGGAGAGGGGAAGTTCCTTTCACGCTTGTGAGCACAAATGAGAGAGAAAGATGGCTAAACAGTTTTCTTGGAGACAGCCAATTTTCTTGGACCGAAGAGAAAGAAAATTATGTGGGTATCGCTATAATTTTTTTTTAATTCCATCGACAGCTATCGTTGAGAAAAATGGATTCGATACTTGTTGAAGTTCAATTAACCTTTTGCCTCAGTTTTAAGAAAATTGGCAACATTTGGAATGATTTTAAACGTTCTAGGCGCATCCTCATCATTTGGATATTTATACGCAATGTGTTTTTTTTTTTTGTTCACAAATATGCTATAATCATTGATGAAAATCAATTATAAAGTATACTAATGAAGTTTCAAGCTTCAATTTCCACATAACAATTAGCGAGTCATAAATATAAAAAATTCTTATCGACAGTACTCAGGCAACATGCCATATCGAAAATTCGCCAAACAACCTAACCTAACTTTTTTGTTCATCCCGAAATACTCTAAAAAACGTTGAAATTCTCGACAACAATACAATCATTACGAAAAAAAACATTTCCATTGATATTTAAAACGTTTCGATATGAGTCAAAAGTTGATAGATGAATTCGAAGGTTATTGTCAACTCACCTTGGGCTTTCTGTGCGGACCTTTCCGGGGATGTGGTCCGTATACGTCCCACTCACCGTTGCGAAAATCCGTCTTTATCATAATTGCTAAGTGAATGGCGACCAACGCGGTGATAACGACCGAATGGTCAATCATTTTGATATATCTTTTGTCGCCCTTAAAACGTGCGAATGATCAAGAAACCGTCGATTACTTCTTCGCCAATATTTTTTTTCCTCGAGCTACCTCGACTTTTCTGTTACGAAATTATGCCAGGAGGTGGAAACTCCCATCTTAAGCAGTGCAGCCACTGTTTGTAGCGCTACTTGGGCACGTTCTTCGGAGTCGGAACTAAAAATATATACATCCAGCCATGGCGCGCTATTTGAATGAAGAGTGGGCATGAAAATAAATAGTCGGTCGGTACAGTAGATCAAACCGAATATTTCAAGAAATGAAAAAAAAAAAAAGAAGTTTTTCCAATGATTTATTTTCAAATTATTTATATATGTATATATACAAATATATATGTATTTATTTACATTCATTTATATAAAGTGGATATAATGTGATTTGTATTACAAAATTTGATGTCAATTATCGAAGCTGCTGTCTCCGCCTCGGGTCGCAACAAATCGGACCAAAACATACCACTAAATTCCCCACCGTCATCAGATTCTTGTTGCGCTTGTTCGCGACGCTGAAAGGAATTTATTCGTTAATTATTAATTTTTAATTAAATAAGTTTTGTTCGTTGGAACATTGTATAATGCTTAAGCTTTGGAAAAATAACTTTATAATTAAAGATTAATTGTCAGATAACAGATGTACCCTTATCTTCGAGAGCAGCGATACATCTAGAAACGAATGAAGAGCCATTTTCATCAAGAATAGTCCGATGTACCTCGCAGAGCGTAAGTCTGAAAAGAAATTCGATTTTTCTGTTGTAACAAGATTCCCGATCCTAGCCACATGGTCAATGTTACGATACTACAATTTCACATAAATGTTCAAATTAAAACTATTGATGTAAATTGCTTCATAAATAAATACCGACTTACTGGCTCAAGATTCATCAATTCGGGTATTCACAAAAAATGTTACGACTCTATGAACAAGATTTTTACAATGTTTATTTAGTATATTTTACCTTTTGTATTGTCAATTGCAATTCCGTCATGTACCGCTTGAAGTCTTTGGCAACTTCGTGACCCTGACGATAGAACGTTAACCAGCCGAACATAAATCCCAATAGCTGAAATATCAAAGTGGATTATGCTTAAAAAGAAAACGAAAAATTACCGAATTGTAACTTAATAGAGAAAATCTTTGGGAATTTTTAAACGGAAGATGTTCGATAGAAATAATTCTCATCGAGACACGCGACGACGGTTAGAAGATCGCGCCAAGTCATTTTCACGACACGCACACACCTCGAGGAAATTACAATAATCATAAATAACGAAATATTTAACAATTTTTTAAAATTCGATTATATTTTAACAAAACGACGACAGCTGCGAGTATAACCCTCGAATTACGCCCAGCACTGGCGCTACTGTTACGACTAAATAAGTCGGTAAAACGGGTAAAAGCTTGCCAGATGTTCTAGTTCTACTTTTCGCTCCTACCATGTAAGGCGCGCTAGCTGTGCGTCGATAGTGGCGCACTCTGGACACGTTCCTTCTCGCGTGAACTAATAATAGAGCCGTGGTTTTTGTATGCAAGTGAACACCCCCTGAGTTATGCGAAGATATCAGCTGTTTGGGGCAACGGCGACGGGGTAATGAGAGCAAATTCAAAGCGTGCGCGTTAAAAGCCTCTAAGTAGCTGCGCGCATCGCGCTTTTTGTGCCTTTCTATTTAAATAGTCTATTCTCCAATTGGACTTCGGAAATACTTCTTTAAAATTGAAAACAAACTACTTTGAAATTGAAAAAAAGTTTTCCTGCAGCTCCCGAATATTTCAGACGTAATCTAACATTTATAAAACAATTTTTTAATGTTTTTGAAACGTTGATGAAAACGTTGTTCCGCGCATGCGCGCAACGACATCGCATGACCAGACGGCGCAGTTCTACCCCGCGCCATTCGCAGTTCGGAGTCGATGCAGAGAACAGCGTTCGTTTGGGAACGAGTTTTTGTATCAAGATAAACGACAAACGATGTTGGAAAAGTGGGAATTCTCGTCGCGGTCGATCACCAACAAAGATGAAGAAAGCAGCTTTCTACTTTGCGCGGTTGAGACGAAAGCGCAAAAATGTTTGGAATAACCAGTAAGGAAGACGATTTTGGTCGGGCTCGAATGTCGTTGCAACTTTTCCGGTGCCCCCCTCCGTCGCCATTGTTTCTAAAGGTGACAACCATAACAAATTAGATTACGACTCACTCGTCGGTCTCTTTTTACCTATGTCCGCTATAAGCGAGAACTTGTTTTACAAAATTATCAATTGTACGTACGCGTTAGTTCTTTTCTTCGATGTAATTCGCACGGAATTCAATAATTCGTGATTGAATTTCCAAAAAAATGAAGATCACCGAAAATTCTCGTGAATTTCCGTGAACAAAAAGCAATCGTTGCCCCCGCCGCCCCCTCGTGGCAATTCTTTTTCGCCAGTACGTTAAAAATGCATGTTCCTTTTTGTTAATCATATTCAGAATTTTCATTATTATCGTTCATCATTTATTATCATTATTATTTGAGAAATATGTCACATTTCTCTGTTATCTCAGTTTGATAACGGAGCGTGAGAAATCTTTTTTTTTTTTAATGTCATTAGTCACGGTATTTACTATAAGAGTCAGCGAGGTCGGCATTTTTCATAAGGAATGCAAAAAAACATAGTTTTTTTCGGGCTTATCACGACAAACGTGCAAGTCATTTTTCATATTTGCTCATAACTTGTAACGACAGTGTGGCTTGTGGTGGCTTGTGCACTCGAGACAACTCGAGAGTTTGGAATACGAACGGTTCAAAACTTTATTTATTCGTTCACAAAGCATCGACAGCAAAGCATCAAAGCAATTCGACTTTGTAAATATAATTTATAATTATATTCACGTGTGTATATATTATATATATATATACGACAAAACGTTTGAGAATGGCGTCTCGCAACTTGCTAGTGAACACAGGAAATATTCTTTCGTTGAACGATTTAAAGAAGAAAGCCGGACAAAATGCCTCAGAAGAGGTAAGTAGATTTTACTCTTTTGTTTATTGCTCGATCAAACATAACACGTGACAATCTTGTTGTGACTCTTAAACAAATGCCTTCGATGGGAACATTTTTCAGGTTATATCTGTATTCTTAAAACGTGATTTTTGTATTTGTAATGTCAAAATTCTTCGCGCTCGAATAACTTCGAACTCGAATAATTCGTCAAAGTTTTATCACAATCTCATGTCATTTATTAAATAATTAAATCATCCCGAAATGTAACATTCATGTTTGAGGTTATGTTTATGCACGAAATGTAATTTGTATATAAAATCTCGGATATCTTGTAATTCCGTTAAACTCACGAAGTGATTAGTCGAGCTAGAGTCTAAACGTAATTTTTTCACTAATTGCAAAATGTTAAATTCACTTTCGAGCTTATTTTTGTCCTTGAAATCTCGTTTCTTAATTTAAAAATATCAAATACATTTAACTTCTCGCAGCTTGTTGAAGCACTGAAAATCACGTTGAACGAGCCACGAAGCAAACACGATACTCTAAATACCGTAAGTAATGACAATGATAATAATTTCATGAGTCCCGAACAATGTGTTTTAACGAGCAAAAAATCAAATTCAGATTAGCGACAATGAGAATCTGTGCTTGACGGACGTTGAGAGAAAAGAGCTCAACATAAGCGTCAAAGTTTTCATTCCACTGGCAAATAAAAAAGCCCTGGGCGAAGCATTGGATCAAGGTATATGTAATTTATGTTTTTTTTTAGTACTATCGATTAATTTCATTTTCTATCGGCCGCACAAACGACTAAATTGTTTATTTAACAGTATTAACTAGTTTGGACGCGGCTCATATACAATCTGTAGTTATATCTTACGATACTGCGGACAGAACGTCCGAAGATGTTTTATCCGCTTTGAAACAATTGTGGCCCGTCGTGGAGCACTACGTTCAAAAGGGAACTGTCTGTAGCGCCGGCGTCAGCGACGTCGACACCGACGTGTTTATTCAGCTTTATGAATGGGCAACGGTGAGAAAGAAAGTGCCGAATGTTGAAAAAGAATTTTCATTCGAATTTTCTATAATCATCAGAATAAGCGAAAAAACAATAGGCTTTTACTCAATTATGGAAATTAACTGTACTTTGTTTTTTCAGGACATAAAGCCAAATATTGTACAGATCAATCTAGCCAGTTGCTGCGTCGTACCTCCGGCTTTGCAAGAATTTACCAAGAAAAATTTTGTACAACTTTTGACTCACAGCGACCCTTGTCGTAAGTTATGTTTTTTTTTGTTAAAGTTGAAGTTTAGTCCCCTGATCAAAAGTAGATTCAATGGGAAATGAGAAAAATTCACTTTTTCCTGTAAAGAGTCATAACATTTCTAAATTACTGCTCAACCAATTTTTTAATATCGTAATCAGTATTGTTTTTTTCGATTCTTTTAGAAATCCTGCCATCCGAGATGATTGGCGAAATTTTTGGTTCCGATGTTACTCTGAGTTGGGTGGCACGTTATCAGGTTCACGTTAAAAGTCGAGGAGTGCTCGCGTCCAAGGGATATCTCGTTTCAATGAACAAACAAAAAACTACTTCCGGGTGAGAGATAGAGAGAGAGAGAGATTCCTTACCGCGTCAACGATTCCATTTTATTTATTTCTTTAATTTATCAGTATGATTTTTATTTGTAAATGATATTAGGACTGTAACGATTCCTCCCCCCCCCGCCCCTTTCTCACACCCCGCCCCTCCTGAAATAATTATGACAATTGACTTAATGTGAATTGAGACAATTGGGAGATGCCGGAGAATTCGGTTTTTTACGAACTGGATAATCTATAGCCTTTAGCAATTTACCAAGAAATGCTTTATCAATCAGTGTACAGCAGTGTTGTCGTTACAACCTGAATAGCTTTTATCATGTATAAAAAAAAAAACAAAAAAATAAGACGAAAGACAAATCTTGAGATATATTACGACCGAGAGTACGTAAACTATGTACATTACGCATGTATATTGTTAAAATAGAAATATAATAATTTAATCTATCAATTTTTTTCTATTCAAACTTTCATACGTATCATTTTCCTCCATATTTTCCGATCAGCCGTGACAATGAATCCCAACAATTTAAATTTTCATACAGAACCGTCGTAATTTACATTACTGATTTATTTTTTTAAATCCGACATTGCCTCTGTCTCACATTTTCCAAATTAATTGTAATAATTCCGCGTGAAAATTTGAATAATCGTTATTGAAAATCAATAATTTCATTTAACAATTTTTTTTCACTTCAATTCAAACTTGCCCCATAATTCCCGACTTTGGTTGTAATAATTTCTCCCACAAAATTCGAATTATCTTTATCGAAAATCAATAATTTCATTTGCCAATTTTTTTCTTTTACTCCATTTTTAATTCACGTCAAATTTCCCAACTAGTTGTGGCAATTAATAATAAAAAAAAGTTGAGGGTGCATATATTTTTTTCGATAATCATGTGTTAAATTGTAAAATTTTCCCTGAAGATTTCGCAAAATTAAATTTTTTCTTCAATAATAATGTAAATGCAAAAATTACCAGAGATAAAGTCAGAAATTTAAAATCCAAAAATTGATTTTCAATCGCGTTATTCGACGCTCGAATCTTCGATCCAACATATGGGAATCTCGGGATGTGGGGGTGTAATAAATCACGAGAATATATAGAACTCACTAAATCTATCGCCTTATGCAAATTGATACGAGAATAGTTTTCAAACTGCTTAGAAATTCAGTAAATTTTCGATGGATGGAACGGGAATCGGCCATCTGTTATCCGATGCAGTCTTCTTTTTTGTTCTCTTTGATTCCCCGTCTATGTTAATTCTCCCCGTAAAAGTGGACTACACAGGATATCATGATTTAATGGGGGAAATAGGGTTAGGACAGCGTTTTTTCAATGATTTTCATGAATTTTTTTATAGTATAAAAAATGAATATAATTTATTGAAACTTTGAGAATATTTTATACATATATTTGAGTATGTACTAAAAAATTTCTTGAAGAATTTCCTTGAAAAACACCGGAGATATTAGCGACCCCATGTTGCAGGTCACAATCAGACTCAGCATTTTGCGTACATTCTGGAAGCCGCAATTTTCATCTGAAATCAAACGAGGTTGGAATTTACTTTGATTATATGTCTCTCTTCTATATCAACCTAAATGCTATCGAAAAAATAGATAATTAAATTTTTTACAGCGGTCAAAACGAAAAAGCATAATTTTTTGCCATTTTTTACAACTTTATTTGCAAGAATAAAATTATTTTAAATAATGATAATATTCCGATTTTATGTTCATATGGAGTGCAATACTATGAAGAGAGTAACTGCCAATTTTCAAAACGATTCGTTGAAAACTTTTCAAACTAGCGTGTACGCAAGTTAAAAAAACGTCGTTTTCAGAAAAACGCGTTTGAAAAAATAGCGCGATCGGGGCCTGAAGGAGAGCTACTCACTTTAATGGCTTATAACAATAGAACGAGTCGGAATTTTCATTTAAAATTTTGGGAACATATTTTTCAATAGTTTCACTAACAATTTATGAAATTAAAAAAAAATCGATTTTTTGAACCGTCCAACCCTATTTCCACCATTAACCTCGTCCAATAGAGTAAACCATTGAAATATTTCCATTTTATCGAAATCAATATCGAAACCATGATTAAAAAAATAATAATTTTCTTTATAAAATCCTATTAATCGCTCAGATTCAATTTTTATTTGAATTTTCGTTAATTCAGTAAAGTACTTTTTTTTCTCTACGAATTACAATAAGAAAAGAACGGTTTTTGTGTAAATTTTCCCTCAATTCCTCAATCGTCACGTAATTTTCATTCACGACTAAAATAATTTTTTTTCCACCAACAGCGACGATAAAACGAATTAATTTTATTTGAAAAAAAGCCTCTCCAAGTCCATTTTATTCAAATACCAATAAATTTTCCAAAATTGTAATTGTTAGTAACGAGAGCGACAAGACAAAGAAAAAAATTTCATAACGATCTTTAATCCCCCTACTCTCACTTGGATTAAAATAAAAATGTTTGATCAATTTTCCAAAATAAATATTCGCGTCAAGAGCGATAAGAGTACATTTTGTGATAACGTTTGTCCGTAGCCGTCGGTGGATCGGTAGCCGATCGGTAGTCCTCTAACAGAGGAGAGCACACCGGTTAGAGAGAGAGAGAGAGAGAGTCTAAATCGAGAGAATCGTTTTCCATACATACATACCTATATACATATATAATATACCAAGTATGTGTCCCGTCGTCGTTGGAAAGGCCGCCTCGATATATATGCCCTTCGATTTTTTTCGTTTTGCATTAGCCTTTCGCTTCTGCCTTTCGGTTCTCCCTTTGGTGCTCTCACGAGAGAGCTCGCGGTTTCTCTTCGTTCAATCCCTCGTTCAGCAACATCTCTCGCTACCTCCTTTTATCTCCTTCTTTCTCTCTCTCTATCTCTCTCATTTTCTCTCTCTCTCATTCTCTCTTATCCCTTGGCCCTTTTGCGTTAAAGCCGCGTACCGCGTGGCACACGGTCGACAACGACGACGCTAAGATGCTGGAGACTTGTGCCCGGATAGCGTAAACGTTGCACAGGAAACTTCTCTCACTGATAGAAAGAGAGACCAACAAGGTATTATATACCTTATACCTCTATATACCACTCTTGACCAAAGTCCCCTCGAAGCTTTACCGGTCTTCTCTCTCCCTTCTTCTTTTCTTTTTTACTCCTTCCTATTTTAACTCGCTCCATTTTGCATCCTTCTGTCCCTCTTACACCCCCCAAAAGAGAAAGAGAGATACCTCTCTCCTACTTCCATCCCCTTTACTCGTTTCATCTTATTTCTTGGGCCCAGAAATCCCGAAAGAGAGAGAGAGAGAGAGAAAGAGAAAATGTTAAGACTTTTGCCTCGATTTCCTTTTGCAAAGGCGGGGTATGCCCCGGGAGGAGAACGTCTCTCGCGCGATACTATACGTTATTCTCTCCGATCGGGGGACCAAAAACCCCCTTGGATCTCTGACATACTTTGTATGTTAATGCCACATAATGTCGATTTTTTTTTTAAACTCTTTTTACAGCCCCTTTATTTGTTCGGCTTCGGCTTTTATATACGCGCGTTTCTACGTGTATCTGTACCACACCGAGCCGAGCCACCACCATTGATCGTTGTTTTCGCATAAGTGCGAGACAAGGGCGTCTATTATATTCCCCCTTTCTGCGCGAGTGTCCTCTTTCCCGTTTTCCTCCCCGTCTTTCAATCTGTTCGTGTCGAAGAGTGACGAAAAAAAATGACGCGAGAAAAGCCCGAAATTGTTCCGGAGATTTTAGTCGAGGGATTCAATCTGAGGGGGAATTTCACTTCCGGAAGTTCGAACGAACCGTGAGTTCGATGATCTGTTCAAGACAAATTTTTCGCAAATGTTTTTTTTTTTTTTTATACTTACATGCAATTACGGATTTAGGGTTATTTGGATTGAAGTAGGGGGTCGCACTTCGACATTCCTTGATATTGGGATTTAAAAATGAGTTTTTTGTTGGTTAATAATTTTGCGTAATTGATTGTAGAAATTTGAGTCGAAAAAACGAAGAGAGTTAGGGGAGATCGTGGTTAGGGATGAAAATTGAAAAAATCAGAGCATCGAAGGATTTGAGAAAAATTACAAATTTAACTATTCGTTTAACTACTTTTTTTTCTGTACAATTTAGACATTCTTGAATGAACGTTCAAATTCATTTAGATCAATTTCCCTTTGAAATTGGGTAGAATAGGTTTTTTTAAAGGATCATTACGACATTGGGACAATTTTAATTTTGACAATAGAGCGTTGAGGGTTATACATTAGACGAGTACTCCAAAATACTGAAGAGCTGATACTTCACCATGAAAACTTGCGAAAAATGTCATAAAAAATATTTTTCTCGGTATAAAAAAATAAAGTTTCCACTGGGAGGAAGCAAAAATGTAGGTCCAGATTAAAACAGTAATTATTAGACTATTTCAAAGTAGTAGTCTGGTAACTTAAGCCGATTTTCATGTCTTTTTTGGAGGGCGTTTTTTTGTAGGAAAATAAAAGTGAATCGTTTTGGATATTTAGGATGTTTTTATTTACATATTAAAGATACAAAAAAAAATTTGTTTGAAAAAATGTCATAGTTTATTATTGTTATTATTATTGATCGAAGTTGGCACCTCGAAAAAAAAGCGCGTGGGTGGCCCCGGTGATTTTGGCTCTTAATGTTATCTGAAATCGAAAATTCTTGATAATTCTTAATCTATAGACATGTCATTCTGGTCGGAACTACGGAAGTTAAATTTCGGAGCATCGAAGGATTTGAGAAAAACTACAAATTTAACTATTCGTTTAACTGCTTTTTTTTCTGTACAATTTGGACATTCTTGAATGAACGTTCAAATTCATTTGGATCAATTTCCCTTTGAAAGTGGGTAGAATAGATTTTTTTAAAGGATCATTATGACATTGGGACAATTTTAATTTTGACAATAGGGCGTTGAGAGTTATACATTA
The DNA here is from genome assembly GCA_958009045.1 of Oxytorus armatus. Lineage (NCBI taxonomy): Eukaryota > Metazoa > Arthropoda > Insecta > Hymenoptera > Ichneumonidae > Oxytorus > Oxytorus armatus. The sequence goes on along the minus strand of OY253746.1, from coordinate 6,437,830 downwards.
GACGAGTACTCCAAAATACTGAAGAGCTGATACTTCACCATGAAAACTTGCGAAAAATTTCATAAATAATATTTTTCTCGGTATAAAGAAATAAAGCTCCCACTGGGAGGGAGCAAAAATGTAGGTCCAGATTAAAACAGTAATTATTAGACTAATTTAAGGTAGTAGTCTGGTAACTTAAGCCGATTTTCATGTCTTTTTTGGAGGGCGTTTTTTTGTAGGAAAATAAAAATGAATCGTTTTGGATATTTAGGATGTTTTTATTTACATATTAAAGATATAAAAAAAAAAATTTTTGAACAAATTTGATAGTTTATTATTGTTATTATTATTGATCGGAAGTTGGCACCTCGAAAAAAAAGCGCGTAGGTGGCCCCGGTGATTTTGGCTCTTGATGTTATCTGAAATCAAAAATTCTTGAGAATTCTTAATCTATAGACATGTCATTCTGGTCGGAACTACCGAAGTTAAATTTCATGGATAAATAACAAAATGGCGGACTTTGGAAAAAAAAGTCCTTTTATTTTAGCAAAGAAGGGGTTGTAAAATAAAAAGTTAGGGGTGAAAAAATTTCTCGGTAGTTCCGACGAGAACTATAAGTGTGTAGAGTAGCCTGTTAAAATTTTAAAGCAATCGGTTCGGTAGAAAAAAAGTTAGGACCCGGGCTGACCAGAAAAACACTGTTTTGAGAAAAACTTCGAGGCGCTCTCAAAAACTCATTATAACTCCGGAAGTATTTCGAATTTCGGTCTGAAATTTTCACAGTATATTCTCAAGACATTGTACTTTCAAATTAAGCGAAAAAAAATTTTTCGATTTTTTGAACCCAAGTTACCAGACTACTACCTTAAAGATTAAAAGTTATGTCAATTTGAGAAAAATGTTCAAAAAAGTACTTGTCACGTTTTTTTGTTGAACGATTGATTCGAGTATCGAATGATTGTTAAAAAACAATAGCTCGTAGATACTAACAATCGTAACTAGTGAAAATCGCAAGCTTCGAACGAATGATCAAACTCATGTTAGCAGATCGACAAACACTCGTACACTATATTTATATTTTATTTTATCTATACATATAGTACAATGCAGATTGTAGGGATGTAATATAGACCTGTTCCATGGGACGTTGCGTTGACAGGTGATGCCAGTAACTGGAATTGCCTCGCGCTCACTGATGCCTTCTCCCACTGAGACTTTTGCACAGACTCTTTGCCATACAGACTCGTGAGTCAAAGTTACTACAAGCTCGATCTTTTTCTCCCTCTCGTGTTTCGTCACGTCAATGTCCTAACACGTACGCAATCTCTATACTGTCTACGTAGAGGCTATTTTTGTGTATAACAAGCACTCGTCCTGTGGTTGCAAGATCAAATCAATGACAGACACTCAAACCTCCCCTAACGAAAAATACCCTTCGTAGATAATTTTTTTTTAACAAGAATTAAAAAATCCCTCAATACCAACAAAAATTAGGCATCATCGAACTTTTTGTACTTTCGTGGAAAAAAAATTGAAATCATTTTGGAGTAGAAAAGAGATACGAAGCATGGACTTTAATAATTTTCGCTTTCTCGCACAGGAGGAATGGGAATTTCTTCTTTTTTTTTTGTGTTTTCTGACCGCGGTAATCTCCGAATTTTTCACGAATATAACGTTCTTTTAATTCGTATCGCAGAGACAAAATAAACGTGACGTACAATAGTAGAAAAACATTTTTGAATATTAACAGAAGTTTCAATTCATCCCTTAACTTTTTGAAGAAAAATAATCATACGATAATAAATTGTACTTTAATTCATTTCGTCAATTTTATTTATTTCATTTCATATAAATTTCATTTTTATTTCGTAATAATTTCACAAAGATTTCATCTCCGAACATTTACGAATATAACGTTCTTTTAATTCGTATCGCAGAGACAAAATAAACGTGACGTACAAAAGTAGAAAAAAATATTCGAATATTAATAGAAAATTCAATTCATCCCTTAACTTTTTGAAGAAAAAAAATCATACGATAATAAATTGTACTTTAATTCATTTCGTCAATTTCATTTATTTCATTTCATATAAATTTCATTTTTATTTCGTAACAATCTAACAAAAATACTCCAAAAATACTACTTTCCCTTATTTCTACTTTCTTGGAAATTCTAAAAATTCTATAAAATATATTTAAAATCTTTATACATCCTGTACAGTTATATATATATATCTATATATATATATCTATATATATATACAGTGTGTACATACTTGTCCCATCTGTACATAATAATGCATATATATAGTGCAGAAAACTACATAGAATGGTGGTTATCGAGCAGGGGAGCAAAAGTACATTGGCAAACCAGGAGTTCGAGAGTCTTTACATACACACATGCATATATAGTAGTAGTATAAACGTAAACGTAAAAGCGCGCTTTCGCTCCCGTGCGCGCGATGCAAAGACCCGCGGATATAAATAAGCGGCTGTCGTTTGCGGAAGCAGAAAACGGCCAAAAGAACGGAAAAAAGAAGAAAAAAATAAATAAAGAAGAAGAAGAAGTCGAGAGGAAAGGTATATATATATATATATATATATATAGGAGGCGAGGGAGAACAGAGAGAAGAATAAATAAGTCGAAGAGTAGGACAGAGCGAGATAGGACACCCTCAAGATTTTCTCTCTCCCTTCCTTCCTCCTCTCTTCTCTTTCTCTTGGTTCCCTTGGATCGCGAAGCTTTGCCGCGCTTCGGTTATTCTCTTCGATCGTCCTCTCATCGTCCTTATACCAACGTCGTACTCGTCGTCGTCGTCGTCGTCGTCGTTCCCGATCTACTACTTTTGCGAAACAATCTTTTTCGCTTTTACACTGGCAAGTTTCCGCGATACCCGGCGCACGAGGAGTGCCTGTGATGCCAGAGAATAAGCCAAAGTAACAGCAACGAGAGGATCTTTTAGCAAAGAGAATACCAGAGAAGAAGAGAGAGAGAGAGAGAGAGAGAAGAATAACCAACACCAGTTAGTTGGGTGGTGGCCGATACGCCTGGGCGGTGTGTCTCGATCTCGTTATCTCTGAGACAGAATTTTTTTCTACTTTTTTTGTCAACTTTTTGTTGTTGTTACTTGTATCCACGTCGTGAGGCTGGTCCGTTAGTTATATGGACCCCAACTGCATGGGGAGGGGGGGGGGGGGTTGTTTTTTGCTAAGAAAAATCGTCACTTTACTCGAACACTCTCGTGAATATCAGACAGGACCACCTTGTGATTTCACGCTGTCTCGAGAGAGTTATAGCCGGTAGGAAATCTGTTGAGGGTTGAAATCTTCGTTCGTTTTAAATCGCAAGGATTTGTCGATCGGCAAGAGAAGTCAAGGGTGTAGAACATTTTTTATTTTTCGTGCAATTTTCATACGATTCTTCATAATGAGGTGTGACACACTCCAAGATGGTTTCACGGGGGAAATTGGGTTAGGACAGCGTTTTCTCAATGATTTTCATGAATTTTTTTATAGTATAAAAAATGAATATAATTTATTGAAACTTTGAGAATATTTTATTCGTATATTTAAGTATATACTATAAAATTTTTGGCGAATTTTCTTAAAAAACAACGGGGATATTAGCGACCCCATATTGCAGGTCACAATCATCGCATTAATGATGAACCATTTTTCCGCGTGATGACATAAAAAGTATCGTTCGCAGAGCATATATAGTAGTAGCGGATGGAACAAACGTTCTTACGCTCGGTAAATCTGGTGAATAAACTTCATATGAATATATATATATATATATATATATATATATATAGAGAGAAAGAGAAAGAGGGAGCTAGAGTATATGAGAAGAAGGTTTTGGTTCGGGTGCAGCCTCTTCTCTCGGTCCATACAGAAAGGATAGCACTAAAGCACAGAAAGAGAGAGAAAAAGAGAGAGAGAGAGAGAGAGAGAGAGATGAAATGAGATGAGAAAGGAAGAGGATAAAACGTAACAGAAGCATAAGAGAGGAGAGAAGAGAATGAGGAACGAAAAGATATAGAGAGAAAAGAGAGGCGAAGAACGTAACAGAAGCGAATGCAGCCGGGGCGTAGAGGCGCAGGGCTGACTGGGCACAGCATGTTTATTGGCGCATCTCCGAGTCTTAAATCTTTATGTTGTCTCCGAGTCGGGCTTTTCTGTCGTCCAACGTATATACTCCTATTCGTTTGCAATGAGAATGAGAGAGAAAGAGAGAGGGATGCTGGATAGGAAGCGCCGAGGTTATAGTACACACATACTTGTGAGCGAGATGGGGGAAAAAAAAAACAATAAAAAAATTACAAAGATAAAAGGACCGAGAGAAGCGAGGGAGTGAAAGAGGACCTGAAGTAGTATTATCATAGTAGTAGTAGTAGTAGTAGTAGTTAGGCTCTCTCCCTACTTGCGAGAAAGGGAATGAGATGGAGAGAGATATATCTCTCGTGAGCGTTTTGCGGTCTCGTGAAATCGAGTCACAGAATCCTGCCCCCAGGACTTCTCCTGCGTTACGCAGCATATATATATATATAAATGTGTTTGTGTAGACACACATATATGCAGATGTCGTGAATTTTTCGTTCCGCGGACCAGACGGTTCGAGTCAAAAAACGATTTATATTTATGTTACATATATATATCTACATGTATTTGTATCCTCGCTTTTGTTTCCAGGGCACTAGAAATAATTATAGGGTCTTTTGAAACTGTAGGATTTTAATCGTCGTGTGAATTAGCGCCTTTAATAGTGCTCGACACGGTTTTTAAAACACTTTGAGCAACGAGAAAGTAAAGTTCTTTGATTTTAATCCATTTTTAAGACTAATTATTATATGTTGGAATGAATTTTGTATAAATAACATTTGTTGCAATTGATCAATTAATCAATTTGTTTCAGGCTTTTTAAGGGGAGAAATAGGGTTATGACAGCGTTTTCTCAATGATTTTCATGCATTTTTTATAGTATAAAAAATGAATATAATTTATTGAAACTTTGAGAATATTCCATACATATATTTAAGTATATACTATACAATTTTTGAGGAATTTCCTTGAAAAACACCGCAGATATTAGCGACCCCATATTGCCGGTCACAATCAGACTCAGCATTTTGCGTACATTCTGGAAGCCGCAATTTTCATCTGAAATCAAACGAGGTTGGAATTTACTTTTATTACATGTCTCTCTTCTATATGAACCTAAATGCTATAAAAAAAAATAGTAAATTGAATTTTTTACAGGGGTCAAAACAAAAAAGCACGATTCTTTGCCATTTTTTCAACTTTATTTGCAAAAAAAAAATTATTTTAAACAATGATAATATTCCGATTTTAGGTTTATATAGAGCGCAATACTATGAAGAAAGTAACTGCCAATTTTCAAAACGATTGGTTGAGAACTTTTCAAATTAGGGTGTACGCAAGTTCAAAAAAAGTCGTTTTCAGAAAAACGCGTTTGAAAAAATAGTGACCGCTCGGTTATACACGTGGCGCGCTCGGGGCCTGAAGGAGAGCTACTCACTTTAATGGCTTATAACAATAGAACGAGTCGGAATTTTCATTTAAAATTTTGGGAAGATATTTTTCAATAGTTTTACTAACAATTTATGAAATAAAAAAAAATCGATTTTTTGAACCGTCTAACCCTATTTCCCCCCTTAAATTGATTTTGTAACATAAAATATTTTTACACATAGTACAGTATATTTTTGGATATAAATAATATGACACTATTTTTATGACAATTTAAATTGGTCAATTAATTGATTTGTTTCATTTTTTTTTAAATCAATCTTTTTGGTTCATTATACAGTTTACATAGGATAATTTTTTATTTATTTTCTTTTCGTATTGTCCTGAATTCCAACCTTGTAACATTAGACCTCGATACTATTTTCCTAGCGATACGAGCTTTTATACTCTATATCTTTGTATATGTATATATATATATATATATATACACGCTATATTTATTAGACATGAGTCATTAAACACGAGGGAACATAAAATCTGGCGAAAGTTTAATCGCTTACGTGTTGTATATACGATTATTTCCATTCATCGACTTTATTACTATCAAACTCTAATTCTTTTTTTTTTTTTCTAATTTATCGTTACCACCCTCTTGTTAACCGTGTACGGTCGTTCGAGTACGCAGCTTATAATCTTATCTCGTGACATGTTTCGCGTGGGTCAGATGAGAGTACGACTGATTTATTTAGAACACGAGCTTCGAATACCTAGGGGACACTTTTTTGTTTATTTTAATTCAAAGAAAAAAAAAGGATATTCAATTTCTGAAACACCTTTACAAAATCATTAATTATTAATGAATAACGGAATGAATTGATTATACAGAAAATTATCGTGAACATGATTGATCGTGTACCGGAAAAAAAAAAAAAAAAAAAAAATTGAAATTCGAGCTAGGAAATATTTGAGGAACGACGAGAGCACTCGTGGATCGGAAAGATCGGAGATCGCGATCGTTGCTCGATAAGAGACCCACGGCGGTCGTTGTCGATAAAGGGGTTCGGGGCGATCGCGCCGTATGGAGAATTTTTCGAAACTAAATTAACGACGGTACGGGATATATAGGTATGCTTCATTGGCTTCGAGTTGCATTGAATGAAGTTGTGGTCGCGATATTGTTTAGAATTATGACTGGACTCTTAGGAGTATAGGGGTATTAGTTTTCCGGCGGTTGCTCTTATTAGTGGCTTGTATTTTTTTCGGTCCATTGCAATTTTATTTATTAAATTCTTTTGTACTCGAGTTTAATGACTCGTATTCACCAGTTGGCGTACAATAAATTAGTTATATTAACTGATTTTATAGATAATTTTTATAAATAATTTTATAAGTAATTTTAAGTTCTTTAGGAACGATAATCCGTGATTTATTAAATTTTATATCTTTTTAGAATATTTTTTCTTTTCAAAAGAAACGAAAAAAAGATTCTAAAAAGCTACAAAATTTATTTGCTTTTAAGTAATCACGAATTATTGTTTCTGAAGAACAAAAAATTATAATAAACAAATAATAGGTAACGTTTAAATTTGAATCGTCTTTACGATTCAAATTTAAACGTTGCCTATTGTTTGTTTATTATAATTTTTTTTTTCCAAGGTTAATTAGCAGCAAATTTTTAATTATTCAACTAAAGTGACAAGAGGTTATAAAAACCAAAATTGAACAGTGATTTCTCAAGGTTTTCGTACTTTCATAAAAATCCTTCATGAAGAAATGGAAAATTGATAAATGGAGAGGAGCACTTTTCCATTTCTTCATGAAGAATTTTTATGAAAGTACGAAAACCTTGAGGAATCAATGTTCAAGTTTAGTTTTTATTTTGTCACTTTAGTCGAATAATTAAAAATTTGCTGGTAATTAAGCTTGGAAATTTTTTTACTCCTTTTCACATCACAAAGACGTTCGTCGAAATATTTTTACAATATTTATTGACAATTTTATTTAAGAAAAAAAAAATAGTTTTCTAATTTAAAAAAAAAAGATTATTCTTGAAATTTTGTATTTTTTTTTTTACAATATTTATAGAAAATTATTCAATGCAAAAAATCACAGTCCATTTGAATGACATTTTACAATATTTATTAACAATATCGTTCGAAGAAAAATGATTTTTTAATTAAAAAAAACAAAGATTTGTATGTAACATACATATTTCACAAAATATACGATCTCTCCCCCGAGTTTGCGCGAGAAATAGTGGGCATCAAGGTGCGTTCAGCCGTGCCAGAACGTCTCGAGACCCACATAACACGAGAAAGAGAGAGAGAGAGAGAGAGAGAGATATATAGAGCTCACCCAGGTAGTATATATAAGAAAAAGAAAAAAAAAAGTATCGCGACTACGACAACGACTAAGACGATATAGGAGTGACGCGTTATCGGCAAGCGTCGGAGGCGACGGTCGCCGCAAGTTTATAGCCGATACGTGCCGTTTATCGGACTCTATGTCGCGTTTAGTTAATTAAACAGCGAACCCGCGCGGGTCAATAAGCTGCCACAGATCGCCCACCGAACACGCGCGAACGAGAGACCCCCCGCGAAAAAAAAGGCCGACTTAACAAGCGCGTCTCACTCGAGCGCGAAGGTGAGATCGCGAAAATCTGCAGCGAGCGAGAGAGGAGTAAAAAAAAAAACATGGTTTTTTTTTCGTCGAGAACACGCGTTCATTGCGATCCCACACGTTGGGAAACGAGAGAAATCTCTTATTTTAGTTTGTTCAATTAACGATAGGTGGCACGAGATTAATTTCTCAACTTAAATGTTTTTAATTTGTGCTATACCTCGGTAACTTGACAAAATTTATGAGCATGACTCTGAAACATTCATTATTCGTTATGTTTCATTTTTGTGAGTTTATAATTTTTGAAAAATAAATATTGACGTTTTTAAAATGATTTCTTTCAATAAAAATAATTTCAAATATTTTTTTCAAATAAAACATACGATTTTTGTCCTTAAAGATTTATAAGGATTTTCTAGTATTTCCACAAATAAGAATTACAAATTTCCGACTAATTTGTCAGTGAAATATCGTGGATATTGACAAAAATTGACAATTAGCAGATCGTTAATATTTTTTAACCGTTTTATTAATATCTTTTTGGCATTATTATCGTTCAGACTCAATTTTCTTAGCTTCGTCATTATCGTCAATTTTATTCAATTGCGAACATGATTTATTAATAAATCAACGAGCATTTATCTCTTTTTACTTTATTCGTTTAAGGGGGGAAATAGGGTTAGGACAGCGTTTTCTCAATAATTTTTATGAATTTTTTTATACTATAAAAAATGAATATAATTTATTGAAACTTTGAGAATATTTTATACATATATTTAAGTATATACTATAAAATTTTTATATATATATTTGAGTATATACTTTAAAATATTAGCGACCCCATATTGCAGGTCACAATCAGACTCAGCATTTTGCGTACATTCTGTAAGCCGCAATTTTCATCGGAAATCGAACGAGGTTGGAATTTACTTTTATTATATGTCTCTCTTCTATATGAACCTAAAATACTATCAAAAAAATAGAAAATTGAATTTTTTACCGGGGTCAAAACAAAAAAGCATGATTTTTTGCCATTTTTTACAACTTTATTTGCAAAAAAAAAATTATTTTGAATAATGATAATATTCCGATTTTAGGTTCATATAGAGCGCAATACTATGAAGAAAGTAACTGCCAATTTTCAAAACGATTGGTTGAAAACTTTTCAAACTAGCGTGTGCGCAAGTTCAAAAAAAGTCCTTTTCAGAAAAACGCGTTTGCAAAAATAGTACCAAGAAAAACAAGCAATATGGGGTCGCTAATATTTTATAGTATATACTTAAATATATGTATAAAAATGTTATAGTATATACTTAAATATATGTATAAAATATTTCCAAAGTTTCAATAAATTATATTCATTTTTTATACTATAAAAAAAAATTCATGAAATTTATTAAGAAAACGCTGTCCTAACCCTATTTTCCCCCTTAACGGGGTGGCAAGGTTAATTCGGTGAAAAGGATGCATATTTTCAAGAATTTGTTTAGACGATACACGTAATGCTGGTGTATTTATTTACTTTCCATATAATAATACGACATCTGAACGATATTTTCCTAAATTTTCATTGCAAAATATTGATAAATAAGCCGTTTGCAGCAAATCTCCGCAGGCGCCTCGAAAAAAAGTTGTTTTCCGGTGTTCGCTATAACTCGTCACTGGATCATCCGAAACAAAAAAATCGAAATGCGTTTATTAGGCGAGATGTTTCTCGAGGTAACGCTGTCGAGTTTTTTTTTACCGATTTTTTCATTTTTGGTAGCACTTTTTTGGAAGTCAAAAACGCGATTTTCGCTTAAAAAAACGGCAAATTTGTTAATTGTAACATAAAAAATAATTATAAAAGAAAAACTCGGCTGCGTTATCTGGTGATTTATGTGTAGAAATAGTGTACACTATTTTGAAAGAATCGGTGCATTAGATTTTGAATTACAGCGTACACCGACTTCAAAAATGACAAGTTTCAAAAAAACGCTTTAAAGTTTTTCACACTAGAAAACCGGTCCGGAGCAACGGACGCTCAAATGCTCATAACTCCGTTAATTTTGCTCCGATCGACTTGAAATTTTGACACAATATTCTTGAGATGATATACATTCATTTTTTAAAATTAAAAAAATGTAAAAAAAGTTAAAATACCTTACCCCGCCCTTAATTTACGAAAAATCATGGCTTACCCTAAATACAAATGTCCCTTAAATTAAACATTTAAAGTGAGGAAAATAAGTTTACTTGTCTGATTATGAATGTCAGGAATTACGTTACAAAATACGCGAAACAAAAACAATTAAAAAAATGTTTTTTCATGATATTTTTCTTTCATTTAATTTCTTTCTCGTTTTTTTTTCTTTAACGAGATGAATTTTTTTTTTACAAGCGCGGGAGATCAAATAGGAAACATCTATGTAGAGAGAGAGAGAGAGAGAGAGAGAGAGAGAGAGCCAGAAAATTGATATATCGACGATGAACCTTAACTTTCGAGACGATGACGCTTGAACTTTCTTATCCGAATATACGAATCATGATTCATCATTGAAGTATTCCTGCATCGCCATGCGTCCTCAATAAAAATAACTGCATGAATATATGCAAGAAATTATTTGAATTTTTGAATATCATCCGGTCGTGTCGCGTCTTGAATTTTAACGATAATAATATCAAATTCTATCCCACATTCGTTTATTACATATTGATACATTCACACTGATGTTCAACGTTGATTCGGGACCATGGAGCACTAAAATAGTGTTTTAAAATTGCAAAATGTCCATATTAAATTAATCATTACTTTAAACAAACCCCCGGTACCATTTGCGCCACTGAATAGCGTTTTAATTCCCTCTAGAATTTGTGTATTTTTTTTATACAATGAATTTTGAAACTTGCATCCCCAAATGTGAAAATTTGTAACATAAAACCCTATTCTTTTCTTTTTTAATTTCATAGTCCTGGAAAACAAAGAAAAAAGCGTTAAAAACTACAATTTCCCAATGTCCCACAAAAATGACTAAATACACAAGTACATAATGGACAAATTTGACGCCCGATAGAAGAGCGCAATACACTCGAGACCTTCCAAAGACGGTATGTTCTCGCGGAGAGTGAAATATCAGTAACTATCGATCATGATTGATATCGATTGGTAACACGATCGGAGATTCCGTTTCGTGGGTCGGCGAGCGTGTATATGCAACACGAAGCATCGTCTTTTCGTAGCTCCCCTCCTGTCGATTAGCCACCTGATATCATATGTGATATGTATCACTTTTAAATCAGTTACACTATTTAAACCCTCTGTCGCTCTGTTCTCTTTGCTTTGCACTTTATTTCGACGAAATTTGTCAATATTTGTTCAACATGAATGTCGAATCGTCTCGATTATGAAATGAGAAAAAATGTTATCGTTGACGAGTCATTACGGAAGGACGAATATGTGTATTGAAAATAATTGACGAGTCATTACGGAAGGACGAAAATGTGTATTGAAAATAATTTTTAATCTAAATTTCGTAAAAAATCGTAAATTAAAAAGAAAATTTAGGAAACATTCTTGGAAAATGGAAAATAGATAAGAGGTCATTAATTCCAATTCAATGGATAATTTTTCATGTTTCAAGATCCCAAAAAGTACTTGCAGCAAGCTTAAATGTTTGTTTTTACGGAATCTAAATTTCGTAAAAAAATGTAAATTAAAAAGAAAATTTAGGAAACATTTTTGGAAAATTGAAAATAGATAAGAGGTCATTAATTCCAATTCATTGGATAATTTTTCATGTTGCAAGATCCCAAAAAGTAATTGCATCAAACTAAAATGTTTGGACTAAAAAAATATTTAAAAATCCTCCATTATCAGTTCTTCTTACGGCCGCAAATAAACGTGTATTAAGAATCATTTTAAATCTAGATTGCGTAATAAATCGTAAAATTAAAAGAAAATTTACGATACATTCTTGGAAAATTGAGTTCATTAATTCCAATTTGTTGGATAATTTTTCATGTCGCAAGATCCCAAAAAGTAATTGCAGCAAGCTAAAATGTTTGTTCTAAAAAAATATTTAAAAAATGTCCATTATCGATTCTCCTCACGAGCGCAAATAAATGTGTATTTAAAATAATTTTCAATCTAAATTTCGTAAAAAATTGTAAATTAAAAAGAAAATTTAGGAAACATTTTTGGAAAATTGAAAATAGATAAGAGGTCATTAATTCCAATTCATTGGATAATTTTCCATGTTGCAAGATCCCAAAAAGTAATTGCATCAAACTATAATGTTTGGACTAATAAAATATTTAAAAATCCTCCATTATCAATTCTTCTTACGGCCGCAAAAAAACGTGTATTAAGAATCATTTTTAATCTAGATTTCGTAAAAAATCGTAAAATTAAAAGAAAATTTACGAAACATTCTTGAAAAATTGAGTTCATTAATTCCAATTTGTTGGATAATTTTTCATGTCGCAAGATCCCAAAAAGTAATTGCAGCAAGCTAAAATGTTTGTACTAATAAAATATTTAAAAAATCTCCATTATCAATTCTTCTTACGACCGAAAATAAATGTGTATTGAGAATGATTTTTAATCTAAATTTTGTAAGAAATTGTAAATTAAAAAGAAAATTTAGGAAACATTCTTGGAAAATGAAAAATAGATAAGAGGTCATTAATTCCAATTCATTGGATAATTTTTCATGTTCCCAAAAAGATCCCAAAAAGTAATTGCAGCAAGCTAAAATGTTTGTACTAAAAAAATATTCAAAAAATCTCCATTATCGATTCTCCTTACGAGCGCAAATAAATTTATCGCCCTTCGTGTAGCGTATAATGAAAAGATCACCACGTTCACCATCGCTGATGTATGCTCGACGTTCACGATATAATTTATACTTTGCCCCGAGAATGTGAATTAGAATTGCACAGAAGTTTTAGTCCAATGGCTCCGAACAGGGGCGGAGGGAAGGGGGTTGAACGTGTAGTAGCTGCACATTGGTTATACGTAGGATATTATATATACATATATATATATATATATATATATATATATATATATATATATAAATACAGTATGTATATATAAAAGCGTCCGGTGCATAAATAAAGAGTCCCGCGGGCCTGTATCAGCGGCGAGGGTCCCGGGAGACTTCGAAAAGGAATGTAAAGCGCTTCCCTGGCTTCAGGAAGAAGAGCCCGCGAATCGCGGTATATATATATATAAAGAATAGAAAAAAGGGTAAAGATGTAAGAAAAAAAAAATGAAGAAAAGAAAAATCGCCCCGTATAGCCGGGGCGCGCGCTCGCTCGCGTTGCGCGAGCCACGAGTGCGCTGTTCGTTCTCTATACGAGTGTCTCCTCGCGAGACCGGCGATAAATAAAGCTTCGAAGACTTTGCGTGCGAAACCGCCATGCCTTTGGAGATAAGGAAGTCACAGAGACCGAGAGAGAAAGAGAGAGAGAGAGAGAGATCCCGCGACCAATTCTTTTTTTCATCCCTTTTTGTTTTCACCGGTGCGCTCGCTGCTCCCGATGCAGATGCAGCTGCCGCGGAAGATATTAATACTGGCATTTCCACTTTTCCCTCCGATCGATGTATATTCATAATTTACAATTTTTTTTCTCGTTTTTTTTAGCCATTTTATCTCGTTAAATTTTTTTGTTCATAAAATCTTCGTGTAATTTGTAATTAGCCGGAAATTTTCGATCCCGAATATCATTGACACATATTATACGACGAAGAATAAAAATTGCCTTACGAGAGAGAATGGAAATGCCCGGAAGGATCGTTCCCCTATCGCTTATATATATACCGCGCCCGCGATGTCCTGGGAGAGAAACGTTCGCGATAAAAGCGAGAAATGAATCGAAGGAAGCTCCTTTTATTTCACTCTTATACCATATATAACCATTTGATTTTATTTCATTTCGATATACTCTCTCTCTCTCTCTCTCTCTCTCTCTCGTCCTCTCGCCATTTGTTCCTATTTATCCGCTTCGAGATATGTCGCAAAAGCATGTGGGTGTGATTACCTCTCGATTTATCACATATATATATAAATGTGTAAAAAAACGAAGAAGATAAAGTAATGTGTTGAAAAAAGTACGAATAATCATCGATTCTCAAATCAGATTGAATTATTAATCATTCATTTATACGAGGTCTGTTCAAAAAGTATCGCGAATTTTGAATTTTCGCGGGCTACGTATATTCGACTTTCGATTTTTTATGTCGCGTTACGTTGGTACTCGTGTCCCTCACTTATGCTGAAAAAATCGGCCATTTTGAATGTTTAGGTAATTGTTGACAGCTGTTTTGGTTAGACGTGTTTTGGCTTGTCTTCGATTTTTGCCTATTCCAAAAAATGTATCAAAGAATCCGTATCAAATTTTGTGTGAAAAACAAAATTAAGTGCGCGGACGCATTCCGAATGTTGACTGTGGCATATGCTGAAGCTACCTTGAACCAAAGCAACGTTTATCGGTGGTACAAAATGTTCTCAGAGGGCCGAGAAGATGCGAACAACGAAATGCGTTCCGGACGCCCGAGCACATCAACAACGGACGAAAACATTGACGAAGCGAAGAAAATAATATTGGCCAATCGTCGAATCACCGTTAGAGAAGTTGCCGAGGAACTAAACATATCGATTGGCGCCGTGCTATTCGACTTTTACCAATGATTTGGGCATGAGACAGGTGGCCGCGAAATTCGTGCCAAAATTGCTCAATTTCGAACAAAAACAGTGTCGCGTTAACATTGCTAAGGAGCTGTTGGACTTGGTCCGCGACGACCCAAATTTTCTCCAGAAGGTCATAACTGGTGACGAATCATGGGTTTATGGTTATGACGTAGAAAAACCAAAGCTCAATCATCGCAATGGAAGCTGCTTTTTTGGAATAGGCAAAAATCGAAGACAAGCCAAAACACATCTAACCAAAACAGCTGTCAACAATTAACTAAACCTTCAAAATGGCCGATTTTTTCAGCATAAGTGAGGGACACGAGTACCAACCTAACGCCACAAAAAAATCGAAAATCGACTATACGTAGCCCGCGGAAATTCAAAATTCGCGATACTTTTTGAACAGACCTCGTATTCATTAATCGATAGTCTCAAGCAGATCGGAGCGAAATTATCCAAAGTTCAATTTTATCAGACAATTAATTGCTCAAAATTATTTGAAACTATTAATAATTTTAGAATTAATTAGAATGATTTAGAATTACCATTATAATAAAAATGACACCTAACAACGAATTTATTTTTCCGTTATTCGTTGTTTTTTTCTTTTTAATTAATCTACGAATAAAATAATTACGGAGCGAAATTATCAAAAGTTCAATATTATTAGATGATTAATTGCTCGAAATTATTTCAAACTAATAATAATTTTAGAATCAATTAGAGTTATTTAGAATTACCATTATAATAAAAATGACATCTAACAATGAATTTATTTTTCCGTTATTCGTTGTTTTTTTTTTCAATTAATCTACAAATAAAATAATTACGGAGCGAAATTATCAAAAGTTCAATATTATTAGATGATTAATTGCTCGAAAATATTTCAAACTGAGAATAATTTTTATTGGAAAATTATTATTAGTTTGAATTTCGTGCAATTAATTATCTGATA
>OY253746.1:1794639-1834882 GCA_958009045.1 Oxytorus armatus | reverse complement strand
TTTTCTTTCCGTTCTCTCCTTGCTTTGCGACAATTCGAAATTTGTACAAGCTTCAAAAGCCGGACATTACTTTCCGAGACGGAGGCTGTGAGGAAAATTATCGAAAAAAAAATTTCTGTCATTCCATCGTTCGGTGAATGAGGCTCGAATTGTTGAAAATTTCATATAACTGATTATAATATTTGTAACAATTGTCAGCGAAGAATTTTTTTTTCCGTCGAGAATAAAAATTACTTCGAACAATTAAATTTTAGCAATAATTTTTCCACACGGGTGTACGTGTAAAATTTTTTTTTAATCATTTTAGCTGAAAAGCAAAATATGCGTGTATGTGTGTATGTGCGTGTGTAGGGGAGGGGGATAGTTTTTCCTATTTTTATCCCTTATGGTAGTAGTCTGGTAACTTAAGCCGATTTTCAAGTCTTTTTTGGAGGGCGTTTTTTTGTAGGAAAATAAAAAAGAATCGTTTTGGATATTTAGGATGTTTTTATTTACATATTAAAGATACAAAAAAACATTTTTTTTTAAATTTTATAGTAAAAAAATAAAAATTTGAAATTTAATTTGTAATTTCAAAATTTAATTTTTAAATTTAAAAATTTTATTTTTAAATTTAAAATTTAATTTAATTTTTTATTATTATTATTATTATTATTGTTGATCGAAGTTGGAACCTCGAAAAAAAAGCGCGTGGGTGGCCCCGGTGATTTTGGCTCTTGATGTTCTCTGAAATAAAAAATTCTTGATAATCCTTAATCTATAGACATGTCATTCTGGTCGGAACTACTGAAGTTAAATTTCATGGATAAATAACAAAATGGCGGACTTTGGAAAAAAAAACTTTTCTTTCCGAAGTCCGAAAAAAAAAACTTTTTTTTCCAAAGTTCGCCATTTTGTTATTTATCCATGAAATTTAACTTCAGTAGTTCCGACCAGAATGACATGTCTATGGATTAAAAATTATCGAGAATTTTTTATTTCGGATAACATCAAGAGCCAAAATCACCGGGGCCACCCACGCGCTTTTTTTTCGAGGTGCCAACTTCGATCAATAATAATAATAATAATAAACTATTGAATTTTTTCAAAAATTTTTTTTTTTGTATCTTTAATATGTAAATAAAAACATCCTAAATATCCAAAACGATTCATTTTCATTTTCCTACAAAAAAACGCCCTCCAAAAAAGACATGAAAATCGGCTTAAGTTACCAGACTACTACCTCAATTCTTCAACTACGAAAGTAAATTGTTATTCTAACAAATTTTCATTGCTCCATCGAAACTGAACCAACAGACAATATGTCAGATTTGTTTGACGTCGTCGTTTGAGCTTGACAAAATTCATCTGTCAATTATTTCATAAATAGCACAAAATTGACAAATAAATTCTCGTCGAACATAAGGGAAAATAGATTTACATTGAATATCACAGAATTTTACAAATATTTATTACACTCCATTATCAACAACAATTCATTAAATCGTAGTCACAATAAATAACAATACAAAAATCTTATCGACAATCAAATGAAATCGTTGAAAAATTTGAATTATCACGTAAAAAACAAAAAAAAAATTAATTCACAATTATCCTTTAATAACTGCGCGAACGTTCTAATTGAAAGAATACAAATAAAGAGACCCTTCCGATAATCAACTACAATAGAAAACGTTTTAAACTCACGTGTCGTTCCTCGTTCGAGCTGAGTCCTGAAACACACGAGAAAAAAAAGACAAGTTTGTTATTAATACGAAAGAAAAAAAAGGCCGCACGTTGCATATATTTGACCGCGAGCGCATCGTGAGAGGGGGGAATAAAAATCGTTCGACGATGTATAGGTAGGTACCGCAATGGGAGAGAGGCTCGTTGAAAATGTTTTATCGCCTCGGCAATGTTTGAAACGAGTCGAGAGTAATTTAAAAAAAAAAAAACAGAAAAAAAAATCGGGTCACACGGACATTGAGCCGGGAGCGAGTTGCACATGTTCCACCAAGTGTGTGGCACGTTTGGTAAAGCGATGTAGCATTTTTTTTTTTTTTTTTTTTTTTTTTTTTTTTTTTTCAAAAAGTATTATTATTACCAGAACCCATGCACACTGACCAGATGGACGCTACATTTGTGTGCGTGTGTGTGTGTATTTATACAATTCATTTTACGTGCAAATACAGTTTAGTACGAGAGGGCGCTATCAGAAAAGGGTACAATGCTAATATAACGAAGAGCAAAGGGGTTGGGGGATGAATTTTAAACGAGGTTGGCAATCGCCCGTACAGAGGGAAAGAGAGAGAGAGAGTGTGCCTGTATAAATTATCCTCATGCATATTTATGTATGCGATTTTCACAAAAAACGAAGCTGCCCATGCACAATAAAAAATAAAAGTCCAAACCTGTCCCTGTTTACTCTCAACTACTCCCCTTTGCTTTTCAAATCCCCCCCGGGTGTTTTCCATGTCCAGTAACGCGCTCATGCAAAAATTCACTGGACAGGCACACCCCCCCCCCCTGCGAGAGCAGGGGATGTACCGGGAGCTTTGAAAATTTCCACCCGATTGTAATTCTCACACCGTTAGTCACCGCGCTCACTTTTTCTTCTTTTTTTTTTCCCTCTTCCATCAACCCTTTTTTTTCTCTCCACTGTATATTAATTTTCTCCCTCGAGCTCAAACTTTTATGCATCATGTTCTCTAGCTCGTGGTTTTTTTTTATTAATTTTTTTTCTAGTTCATCCCCCCCCCCCCTTTTTTTTACCTCTGTGCCGAGTAAACCGGCGCGTCTGCTCTAGCTCGTTGACTACTTTATTTCTTTTTTTTTTTCATCCCCTATCCGTTCTCACTACCGTTCGCGTCCCTCTCTCTCTCTCTCTCTCTCTCTCTACGCTCTTGTGTAACATTCATCCGGGTACTTTTTACGCTCTTTTACGCGCTTTTTAGCCTGGGAGATCAAACGGCGAGTGGGTCGCGCGAAAAATTAAAATAGTACAACAACGAAAAATCGTGAGGGAGCAAAAATTTCGCAGAGAGGGACGAAAGTGGAGACTCGCCGGAAAAAAAAACAAAAATTAGTGGAGCGAGGGGGACGTGCTGTAACCGTGAGTCATCTTGTTTAAAATTTAATTCGCTCGGCGTTAATTTAATACTGCATTCAAAAACATTGCGCGGTACGACCAGTTGTCGGGTGGTTTTTTTTGTCTGTTTTTCATACTTTATTTTTCTTCTTCTCAACAATAGCTGCCTCTGTGGTTTAGCCTCGTGCATATTCACTTTTTATCCTTTGGTTCCTTTCTTCTTTCCATTTTACTATTATTGCCATCCTCATTGTGCGGTTAATATAATCGTCACAGTTATTGTGTTGCGAATATAATTATTATAATAATAATAATGAAATTTTTTTAAACGACAGCTTACCTCCGTTGCTTTTTAAGTCATCGGGTTGTCCTCTGTGAAGATCGGGTTTGCCGAGCATCGAGAGGGGATGAGCGCCGGTGCCACCGGGCGTCGAAGCCGCACCGGGTGTCAGGCCGAGGCCGAGTAGGGCCGCGGAAGCGGAAGTCGGCACGGGAAGACCGGCACCCGGTCCAAGTCCCGGAAGACCCGGCAAACCGGGATGAGCACCGAGCGCGGCGCCAGGTGGCAATTGTTGAGCGTGCATTTGTTGCAATATTCTCGGTATGTCGGGCCTCTGTTGCTGAAATGAAAAATAAAAAATAAACAAACCGCGGAAAATTGATAAATTTTGCTCACTCACGAAGGCGAGCGTTTGTTCTCGCTAAAAACTTTTTTCTTTCCACGCTTGTCCATTGCCAATGCGCGCCAAAATTTGTTAAAACATAGAAAACATCTCGATAGACACAGCCAATCCGTAATGGCCTGACCGATCGGCGTGAAATTGTCCGATATATTTTTCGCAAAGATTCAACAATTTCGTTCGCGAATTCCAAACGATTTGGAAATATTTTTTCAAAAATACGCCATCGCGTAAATCCTGCACTTTACTGTCTATTCTAATTATCTTTCGACTCTTCTAATTATCTACCGAGCAGCAACATTATAAAATGAAAATTCGTCGGGTACAAAAAAGTTTTCCATTCTCATTTACCACCCTCAGACACAGAAATTCGGGATAACGATTTTTCTTTTGTTGTTGTTTTAGTTGTTTTTCTTTCTGTTTTTCCAAAAATGCAAATATATAAGTAGAAAATATGAAATTTAGCCGGCATATTCTCAAACATTTGAGATGCATAAGTTTACTCTCGGTGAGAAAAATCCATTCATTTTCGGTGAATAAATTTGTACAATGTAACAGTGGCCGAGGATGAACAAATGTTCGATTCTCACGCGCTAAAATCATTTCGGCGCGTTCGCACGGTTATCACGTACACGCGCGTACACGCACATACACACACACATATACAAATGTCTATCTCGTTCGACAAATCCGCGTTTCACCCCTGGTGGAGGCAAAATCGCGAGAGAAGATCGAGAGAGATAGGAGGAGAATGGGTGGCAATAGTGCATTCGAGCATTTAACGCTACGGTATAGGCGCCGTACCCAATATGTACGTTCGTACAGAGGGAGGGTTGATGCGGATCTCTCTCTCTCTCTCTTGAGAGAGAGAGAGAAAGAGCGAGAGACACACGTGTGCAACAGGACAATTTGCACGAGAGATATACCATATAATGTATATACACGTGTAACGATTCCTGACAAACAAAAGGTCGTGATTCACGTCGTTTTAACATGAAAATTGTTAGGAGTTACGGCCTTTTGTCGTTTAATAGTCGTTATACGGGGTATATAGAGATGGAGAGAACACATAGTGTCGATGGGCGTCACGAGTTCGCGCTTTTAGGCTCCTGTTTCTGTATTTTCATCTCCCTCTTGGCGTCCCCAAACCCTCTCCCTCTATTTTCGGCAGTGGCAATCGGACCCCTCGAATTTCCGTTGAAAGCCACCCCCCATTGCGCTACAGTTAGTGTGGAAGAGAACGAGTGAGAGAGAGAGAAGAGGAGGGGTTGTACCAGGAGAGTGGATATTATGGCAGACGGGTTTCGGGTTTGGTCCTCGCCCGGTGGCCGATAAACTCGTTACGCGCCCGAATCCTGCTTATCGTGGATTTCACTTATAGGCATTTAGGGGTCGCCCGCCCCTTACACGCCGAGGGCGACTGACAGTCATAGAGAGAAAGAGAAAGAGAGAGAGAGAGAGAGAGATTATATACATGGTATATACATCATTGGATTCCCCGCTGCTTTCCGTAGGGAACTTTGTGCCTTACCGTGAGGGTGAAATTAACCGAACCGAGAGAACACCCTACATATATAGAATGGATAAGTTACAGGGGGTAGCGAGAGACAGGGGAAAGACCATTTGCTAACAGAGACCATGGACGAAACGAAAGAGTAATTCAATTCCTATATCCCTCTTTCTCTCTCTCTCTCCCTTTTACTTTCTCCCTCAACCCTCCATCTCTCTTCGACGCTCCTATAGCTTTACCATTTTCGCCTCTCGTTCGACGATGTTATGGCGATCGAGGATTCGAGCGATAGTCATTTTCACGATAGGGGTCTCCGGTGGTAACCACGAATGGATGCCCACAGGGCATTTCGTCAGGGGAATGGCTAACACATAGACGCACACACGCGCTCACCCCTAAACCCCCTTCCTCCCATAGTTGATCTCGCTTAAGGGGAATCCTACGAATACCAACCATCCAATCCTTCCGTATTATATATACCGAGGGTCTGGAAGTAGAGGCCATACTCCTAACGCTCCTATACACAGTTATAAACGAAAGGTTGTAGAGTCCTGAAATTCGCCAAGACTCGATACGCCCGTTCGATTTCGAGCCATCGACGTATTTTACGTACGTATTTGTACGCGTTTGATATATATAGATATAGAGGACTATACGCGCGTCGTGATAGGATGCCAATTGCAATTCGTTCGGGCATTAACTTCTGGGATATAGGGATCGAGACTCCATTAAGCCTATTGGCCAGAGGTATACATCGCGTCGATTAAATCCGGTCGTTCTCTCGGCATGCCTTATACATATATATCGTCAGTCCCCTTTGTCCTATCCTCCCTGTACCTACTATATGCGCGTCGTCCCTTGCATTTTACTCCTTGACGCGAATCGCGTCTGCTGCGGGATTTGTAACTCGGACACGTTCCTCGTGGCGAGAACGAGTGGCACAAAAATACGAGGGTGACTTTTACGAGTGGATAATTGTTTTTTTTTTTTTGTGTTATATCTTTCCGCTCGGTTTCTGTGGCACTGATTTCCGCGAAAAGGGACGGAAGTGTGTAACAGGAAGCTCGAGAAGCGCGCGCTATTTGATTTGACCGATGAGCGCGAGCGGTGGTGGCGTTCGCCGTCGGATGGTACCAACCCATTTTTTCCGAGAGGTTGGTACTGTCAGCCAACAGCGAGTACGTGTGTGACGAGAAAGAGAAAGGGAAATAGAGGAGAACGCATCGGCTGTGCGCTTAACACACAGTGTTGTGTATAAAGTGTGCTGTTACATAAACTAATTTATAGGTGTAAACTATATTGAGGTAGTAGTCTGGTAACTTAAGCCGATTTTCATGTCTTTTTTGGAGGGCGTTTTTTGTAGGAATATAAAAATGAATCGTTTTGAATATTTAGGATGTTTTTATTTACATATTAAAGATACAAAAAAAAAAATTTTTGACAAAATTTAATAGTTTATTATTATTATTATTATTGATCGAAGTTGGCACCTCGAAAAAAAAGCGCGTGGGTGGCCCCGGTGATTTTGGCTCTTGATGTTATCGGAAATCAAAAATTCTTGATAATTCTTAATCTATAGACATGTCATTCTGGTCGGAACTACTGAAGTTAAATTTCATGGATAAATAACAAAATTGCGGGCAAAATAAAAGGACTTTTTTTCCAAAGTCCGCCATTTTGTTATTCATCCATGAAATTTAACTTCAGTAGTTCCGACCAGAATGACATGTCTATAGATTAAGAATTATCAAGAATTTTTGAGTTCAGATAACATCAAGAGCCAAAACCACTGGGGCCACCCACGCGCTTTTTTTCGAAGTTAAACTTCATGAATAAATAACAAAATGGCGGGCTTTGGAGAAAAAGTCTTTTTTTTCGAGGTGCCAACTTCGATCAATAATAATAATAATAATAAACTATCAAATTTTTTCAAAAAAATTTTTTTCGTCGTCTTCAATATGTAAATAAAATCTTTATCTATATCTTTTTAATAAAATCTTTATGTAAATAAGATCTTTAATAAAATATCTAAATAAAATCTTTAATATGTAAATAAAAACATCCTAAATATCCAAAACGATTCATTTGTATTTTCCTACAAAAAAACGCCGTCCAAAAAAGACATGAAAATCGGTTTAAGTTACCAGACTACGACCTTAATAACTGTATTTACTATTGATAATGTGTCTAAAAAAAGTGCAGATCATGGATAAAAAATGCATGTGAGTAATAACGAATAATTATTCGAATAAATATTTGAATATTTAGCGTTTTTAAATTTTGAGGTTGATTTCTGTCGCTGCTGAATTGATATTTTTAATTTTGATAAAAAAAAAAAAAACAAATAGCTTTTTTAACTTTTGCGGTTAATTTCTGTCGCTGCTCAATTGATATTTTATATTTTTATACAATAAAAGACAAATTAATTAATTACACGGATAATTTCTTTGATATTAATAATTTCTTAAATATTTATAATTCTAATTTAATTCTAATAATTTCGTGAGTTGCAGAGATGGGTAAATCCAGAGCAGAATATATGCGAGATTACCGGCAGAAAAAACGTGAAGAAAAATGAAAAACTGGAAAGATAGAACCAAAAAAAATGCGCATAATTCGACTCAGCGTAGCAGCGATTTTCGGGCACGTGCAGCGAACTTAATTCTCTCACAGACATCAACGGCCGACCCAACTACTGCTTTACCAAATCTGGTTGTCAGCCGTGCAACTTTACGATTGCCATCGTTGCCATTTTTTCCTACTTCGTCTACATCAACAGCGACTGCATGTAACACTTCGATGAAATGTCTCTGCTCTCCCCAAAATTGAACAAAAATAACTGTCTCCAATAACAAATTGCATTACTCCAAGCGTTAATAAAATAAAATACAATTTTCATTAAAAAGAATTATTCTTCGTTACGAAAAATCATTTCAAATAATACCTGAATCATTTTTTTTCGGGATATAATGTTAGTGTTGCTTATTACCAAGGTGTGATGTCAGATGTTACACATCATATGCGACTACTGTAAGGGTCGCTTATTTATTTATTTTTTTCTCCTCTTTATCTCAAACCTATCGCGAGATTATTCTATTAGCAATTTTACGAGAAGAATGCATCGACCATAGAAGAGGCTCGTTCGATAGAGATTGAAAAAAAGTGATTTACAAACGTTAAACGTACAGAAGAAGGAATTCACACGAAAGAGGATTGTTTAGAACGATTGAAGAATCGTTAAAATTTCTATCAATGCATCTTTTTTTTATTTACCGTCCGTCAATACTTTCTTTTCGGATTTCGTCGGGAGCAGAAAATTCGTTGGCTTTCGCCAGATTTCTGAATTTTTTTTTATTTGTAGAATTCAACAAAATCTCGCACTACTATAACGATAAAATGAATCCATTCATCGTCGAACCCAACGAAGTGTGATAGAATAGCATTATTGGTTGATAGTGGGAGTTCTCTCTCTCTCTCTCTCTCTCTCTCTCTCTCTCTATCGGTCACGAAACGTGAACGTAATAGTCCCAAACGAGACTTAACGCGCCGTGAATAATCCGTCGCGTCGGTGGTGAAACCAACCCCCTCCGACAACGAGGGCAGAGAATACACATCTAGCTCTCTCTCTCTGTCTCTCTTTCCGCAAGTACGATATATGCACTTTGGTTCAGAAACTTTGCTACTGGTTACCACTCTCTGTGCCACTAATACTTTAATCCTTTTCGAATTAAGGGTGGAAGGAGCAGCCTCCGCGTTTTGAGGTCCGAAAAAAAACGTGTTTTAATTATTTATTTTGCGAGAAAAAAATTCTATTGAATATCCCACACGAGGGATTATGTAAAATCCTTTTCCGGTAATGTATAAAAAAAAAAAAAAACATCAGACTTGAATACCCGTTCATTATGATCGTAGAAACATCTCGAACGTTCGCTCGTTTGGAATTTTCCATAAGATTTTTCGCCAAAGTGAAAAGGATCGTGACACCCCGTCGCCCCTAACCGACCCTCGCCAAGAACAATCAGTATCCGTATCGACATGGGCCAATACACGAGAAATCTTTAATATAGATATAAAGTCATTGAGAATTCAAAGGAGCGAGATATAATCGTAGATACGAGAAAACAAAAAGGGGGCTATATATATACGAGGTCTGTTCAAAAAGTATCGCGAATTTTTAATTTTCGCGGGCTACGTATATTCGATTTTCGATTTTTTTTTGTGGCGTTAGGTTGGTACTCGTGTCCCTCACTTATGCTGAAAAAATCGGCCATTTCGAATGTTTAGTTAAGGTAGTAGTCTGGTAACTTAAGCCGATTTTCATGTCTTTTTTGGAGGGCGATTTTTTGTAGGAAAATAAAAATGAATCGTTTTGGATATTTAGGATGTTTTCATTTACATATTAAAGTTACAAAAAAAAAAAATTTTTTTAATTTAATAGTTTATTATTATTATTATTATTATTGATCGAAGTTGGCACCTCGAAAAAAAAGCGTGTGGGCGGCCCCGTTGATTTTGGCTCTTGATGTTATCTGAAATAAAAAAATCTTGATAATTCTTAATCTATAGACATGTCATTCTGGTCGGAACTACTGAAGTTAAATTTCATGGATAAATAACAAAATGGCGGAAAATGGGGTTTAATTTCATGGATAAATAACAAAATGGCGGACTTTGGAAAAACAAACTTTTTTTCCAAAGTCCGCCATTTTGTTATTTATCCATGAAATTAAACCCCATTTTCCGCCATTTTGTTATTTATCCATGAAATTTAACTTCAGTAGTTCCGACCAGAATGACATGTCTATAGATTAAGAATTATCAAGAATTTTTGATTTCAGATAATATCAAGAGCCAAAATCACCGGGGCCACCCACGCACTTTTTTTTCCAGGTGCCAACTTCGATCAATAATAATAATAATAATAATAAACTATTAGATATTTTTAAAAAAAAAATTTTTTGTATCTTCAATATGTAAATGAAAAAATCCTAAATATCCAAAACGATACATTTTTATTTTCCTACAAAAAAACGCCCTCCAAATAAAACATGAAAATCGGCTTAAGTTACCAGACTACTACCCTAATTGATGACAGCTGTTTTGGTTAGACGTGTTTTGGCATGTCTTCGATTTTTGCCTATTCCAAAAATTGGATCAAAGAATCTGTATGAAATTTTGTGTGAAAAACAAAATTAAGTGCGCGGACGCATTCCGAATGTTGACTGTGGCATATGGTGAAGCTACCCTTGGACCAAAGCAACGTTTATCGGTGGTACAAAATGTTCTCAGAGGGTCCGAGAAGATGCGAACAACGAAATGCGTTCGGGACGCCCGAGCACATCAACAACAGACGAAAACATTGATGAAGTGAAGAAAATAATATTGGCCAATCGTCGAATCACCGTTAGAGAAGTTGCTGAGGAACTAAACATATCGATTGGCTCGTGCTATTCGATTTTTACCAATGATTTGGGCATGCGACGGGTCGCCGCAAAATTCCTGCCAAAATTGCTCAATTTCGAACAAAAACAGTGTCGCGTTAACATTGTTAAGGAGCTGTTGGACTTGGTCCGCGACGACCCAAATTTGGTCCAGATGGTCATAACTGGTGACGAATCGTGGATTTATGGTTATGACATGGAAACCAAAGCTCAATCATCGCAATGGAAGCTGCTTTTTTGGAATAGGCGAAAATCGAAGACAAGCCAAAACACGTCTAACCAAAACAGCTGTCAACAATTAACTAAACATTGAAAATGGCCGATTTTTTCAGCATAAGTGAGGGACACGAGTACGAACCTAACGCCACAAAAAAAAATCGAAAATCGAATATACGTAGCCCGCGGAAATTCAAAATTCGCGATACTTTTTGAGCAGACCTCGTATATCTAAACAGATAGAGAACAATCGAAGGGTGACTCGAATAGTCCAAGCGCATCCCTTTGTCCAAAATATTCTATAGCAGTGTATATCTATGTACATATCCATGGAATCGAGTAGATTCGTCCCGGTGTACAACCTCCTATAACCGTCCTACATATCTATATATTTATAAATATATAGATATATGTATATATATATATAGAGACTACGTTTTCCAATCATCCCCTTAGTCGTCCCCTCGCGGATTTGCTTCGATATTCCCCTCGTATGAGCACAAGCGACATCACAGCACCGAAAGGGAGAGAGAGAACCGTTACACACCACACAACCAGGAAATCCCTCGGTCCTTCGTGTGCGCCACGGTGTTATTAAACGAAATATTGATTCAACCCCTGTTTACCGAGTAATACATATTCATAGATGAGGGGTTTGGCGCGCTTCTGTCTGTTTGCTCGTGCTCGCTTCCCACTTCAATCCCTCGGCAATCCCTTCTATACCCTCCCCCCCTTCCTCTGCTCGCCGCAATCCTATACGACACAGAATTGCTCATCCCTCGCTCGTCATCGTGCAGTCGATGCGTGCGCGTTCGAAACAGGTTTGCTGTAATCATTCGTGGTGTCGGAAGGTTCGTTAAAAACGAACGTAAGTCACGACACTTTGAGCGTTAAATTCGTGGAGTTTAAGGCCCTTTTGTTCGTCAGAGCATTGATATATATATGGCGTATGCGAGTGTGTAACGACACGACACTCGAGGAACACAACACGGGCGGTAGAGGGTAGCCCCGTCGCTTGGCGTTATTCACCCTATATATGAGCGTTTCGGACCGTTTCGAACCGATCCAAAGCTGTGCAAACCCCTCTCGTACAGCCTTCCACCAACCATTGTACATATAATTCTCTCTCTCTCTCCGTCTCACCGCGTATGATTCGATCATGTTGTTTCTATCTCTATCCCGAGTCGCTCATTGGCCCTCGACACTCTCAATCCTCATCCCCTATTCGCAACATCGAACCAGAGGGATAGAGAGCATCAGAGAGGAGGCAGATAGCGAGTGAGAGTACAACGCCTCGTGTGGCGACCCTACACGTGTACGAAACGTGTCACTATGTAGCCAAGGATCGTTCTAACCGATTCTCGGTGCTGTCCGAAACCCGCGTGGACAAGCGTCCGTCAATCTATATACGGTATGTAACCCAATATATGGGACGTTTTGCGACAACTCGATCTACGCTCCAACAACCATCAGAGCCTTCACGAATTGGGTTCGTGACTCTTTTTGTTTTTATTTCTCTTTTTTTTCAATTCCTATACAACTCTCGAAAGCATTTTGTTTTTTCGTTACTGAAATTTTTAGAAATCCGGAAATCGCAAAGCCGGAAAAAGCGAATTCATTCTATTCTTTTTTTTTTTTTTGGGAAAATCATATTTAAAATGAAAATACCAAACGAGAGTGATTATTCGAAATGTTTTTCTGGTCACCTAATCCCAATGACATTGAGATCGGTATATAAAAGATGTAAGAAGAGTGCTTTTTTTTTTGTACTTGTTAAATTTTGAAAGAAATATACATTTTTATTTCTTCCAATTCTCTAAATAAATATATCATTTTTTTTATAGACACCGGAATTAAAGCGTGAAACGCATCATGCACACGTTGCATTATCACTGAAACTTCTACCGCATTAAGGTAGTAGTCTGGTAACTTAAGCCGATTTTCGTGTCTTTTTTGGAGGGCGTTTTTTTGCAGGAAAATAAAAATGATTCGTTTTGGATATTTAGGATGTTTTTATTTACATATTAAAGATACAAAAAAAAAATTTGCTGAAAAAATTTAATAGTTTATTATTATTATTATTATTGATCGAAGTTGGCACCTCAAAAAAAAAAGCGCGTGGGTGGCCCCGGTGATTTTGACTCTTGATGTCATCTGAAATCAAAAATTCTTGATAATTGTTAATCTATAGACATGTCATTCTGGTCGGAACTACTGAAGTTAAATTTCATGGATAAATAACAAAATGGCGGACTTTGGAAAAAAATGTCCATTTCCATTTTGTTATTTATCCATGAAATTTAACTTCAGTAGTTCCGACCAGAATGACATGTCTATAGATTAAGGCCGTAGTCTGATCTAGAGCGAGATTTTTGACGTCATTTCTAATGTGCAATAACGTTTAAACCGTTAAAGTTGTCTCGATGAAAATTTACACGTGCATTTATTGATCCTTAGAGAATACTTGTACATAAAAAAAAAAAATTATTTTAAATATTTTCATGTAGTTTTTTGCCTTGTTGCAACATGGCGCGCCGAAATCGGCGCCCACTCTGGACGTTGTTGTATGCATCTGAAAAAAAAAAAATATATATATTCTCAATCTGTATGAGTATTCTGAGCACTGGTAGCAGAATTGGTACTTAAAAAAAATTTTTGACAAAATGGCGGTATGTTGAACTGTCATTAATGATATTTCATTATTCGACGAGTTATAAAATGTCGGCAAAATTATTGTTCGACTCAATGAAAATTTTTTTTAAGTACCAATTCTGCTACCAGTGCTCAGAATACTCATACAGATTGAGAATATATATATATATTTTTTTTCAGATGCATACAACATCGTCCAGAGTGGGCGCCGATTTCGGCGCACCATGTTGCAACATGGCAAAAAACTACATGAAAATATTTAAAATAATTTCTTTTTTTTATGTACTAGTATTCTCTAAGGATCAATAAATGCACGTGTAAATTTTCATCAAAACAACTTCAACGGTTTAAACGTTATTGCACATTAGAAATGACGTCAAAAATCTCGCTCTAGACTAAATTCTAGACTTAATTCTTAATCTATAGACGTCATTCTGGTCGGAACTACTGAAGTTAAATTTCTCGGATAAATAACAAAATGGCGGACTTTGGAAAAAAAAGTTTTGTTTTCCAAAGTCCGCCAGTTTGTTATTTATCCATGAAATTTAACTTACGTAGTTCCGACCAGAATGACATGTCTATAGATTAAGGATTATCAAGAATTTTTGATTTCAGATAACATCAAGAGCCAAAATCACCGGGGCCACCCACGCGCTTTTTTTTTCGAGGTGCCAACTTCGATCAATAATAATAATAATAGAAAACTATTAAATTTTTTCAAACAAATTTTTTTTTGTATCTTTAATATGTAAATAAAAACATCCTAAATATCCGAAACGATTCATTTTTATTTTCCTACAAAAAAACGCCCTCCAAAAAAGACATGAAAATCGGCTAAAGTTACCAGAGTACTACCTTAATTGTTCGATATACGCTCTCCGCTGTATCATCGACTATCAAATACACACACACACACACACACACCCGCGTATTTTGTGTCTGTCGGTACGGCACGTAATTACGAGCATTTCTCGCGGTATGCCTCCGCGAATCAGCTCTTTCACGAATGTTCAGAATCACACGCCAAACGCACAAGAGCGATAATATACCATTTTGAATACAACAAAGTTACTTAACATTTATGTATACGCGTATCGTTGTGGCCTCGAGGGGAGGAGAGAGGAGCAGGAGGAGGAGAGGAAATTAGTTTACGATAGGCTAGATAAACGTGGCGAACGTGACTGCCGGTGAGATTTTAGTAACGGAATTATGAGAAATTCGCTATTTATGAAATTCTATAGATACTCGACGTAATATGTACAGGGTGTAGGCCCCCGGGGGGGAGGACGAAGAGGGCGTGGGATGGCGGGATGCGGAGGTTTACGGGTGTATGATTTTGTCGCTCGAAGGGTAATAGCGATGGAATATGTACAATCCATATATTAAACCGTGTAGAGATGTGGATGTATATTGATGAGAGGATGGGCGAGTGATTACTGTGACGTTTGCGTACGTAATAACGCATGCACCGATAATAATGTGCGTCTATGACAAGCTCATACGTACACAAATATATATATATATATATATACGTGCACTAACGTACGTAACTGTATGACGAGGGATCACTTGATGGAGGGTCGGCGACGCGGTTTACAGTTGGATAATGCATAACCGACCCCTCCGCGTCTATCCCCTTGCCACTGCTATTACCGTGTGTGTACGTTGTAATACGTGTATTGGTGGTCCTACGCGGGTATTAACGGACGGTACCATTGACAACGATAACTGTATCGAATATTCCGAAACTCGCTGATTGCCCATATAACGATACACGGTGCGCGAACGGTGGTTATGGGGCGCGTATTAAGCGCCGTATTCGAGAATTCAACTGTAAAATATTAACGCGCGAGTACGGCGAATACGCGCGGGCGTTGCATATTGTACAATAGATTTTAAAGAATGGGTTTTGTTTATGTTTTTTTTTAACTTAAGGGGGTAAATAGGGTTAGGTTCGAAAAATCGATTTTTTTTTTAATTTCATAAATTGTTAGTAAAACTATTGGAAAATATGTTCCCAAAATTTTAAATGAAAATTCCGACTCGTTCTATTGTTATAAGCCGTTAAGGGGGGAAATAGGGTCAGGACAGCGATT
The DNA here is from genome assembly GCA_958009045.1 of Oxytorus armatus. Lineage (NCBI taxonomy): Eukaryota > Metazoa > Arthropoda > Insecta > Hymenoptera > Ichneumonidae > Oxytorus > Oxytorus armatus. The sequence goes on along the minus strand of OY253746.1, from coordinate 1,819,220 downwards.
TCTCAATGATTTTCATGAATTTTTTTATAGTATAAAAAATTAATATAATTTATTGAAACTTTGAGAATATTTTATACGTATACTTAAGTATATACTATAAAATATTAGCGACCCCATATTTTTCTTGATACTATTTTTGTCAAACGCGTTTTTCTGAAAACCGACTTTTTCGAACCTGCGTACACGCTAGTTTGAAAAGTTTTTAACCAATCGTTTTGAAAATTGGCAGTTACTTTCTTCATAGTATCGCGCTCTATATGAACCTAAAATCGGAGTATTGTCATTATTTAAAATAATTTTTTTTTTGCAAATAAAGTTGTAAAAAATGACAAAAAATCGTGCTTTTTTGTTTTGACACCTGTAAAAAATGCAATTCTCTATTTTTCTGATAGCATTTAGGTTCATATAGAAGAGAGACATGTGATAAAAGTAAATTCCAATCTCGTTTGATTTCCGATGAAAATTGCGGCTTCCAGAATGTACGCAAAATGCTGAGTCTGATTGTGACCTGCGATATGGGGTCGCTAATATCTTCGGTGTTTTTCAAGGAAATTCTTCAAAATTTTTATAGTATATACTTAAATATATGTATAAAATATTCTCAAAGTTTCAATAAATTATATTCATTTTTTATACTATAAAAAAATTCATGAAAATCATTGAGAAAACGCTGTCCTAATCCTATTTCGCCTCCTTGAGATCGAAAAATGTTTGTTGTTAGGGCGGACGGGCGTGCGAGCCGTGATTTTTCTGCCAATTGATAGTTACATATTTTTTAGTTTTTTTTTTTCTTCAGCAATGCAAAGATTTCTTGGATTCGGTCCCGCGCTCTAATATAAATCGGCCCTTCGGAAACATCGGCCACCCTTTGAACAAAAAATTACCGAAATTTTGAGCATCAGCGCCGAACTCACCGAACCACGTTGCAAAGTTAATTCAAAGAAAACTCGATTGTACGACATCCGCAGTTGAAAATAAAACGTTCGGCGGAAGCGCCCGGCCGTGTCAATGAACTTTGAATCTAGAGGGACAAACCGGAAGTTGGGTTCGTGCACAAGGCTCGTGGAACGTGTCATCGGGGAATTTTCATTAATAAAATTTCCATAAGATATACACGTGATCGGATGGTCGTTTGGAAGTCATCGAGATCGTCGATGGATGAAGGTAAAAAAAATTTAATACAACAATGACAATATGAATTTAAATGGAGAAAAAAAAAAAAAATGTCGACTAAACAAACTTGCCTCGTGGCGATTTCATATTAGTTATGTGCGTCGAAAAACGTGGCATATACAGGACGGTATTTAGGTGGATACGGGTCTGGTTGTGCACGGGGGGGTGTGTGACCGTATAACGGCGAGAGAGAGAGAGAGAGGGGAACGAGAGGCTTGGAACTCAATTATACGGGTAGACCGGGCCGAATGCCAATTAAATCGCTTATCGGTGTAATACACACTGGGAAATAAGTGTGGCGTTTACTGGTATATTCGTGCTCCATACGTTGTTAGTGTTTTCACGTTATATACAAACCGTACGTATTTTACATATATATATATATATATATATATATATATATATATATATATATATATGTATGTTTGTGTGGCAACGGGTGTCGAGTGGCGCGAGCCATTGAATTTCAATGCACGCATCAGAGCACAGCGAGTACAGTGTGGGAGTATACCAGTGATTACTATATATATACATGTATTATATATATATATAATACAAATAGCACATACTCTTGTACGGATCCTCGTGCGTGCGTGGATCGATTAACAATTATTATTGTCCGCGGATGTGGCTGTTGCGCGTCGAGAAACACAATTAACCAACCTCCAAACTACCCTCACTCCCTCCCGCCCCCACATCCTCATTTCAATTCGTACCATTACGGGATACGCACAACCGGGATCCCTCTCTCTCTCATTTGTACCCCTAGCGCGCGTGGCTGACGTTCTCTCTCGCGTATAAACGCCCGCTACCCCAACTCCACACACCCTCCTCGACAAAACCTGACCGACCGCCAAATGTCGAATATACATCAAGAGTCCGGAGTGGCAAAGCTTTATGGGCTTTTGATATTTATTGGAAAAAAAAAAACAAACAAGAAAAAAAAAACATGCAACGACCGTGAATACGCGATGTGTCGAATAAAATTTGATATCTCATTGATGGTAAATTGATTTGCGGCTCAATGAGAAAGGATTAAATTGCTTTTGATGATGGTTTTTCGTTTTTTTTTTCTTCTTCTTTCTATTGAACGCTTTCGATAATTTTTGGGGTTGTTTTTTTCATTGCGAAAAGGGTGATAGAGGATTTTGCGGCTGTTTTTATTGAGCGAAGGATAAAGTACGGATTTTGGAGTTGTTTTTTTTTTTTTTTTTTTATTGAGCAAAGGATAATACTGAAAGTAAAAAAATTAATGATGTTGAAGTTTGCATCGTTGGAGTGCAACGAAAATAAATTTGTTTATACCATTCATTCCCCTTAAGGTTGAATTTTCTAAGAGAAAAATCATTGAAACGTTCTCTTGGGGTCTCCTTTAACGGAGAACACCACTGTGACCCCCTGTTTTTTTTCACATTTTTCAAGAATTTTTTTTTGTGGGAAAAAAAAGAGATATCCGAAAAATTTTTTTGGGTTTTGTTCCTTGTTTATTAATGTATCAAAAAACATTTTTTTCACATTTTTCACGCCCCATGGTGGCGCTGGGGAAGCTCTCGCGTCAGGTACTGTCATTTCCGCGGCACGCAGCAGAACTCACTTCAACGTCAAAAAATAGGCACGCCTTTGAAATTAAAGTTAATTTCAAAGGCGTGCCTATTTTTTTCAAAACAATATTTTTCCAAATCCCTGCGTACTTCTCTTCAAAGTATCATATTATTAACGAAAACACTCGGTATTTTTTTTCAGATCGACGTTGAAGAGAGTTCTGCTGCGTGCCGCGGAAATGACAGCACCTGACACGAGAGCTTCCCCAGCGCCACCATGCGGCGTGAAAAATGTGAAAAAAAATGTTTTTTGATACATTAATAAACAAGGAACAAAACCCAAAAAAAATTTTCGAATATCTCTTTTTTTTCCCACAAAAAAAAATTCTTGAAAAATGTGAAAAAAAACAGGGGGTCACAGTGGTGTTCTCCCTTAAGGATATGGGCCTAAATGGTGGAGAGAAGCGAGAGCAATACCGAAAATTAAGATTTAAAAAACCCATTTTCGTTGCATTCCAACGAATGCAAACTTCACCATCATAAAAATTACCGTAATTGACGAAATTTGACTTACCCCAACGATCGAATTGAGCTCCGCCATTGTGACCTGTTTCGCTCGATCAACAGCGGCGACGACTTGCTGCTGATGATCCTGCGATAGGAACGGCAGTATCTGGCCGATAATTGCGTTCAGCCTCTTCGATATCTCGGTCTGTAAACGGTAAACAGAAAAAAATCAACAACAAAAAAACACATAAAATACACGGGAAACCATCTTTTTTTTTAAGGAATTATTTTGATTATCAAAGGGTGAAAGAAAAACAAAATAATTCTTCTTCGGTTCACCACTCGTTCAACAACGAAGTAACGAGCAAACATTCCTGAAAATCACTATAAATACAGCGTAGCATTTTTTCCCTTCAACAGCGAAAATTTTCCGAAAACTCGACAACCACACGTCAATTCGTTCGACGACATCTGGCAAATACTTGCGAAATTCAAACGAATGGCAACCGCGCACATTCGTCCAAGCTCGCGGCGTATTAAATATTTGTTATTTGATTTATCACCGTCTCCCCGTCGAGTAAGCAAACACAAAACACGTGTTTTTTTTTTTTTTTTCAATCAAACCACATTGTGAAATAAAGCTTACCGTACGTGTATTGCTACTTCGAGGGGAGACGAGAATCACGCAAAAATCTTGTCGAATACTAATGTTACGCTTAGGCTTGGGAGGAAAAAAAAAGGAAAAAAAAAAAAAAGAAACGTGAGATATCGAAGTCGCGAGGGTGGTCGAGGTGGGGCTCCGCTAGACGGAAGAAGGCAAAAGAGGAGGAAAAATGAACGAACGGAGAAAGAAAGAAAAAAGGAGGAGGAGGAGTAGGAGGAAACGTGTATACGTGTGTATAGAGTGAGAGCGGAGGGATGAGGATAAGGAGGCTGAGAGGAAGATGGAAACCTATACTAAAATGTTCGTTTTCGTGGGAGGAATGAGAGGAGGTCCACGGTAATCGGCTGTTTTGCTGTGTAAGCACAACGCCGCGGCTCGGGCTCGTGCGTGGGCTGCACTGGCTGGGGGCCCGCGAAGCAAACGAGGATTTATAACGCGTGTTCTACCCGCCCGCGCTCTTCGCGCTCGTTTCTCGCGACCTCCCGTATACAGATATATTTGTTAATATCGTTATTATTGTTATTATTATTAGCAACCGCGTGTGGTTTGCATGGATAAAATCCTTTTTTTTTCTCCATAAGACATTCGTCCCATCTTACTCTCTGCGTTGATCAACCAGTTTCTCCTCTCCCGCCCCTCTCTTGGGATTCTTCCCAATGCGAGCGTGCGCGAACTGTTTCTGGTATTTCCGCGAGACGTTTCATTTCTTTTTCACGATTTTTTAAAATTCTTATTTCATTCGTTACCATATACTCAAACTTTTATTCCGGTTTTATCTTTTTCCTCCGGAGATCTCTCCCAGGCGCTCTCTCGTTTTAGTACGTTGAATCTCTGTCGCTCGGTTGTTAAGTTCTTTTTTTGTTTTCCTTTTTTTTTTTTTTTTCCTGCTTTCCTTTCTTCGCTCGCTCGATTTATTCGACGCGGGAGAGCGAGCGACGCGTGAGGCTGAACTTATTCTCAGTTTCTTACACGCGGTCTCGTCCTACGGCGCGTGAGCGAGTTAAGAAATATTCACTGTTTGTATTGTACGATGTTTATGGATACGCGTGTGTGTTGTGTGTGTCAACGAAATTGTATGTCTTGTAAGATAATTCCTACAAGATCTCACGCTGTGTCTCTCACCACCACGGCGAGCCTAGACTCGAATTTATCTGATTTTTGCTCGACGAAGAGACGGGTTCCTTTTCGTTTTTTTTTTTTATCGTCAGCCCAACGAATTTGCTCGGTTGAACAATGTTTAATCGTCTCAATTGCTATGAGAAGTATTTGCTCGAGAAATGTTCGATCCTCGGTGTATTCCTCGCCAAACAAACTCGAGATATTTTTCGTTAGTCGTCATTGTAATTCCATTTTTATCGTCAAAGTTGTACGTTCAATTTTCTAGGAATTAATTTAAAGACGATGATTCGCGATAATTACAAAATTTTGTTTGGTATCATGAATTCGAAACGAACGATCGTTGTAAATTTTTCGACGATCCTATAAACAAATATTGAGTTGCGAATATAAAAAAATTGCGGGATATAAATTTTTTCTTCTTCTTCCAAACGCTGCGGATATTGAAGAAGAAAAAAATTAAAAATCCTTTTACAATTTTCCTTATATACCGATCCGAATTTCTCTTCGGCAAATAAAATACGTGAAACACGTTTTTTTTATCTTCTTCCGATTTCTAATCGAGGAGAGCTTCTGCCTTAAATATGAAAATCACAATTAGTGGAAAATTGACAATCGTGCATATCATTTTTATGGCAAGGCTTGTCGTAAATAAAAAGTGAAAAATCTGTTCGTCAATTACGTAGATCGTTTCGTTTCAATAAATATACGTAATATTTACAAAAAATATAAAACCGGGAACACGTGCTCGTAAAACTGGTTTCATATGTTAATAGTGCGCAGATATATACGTAGATATATATCGTGCCGGTTTGTCTTTCGTCGAGTTATAACTCTCGGTTCGTTTACTCTAATTTCAAAAGCTGCACCAACAGTAAAGCTTGCCAAGAAAAACAGACAGACAGAGAACACACACATACACTCACACACAGTCTGCGTAGGAGAACGAGAACAAGAAAAAGAAAAAGAAAGAGAGAGAGGGAAAGCAAAAGTTTAAAGATCGATAAGGCGAGACGAGGGATGCTGCGAGTGAGTTCCAACTTGGAACGTTATTTTCAACAGTGACGACGCGTCACAGTGTCAACGAGCGAGGGAACATGTTCGCGCGTTGAAATACACATAGAGGAAAAGGAAAACAAGAGAAAGAGAGAGGAAAAAAAAAAGAGAAAAGTTGGTGGAAAAGAGAGATCGAATGAGGAAAGTCTCCGTTCTATTTTCGTTCATTCGCGAGGGCTTTTCCCTCGTCCAACCTTCGCTTCACGATTTATCCTCAGTTTACACACAAACGACCGTCTATAGGCGGCAAACTGGTGTGTATATAAAAGCTTTAAATATCAACGAGTCAGAAATAAACGTTAGAGAGCTATGGGAGCAGATTATAACCGAGAATACGAGACGCGTATATGTACATATAATTCGAGTACGTGCGTGCGGTGACCCGTAACGACACACCAGAAGTTTCTTATTAATCTCTCGTGGTCCCTCTGTGCCCAAACATTTAGTAACGATAGAAAAGTTGACGACGGACAACGCAATAAAAGAGCGAAAGAGAGAGAGAGAGAGAGAGGAAAATAGAAAAAAGTTACGCGAGCAATCTTTGAAGCTGACCTCTCGAAACTCCTTATCAAACTTTTTCATTTTTCTCCGATAGCACGAGGCAGTGTCACGCGAGATAATTAACTGATAAACGTGACGATAAAAGGTACGGGGTTTAAGGTAGTAGTCTGGTAACTTGAGCCGATTTTCATGTCTTTTTTGGAGGGCGTTTTTTTGTAGGAAAATAAAAATGAATCGTTTTGGATATTTAGGATGTTTTTATTTACATATTAAAGATACAAAAAAAAATTTTGTTGAAAAAATTTAATAGTTTATTATTATTATTATTATTGATCGAAGTTGGCACCTCGAAGTTGGCAGCCCGGGTCCTTACTTTTTTTCTACCGAACCGATTGCTTTCCAATTTTAACAGGCTACTCTACACACTTATAGTTTGCGTCGGAACCACCGAGAAATTTTTTCACCCCTAACTTTTTTTTTACAACCCTTTCTTTGCTAAAATAAAAGGACTTCAGCAAAGAAGGGGTTGTAAAATAAAAAGTTAGGGGTGAAAAAATTTCTCGATGGTTCCGACGAGAACTATAAGTGTGTAGAGTAGCCTGTTAAAATTTGAAAACAATCGGTTCGGTAGAAAAAAAGTTAGGACCCGGGCTGCCAACTTCGAGGTGCCAACTTCGATCAATAATAATAATAATAATAACCTATTAAATTTTTTCAAAAAATTTTTTTTTTGTATCTTTAATATGTGAATAAAAACATCCTAAATATCCAAAACGATTCATTTTTATTTTCCTACAAAAAAAACGCCCTCCAAAAAAGACATGAAAATCGGCTTCAGTTACCCGACTACTACCTTAAAGAATTGCGAGAAAAACAAAAAACAAAAGTTCAATCTACCGTCTTCGTTATTGTCACAGAAGTAACGAATCGGTCCGCTTATGCCGTTTCAATTAAGGGGGGAATAGGGTTAGACGGTTGAAAAAATCGGATTTTTTTTATTTTATAAATTGTTAGTAAAACTATTGAAAAATATGTTCCCAAAATTTTAAATGAAAATTTCCACACGTTCTATTGTGATAAGCCATTGAAGTGAGTAGCTCTCCTTCAGGCCCCGTGCGCGTTATTTTTTCAAACGCGTTTTTCTGAAAACGACTTTTTTTAAACTTGCGTACACGCTAGTTTGAAAAGTTTTCAACCAATCGTTTTGAAAATTGGCAGTTACTTTCTTCATAGTATTGCGCTCTATATGAACCGAAAATAGGAATATTATCATTATTTAAAATAATTTTTTTTTGCAAATAAAGTTGTAAAAAATGGCAAAAAATCATGCTTTTTTGTTTTGACCCCTGTAAAAAATTCAAATTTCTATTTTTTTGATAGCATTTAGGTTCATATAGAACAGGGACGTATAATAAAAGTAAATTCCAACCTCGTTTGATTTCAGATGAAAATTGCGGCTTCCAGAATGTACGCAAAATGCTGAGTCTGATTGTGACCTGCAATATGGGGTCGCTAATAACTTCGGTGTTTTTCACGGAAATTCTTCAAAAATTTTACAGTATATACTTAAATATATGTAAAAAATATTCTCAAAGTTTCAATAAATTATATTCATTTTTTATACTATAAAAAAATTCATGAAAATCATTCAGAAAACGCTGTCCTAACCCTATTTCCCCCCTCAATTCAATTATTCACGACATAGTGGAGATAAATGTTCGCGGTGCACACTCGGTTCTCTATCTTGCATTCTATTTTATTATCATTCTCTTAATGCTCAACCGTTTGTTTTGTTCGTTGGTTAAACGACGTTTTTAAGTGATAAAATGGATAAACAATGAAACGCACAAATGTTTCAATGTACGAAAAATAAAAAATACAAACTCAAACTGACAAATGATTCGAAAAATTTGATAAAATTGATAAATGATAATTCGGCGCAATTCCTTTTCAATCCGCTCAACTTTTAATCCAAAGAATTTTTGTATTTTCGAAAAAAGAAAACCATCGAAAGTTCCAGAGAAAATGCAGATCGTTATGTGAAAAATTCTCTATGAATTCGATTTTCTCAATATTTGTTTCATTTCGGGGAGGGAAAAAAATAATAATGCATCACCTCCTACAATATCCGATAGTATTTTTTTTTCCAGCAAATTGAAAAGGATTTTCAAGGCCCTTTACTTTCGGTAGCCCGTAATTTATATCTCGCGCGTTTTTCCAGATATATTTTTTTTTTCTTTCTTTCTTTTGGTTATACTCGTTGCTTGTCCGTAGTAACGCGAATCTCGTTAGTGGACTCTGGTACGCCCGACTGCGGTGCTAATACATATATCCCGACAGCTAGATGAAAAGAGGGTTGATAGTTCATCCGTACATATGCATCTAGGGTAGGACAGAAAATTCGCGTGTGACACGACGAAATAAAGCGAGCGCCGTGTGTGTAACTGCGAAATATACCAAACGGTATATAGAAACCGGAAGTGGTCGTCGTGTGTGCGTGTGTGTGTGTGTGTGTATGTCGACCGAGAGCCAAAGAGAAAGAGAGAGACGGACAGACAGGACACAGAGAGAACGAGCACGAACGTTGAATAAGCGCTGTGATATTTTAATTAAAACGCCCGGTCGTCCGCGGCTGCGTAATTAATTGTCAAGAGCAAACGCGACGTATAATACGAGAGGCCGCGGACGATTTTCTCGACGAACTGAAGCAGCCGAGATAGATATACATACACACGTATCCGAACGAAAGAGAGAGAGAGAGAGAGAGAGAGAGAGAGAGAAAAGGGAAAATTTAACGTGAATAAAAAGAAAAAAAAACGATAAAGAATCTACGAGCTCCAATCGTTGTAGGAAAAGGGAGAATAAAAAACGAGGGAAAAAAGAAGAAGAAGAGTGATGAAGGCGAACTTTGTTCCAGAAGAAGCTTAGCCCTCTCGTTATATATCGCGGGGGGGGGGGGGGCACAAAAAAGAAACGTGAAGTAATGATTCCTTGATTGGAAGATTCGAATTAACGAGTAAATGCAACGGGAAGAGGGCCGACAGAGAAAAAGAGAGAAATATCGAGAGAGATTAACGTTCGAGTGTACAGACATATTACAGATTGATTGCTCCATATGCGGAGAAGAGATGCTGTACGCGTAGATGGATAATATTTTGCATAATGAATCAATAATAAATGAATGAAGAGATAATGAGCGCGAGAATCAAGAGAGGAAATATAGTTAGACGGTTAAAAAAATCGATTTTTTTTTAATTTCATAAATTGTTAGTAAAACTATTGAAAAATATGTTCCCAAAATTTTAAATGAAAATTCCGACTTGTTCTATTGTTGTAAGCCATTAAGGGGGAAAATAGGGTTAGGACAGCGTTTTCTCAATGATTTTCATGAATTTTTTTATAGTTTAAAAAATTAATATCATTTATTGAAACTTTGAGAATATTTCATACATATATTTGAGAATATACTATAAAATATTAGCCACCCCATATTGCTTGATTTCTCTTGGTACCATTTTTTCAAACGCGTTTTTTCTGAAACCGACTTTTTTTTAACTTGCGTACACGCTAGTTTGAAAAGTTTTCAACCGATTGTTTTAAAAATTGGCCGTTACTTTCTTCATAGTATTGCGCTCTATATGAACCTAAAATCGGAATATTATCATTATTTTAAATAGTTTTTTTTTGCAAATAAAGCTGTAAAAAATGGCAAAAAATCATGCTTTTTTGTTTTGACCCCTGTAAAAAATTGAATTTTCTATTTTTTTGATAGCATTTAGGTTCATATAGGAGAGAGACATGTAATAAAAGTAAATTCCAACCTCGTTTGATTTCAGATGAAAATTGCGGCTTCCAGAATGTACGCAAAATGCTGAGTCTGATTGTGACCTGCGATATGGGGTCGCTAATATCCCCGGTGTTTTTCAAGAAAATTCTTCGAAAATTTTTTAGTATATACTTAAGGGAGAACACCACTGTGACCCCCTATTTTTTTTTCACATTTTTCAAGAATTTTTTTTTGTGGGAAAAATAAGAGATATTCGAAAAAATTTTTGGGTTTTGTTCCTTGTTTATTAATGTATCAAAAAACATTTTTTTAACATATTTCACGCCGCATGGTGGCGCTGGGGAAGCTCTCGCGTCAGGTGCTGTCATTTCCGCGGCACGCAGCAGAACTCTCTTCAACGTTAAACGAAAAAATATTGTTTAAAAAAAAATAGGTACGCCTTTGAAATTAACTTTAATTTCAAAGGCGTGCCTATTTTTTTTAAAACAATATTTTTCCAAATCCCTGTGTACTTCTCTTCAAAATATCATATTATTAACGAAAACACTCGGTATTTTTTTTCAGATCGACGTTGAAAAGAGTTCTGCTGCGTGCCGCGGAAATGACAGCACCTGACGCGAGAGCTTCCCCAGCGCCACCATGCGGCGTGAAATATGTTAAAAAAATGTTTTTTGATACATTAATAAACAAGGAACAAAACCCAAAAAAATTTTTCGAATATCTCTTATTTTTCCCACAAAAAAAAATTCTTGAAAAATGTGAAAAAAAAACAGGGGGTCACAGTGGTGTTCTCGCTTAAATATATGTATGAAATATTCTCAAAGTTTCAATAAATTATATTCGTTTTTTATACTATAAAAAAATTCATGAAAATTATTGAGAAAACATTGTCCTAACCCCCCTTAAGGGAGGAGAGCATCGTTCGAACTTACGGGGTATGGCCACGGTAGAATTTTCAAAAAATCGATGTTTTTTTATTGCTTAAACGATCCTTTATCATCGTAAAAATAAGTTAAGTTAAGTTACGGTAGTAGTTAGTATTTTTTTCACCGACTTTGAGCGTATAACGTAAACGCTTGATCAATAACTTCGACAATTTTTACCCGATTGACTTGAAATTTAAAAAATGATGTTCCTAATTGCATTTAGCAGAGAAGTACGTACGGAATTTCCGATTAATTCAAAACTTTCCATTTTATGAGCAGTTTCATACGAAATTTTTCAATGTAAATTCACGCAATAAAAAAACGCAATAATGTTAGAGCTGGTGGTGCAGCTATTTATTAGAATAGAGATTCATTCGATGTTGTAACATCTCGCATAATCGTTAGGTTGAGAAATGTAAGGGGACTTGGTTTTGGTCAAGACGATATTGGCGATTTATGTGCGGCACAAATTGTTACGGAGGATGGAAGGGAATTGGTCATGGGAACGTTGTATATATTTTCCCAAACCAAAAAATTCACAACATCATACGATTTATACACGAAGAAATACTCAAATATAGTCCAGCTCGTTCAATGCTATTAGGAGCAAATTTACATCAACTTCCATTAATTTTAGTAGAGGATTTCAATGTTAATTTTACCAAAACTCAATCATTGCCACTCATAAATTTTCTCTAAAACGAATTTCAGTTGATCATCAACAACCACGGAAATGAGCCTACTACCAAGGTATGGCACGACTATAGATGCAGTGTTCTGTAGATATCTTGAAAACATGACATCTAAAACATTCGTTTCATACTTCAGCTATCATCGACCGATTGTTAAGTTCATCGAATCAAACGCAGCAACGACTGCTACTATAACCGAAGTAACGGATGAGGAAAGCAAATAAAAATTATAGAAGAAAATCAAAAGCTACTTTTCTTGTTGTTTTTTTTTTTTAATTCTCCACGCCACATATCCCACACGGTATTCTCAAGATGTTGAATGTTTCACATCTACCAGGCGTCCCATGATGGCACACTTTTTTTTTCATTTCTTTCATTTTTTTGTTTTATCAGTTATCACATTGAGGCCGTCGTCTGGTCTAGAAATTTGAGAAAATCGATTTTTTTTTTTTTTTCATTTTCTTATTCCTTAGACCGTTCGGTCTAGCGGTCGGTAGCGCGGTCGGGAAGCAACTTTGAACGCGTTTATCACAGAACTATGTTTTTCAAATCGGCGTCCGAGATATCTCGATAACTAATGGACCGATCGAGCTCAAATTTTGCACGTACCTTAGGTAGCCTGTTTCCGAGGACTGGTAGCAGAATTGAGTCGAACAATAATTTTGCCGACATTTTATAACTCGTCGAATACCCGAAAATGTATGAAATATCATTAATGAAAGTTCAACAGGCCGCCATTTTGTCAAAATTTTTTTTTAAGTACCAATTCTGCTACCAGTGCTCAGAATACTCATACAGATTGAGAATATATATATATATTTTTTTTTTCAGATGCATACAACATCGTCCAGAGTGGGCGCCGATTGAGGCGCACCATGTTGCAACAAGGCAAAAAACTACATGAAAATATTGAAAATAATTTTTTTTTTAATGTACAAGTATTCTCTAAGGATCAATAAATGCACGTGTAAATTTTCATCAAGACAACTTCAACGGTTCAAACGTTATTGCACATTAGAAATGACGTCAAAAATCTCGCTCTAGACCAGACGACGGCCTTAAGGTAGTTCTAACACAAATGAAGAAGTAATGCAAATTTAATGAGTTTTTGGGAAAACCTAGAAAAAGTACTGAAGAATACTTGTGCGAAATTTGAGACTGTTTCACCGTACCGTTTTCAAGATATCGTTTATCAAAAATTGCAAAATTTGCATACGAACGTATACCTATACCGTACGAAATGAGCACTTTCCGGATATTCAGTCACCAAAATGTACGAAGGAGTAATGAAAAATTCTTGAAATTTGGCACGAAAGTAGTTTAGTAGATGAAGAATAACATATATTTTACAGTAAATTTTCGACCATACAGTAAAAAAGTATGGATTATTGAAAAAATATTGTTTTGAGGCTAGAAGAACTCGTGAGCATGACAACGTCGCTGCGCGACGTGGCTGCCCGCCTCACGCACCGCTCCTTCTATCCCCTCCTATTTCTTGTGTTAGAACTACCTTAATCTACGCTACGTAACGAAAGATCGATAAAATCTATAAGAAATATATGTAATTTCGAGATATTCAACGAAACGGTATCAAAAACAATATCTCGTAACGTAATTATTAATATTTTTCATATCATCCCTCTCTCCCTCTCTCTGTTTCGCGATGGATTTATCGATTGTCACAATTCCCCATTGATATAAATAAATTTTGGTGTCCTCGATATTCACACAAATATCGTGTTTCATAAACGATATTTTAATAAGTTCTCCCGGTCTGACACGACGCGATAATCGCCCGCGACACTCGCAATCTCCGCGTACATACTCGCATGCATATATGCAAATGTACGAAGAGAGTTAATAAGTAAGCAAGAAGAGTGAAGTAAGTCAATTTTTGCGATGCAAATCGCATGTAAAACCTCTTAACGCATACATTGTAGACGATAATGTAGTCGATCTGGCATAAAATAATCACTACAGTGTCCGAATGACGAGGAGTCCCGATACCACAAATTAAATATTTATCGAACGCAAATAAACGTTGACCTTCCATTTTTTTTTTTTTTTTCTTCAATTTCCCAACCAGACACCAAGCGACCATCAAGCGACATTTTTCCTCTCTCCAATGTATCATAGTGATAATATGAGTTGATGAAAAAATAAAAGGATTTCCATGAAGATCCCATCGAAGGGCAAATTAGAAGAGGAAAAAAAAACAAAAAAACCGCCCAGAATTATTGAAATTTCCATCCAATTGGTTTTTACAATTTAATTCAATTTCCGAAACAATTAAAAGACTCGTGATTAAGAAATCATTCGGTGTTTTCTATCGTTTAATTGCTTCGTGAATCAACAACGATTTTCAACAATGTGCACTTTGAATAGGCCGTGATCGATTAAAATTTCATCGTAATTAAAAATCAATGATTAATTTAGCGCATTTGTTGGTCGTTGATTTTCAATTGTTTTTGCTGAAGGGCGAGGGCCGATAAAAAAAAAAAAAAAAAAAAAATCCTCTCAAAAATCTCGTACGGGATAATAATTTTTTTAATGTGAAAATTAAAGTTTATCAATCTTTTGATTGGAAAAATATTTCCAAAAAAATAAAAATAAATCAAACTCCTAATCTCAACCTTTTTTTTTATCTTTCTTACTCACGATTTATTGCATTTTCGGACGTTATCGCAAATTCGTGCAAGAGTAAGGTGAAAAAAAAAAAAAAAAAAAAAAAAACTATTTGGACAGAAGCAAAACGTGTGGGTCGGGAGGTATATATAGTGCATATTGCATGTGATCGCGTACTCGGAAGGTGCGGCGGGTTAATTTACAGGTGTAAGAGCGCCAGGGACCCATTGTTATTAATCGAGGAAAAGCGGTCGGTAGTAGTAGTCGTCGTCGTCGAGCCGCGAGCCGCTAACCTCCGTAAAAGTAATTACCACGTTATCGTTGCCCGAGCCCACGGTCCGTTTGTGTTCTCGCGGGTTAGTATTAGCGCTTCGTGTGGAAATTTCAGAGGGGCTTTTACCATGCCTCTCGCAATAAGGGGATGCCGGAAGAGTATGGGCGCGCGTATGTGTGTGTGTTTAAGAGAAAGAGAAAGAGAGAGAAAGAAAGAGAAGGCGAACCCACTTAGCGTACCGAGAATAAACCGTTTTACATCAGAACGAATCGCAACTCGTACTCATATATGCGTACAAGTATGCAAGCATTTATGCGAGCGCACATTTGTACGAGACGCATTCTCGTCTATGGGTGGGCGTAAAGTGTAAACCGCGCTGGATCTATGTCCAGGTGCGGATTCTACGAGTCTGGAGGCAATGCGAATCGATCTTCATCGTTAAAAAGTATTTTGTATGCGAACATTTGTTTATTTTTTTTATTTTTGTTTTTTTTTTTCAATCACTTTTCCGCAAATTTTAAGCGAACTAAACGAAAAAAATATCCAAATGTTATTAATAAAATAGCGTGAATTTGGGGTTAATTGATTCAACGAAATGTCTATAAAATTGGAATTATTGCTTGGATAAGGAAAAAGTGTTTGGGTCCGAAAATGTTCACGTTAAAAATGTGTTGAAATGATAAATTTGCATTTCTCAAGCTTTTTCCTTTTTTTTTTATTTCGAATTTTCTCGATAAAAAAACATTGAATCTACAATGTGTGTTGAAATGAATGAATTTCTATTAAAATTTTGTTAATTTTCTGGATCGTACATTTTCGTTACATTTCCCAATTGGACCCTCACAATTTTGTTGCTTCAATATGATTCTTTAAAAGCCCCCAATTTCGTTGTTCTTTAAATCGAAAAATTACATTGCAAAAATTACACCGGCTAAATGACGTTTTTTTTTTCTTTTTCTTTTCAAGTTTCACTGCTCGGGACGCCAGCATTTTTTTATTTTTGTTTTGTTTTCAAAATGTTATTAATAAAATAGTGTGGACTTGGGGTTAATTGATTCAACAAAATGTCTATAAAATTGGATTTATTGCTTGGATAAGGAAAAAGTGTTTAGTCCGAAAATGTTCACGTTAAAAATGTGTTGAAATGATACATTTTTATTTCTCAAGCTTTTTCCTTCTTTTTTTATTTCGAATTTTCTCGATAAAAAAACATTGAATCTACAATGTGCGTTGAAATGAATAAATTTCTATTAAAATTTTGTTAATTTTCTGGATCGTACATTTTCGTGGCATTTCCCAATTGGGCCCTCACAATTTTGTTGCTTCAATATGATTCTTTAAAAGCCCCCAATTTCGTTGTTCTTTAAATCGAAAAATTACATTGCAAAAATTACACCGGTTAAATTGACGTTTTTTTTTTTTTTTTTTTCTTTTCAAGTTTCACTGCTCGGGACGACAGCATTTTTTTTATGCAAATGGAAATGATAACGCGAATAAATATCGTGCGCGGTATATCGGTTGGTTAAACCAATGTTCGTCGACGGAGGTCTATTATTAAGTACGTTGTATATATGTATATATGTATATATGTATATATGTATATATATATATATATATATATATATATATATATATATATATATATATATATATATATATATATATATATATATATGTAGCAGAGAATGCGGTAGAATAAACGATATCGCTCAGGTTTATTACAAGTACAAACCGTTGGATAGAGGTTATCAGGAGGGGGGGGGGGGGCTCTGTGCGAGAATTTTCGTCTCGTTTTCAACGAAATAATGAAGTGCAATTACCGAAGGCTCTCTCGGTGAACCGCACTGTAATTGCATTTTCAACGATAACCGAGTGCTCTACGTTGTACACGAGCAAATGACCGAGAGAGAGAGAGAGAAAGAGCTTTTATACGGCGATTGAGCGTTGCCAGAGGTCGCGAGCGGTTGATAAAGAGGAAGAGCCGATATCTCAATTATTGTAGCCGTGAGAGCAGGTTGAAAATCGGCGAAAAAAATGAGAAGGGAAAAAATGGGAAGGGGGAGGGGGGTATGGAGAAATTCGCAAAAATCGATGGTCCGACTTTAAAAATCTGTGAAAAATCGAAAAATAATGATAGCACAATGATTCAAGCGCCATTTTAGAGGGGTTTCGATCACGAAAAGAATGAGTACAGAGTGGGATTCCAACTCCATCGGGAAGCAACGTTACAGCGATTTTAGTGAAGACACTTCTTTTTCGCCGAAATGCAAAAAAATGTTGAATTCTTTAAATTTACTTTTAGGACGCTATATCGATGTATTTTGACTCGCTGATTACTGATTCAGTACCCGTTTCCTTGAGAAACTCGAAATTTTATTTAAAATCGTCCAAAAAGTGATTTTCGTTTTTCGCCTTTTTCTCATTGAAATATTGAGATTTCGACGAAAAGGGGTGTTATTCGTGATCAGCGAAAGTTCGCCTTTTTCACATTGATATTTTGAGATTTCGACTAAAACTCGGTGTTATTCGCAATCAGCGGAAAATTTCCGATCGAATGGGGTATCGAAACATTGAAAAAAGAGAAAAAAAAAATTTTTTAATTTTTGGCCCACCTTTTCGAAAACCTAAAAATCTCGAAATTTCAAATGGTCATAACTTGGCTTCCGTTTCATCGATTTTGGGTTTTGACGTGCGTTTTCAAAACGTCTCGAGTAGACTTAGAGAATGCATTTTGGATCATCCCGATATCTCAATTATTGTAGCCGTGAGAGCAGGCTGAATATCGGCGAAAAAAATGAGAAGGGGAAGCAAAAATCGATGTTTCAACTTCAAAAATCTATGAAAGATCGAAAAAAAAAAAAAGGAAAGAGAGAGAATTTTTTTTAGCCCATCCTCTCGACCCGCAATAAAAGAAACGTCGGCATTTTTTTTTTAATCCCCTTTTTTTTCTCTCCAAATTCCCACTGAGCTTCGCGCCAACGAGAATACGATCGATCCTACCGTGAGTATAATAAAGAAAAAAAATTTTAAACGAAGAGAATAATTATCGAGAATTGAGTGAATTGAAAAAAAAAAAAAAAAAAAAACACCTCGCCGAATCCATCGATGCGGACAAAGTTGCCAATTCTCGTGATTTAATAATCCCCGGGATCAAACCGGAGAGATCATCGGGGTACATACGTTCGTTAATGAAAATTTCTGTTCAACCTCTTAATGCGTAAGAAGGCGAATCAATTATTTTCCGCAGAACAACCGAGTGTCTGGCAAAAGTAAAAAATTAATTCTGCGCATAAAGTGCGCGTGCAGTGATCGGGTGCAAATCAAATCATTAAAAAAATAAAATAAATAAAAACCTGTAATTTATCTGATCCTCGTTCCTCCCAGAGCGATTATCGAGCATTTAACGTATATTCAAACTTTGCTAATTACCTTTTACGACAGCGTCATATATATTTATGTACGAGTCCTGTCGACTCGTCTCTCGATGTGACCGTATCGATAAAAGTCTCGTTCGTATAATATCTGATCGATATGAGCAAATCGCGAAACACTCGCGGGTAATTATATTTAAATCATCGACGTGTTTACCAAAGTGCGTTAGCGACGGTTTATACGGCGTCGTTTTATTATATCAAATGTGTCGAGGCAGGGGATTGCAATTGGTAGCCGTAAATTCGCGTATTATCGTGAAAAAAATCGACGTCAAAATTTCGATAAATGCGTGCGGTCATTTAATGATTTACGAATGGGGCGGCGGGGAGGCAACACTCGACGTTAAATCGCGCGCGAGTACATGAATTCTTTTTTTTTTCTCCATAAAAACCATATGCGGCACAATATCGCGGAATTCTCTACAAGAAATATACAGGGTCTCATGGTTTTCGAGCAAAATCGTCTTTTTTCATTTCTCGGCAAATCGCTACCCATCACTTGTTTTTCCGCTGCCGTTGCTACAAAAGTTCAAATCGTAAAAGCAAATCAAAGTGAAAATTCACGCGAAAATCCTACAGTTGTCAGAGCACACAAATCAAAAACAGCGAAATAACAAGAACAGCGATTTTCAGAAAAATCGTCTTTTTTTTTCTTCATTTTTCGGACAATCGCGCTATTTCTCATTATCTCGCGCCGTTTTCCGTTTGTGTTTCGGACCGCTTTAGAATTTCGCGCGAATTTGGACTTTGTTTTGCTTTTATATGTCCGAAGTTACTGTACTTTTTTTCTTTTTCGTTTTTTTTACGGCTTTATTTATTGAGATACTGAAATAACCGAAATTATGTGATTCGAATGATCCGACATATAATGGCCCCATTAATTTGTACATTTTATAATGTTAATCGTCGAAAAGCAATAACGATTCGAAACACAAGTGCACCATTTATTATTATCCTCTTGTGCCACATAATGTTTATAAATAAATATATATATATATATATATTATATACGGATGCGATATAACGAGCGTTTATACTAACGATTATTATCGATAATTATAAACGGTTGTTACAATTTTACGACGTTATTTCATCGACGAAAAAATACACACGTCGTTATTATTATAATTACCCCTCGTCGGACATATCAATTATTATTCGAACCGTGTTTCGAGCAGTAAAAAACACTAATTTTCCCCGAGTCTGATTAACGGGATTATTTATATATATATATATATATATATATATATACACGCGTTGACTAATTCGTCTGTCGCAATCGCATCGATAAGTGCAAATATAAACAATGCAGTATCGTTAATTCACGATTCGAGTGATAAACATAATTAAATCGCTTATACGAGCTTATGCGCATAACAAATTTAACGCCATGTGCGAATATCAAGATTTTATTTGCAGGTGAAGAAAGAGAAAAAAAAAAAAAAACCAATGTGCCAATGTGTTTTAACATTTGCTTACCTGTTTGTGCATTTCCACGTTGAGACCGTACGACATCTCGTAATACTGCAACAGAATAAAATATTTCGTCATATTGCGTTGAAAAGAGAGAAAGAGAGAGAGAGAGAGAAAAAAATCTAATCGCTCTCCATGCATATGCAAACAAATCTAATCGTTGTAAATATATATGCAAAAAATTTGCGTTTTATATTTTCATTTCATTCTCCGGCGCGTCTTTGATTTTATTTCTCAATCAATTATAACCGATGCACGTGCCGGTGGGAAATGTGTTTTTCCACGATAAACAGCAATATTCACGAGCGAGGGAATTAGCATCACTGATTTACTGTGAATTTTTAATGGATATATATATATATATATATATATATATCAATTGGTAGCAGAAAAAAAAGGACGTAACCCACTAAATTAAACACGCAAAGTGATGTTGAGTCAGGCCATTTCGTTCGCTAGCATTCGATGTACAGTGCCTATATATAGCGTAAGATTGAGCGAACGAAAGGTGAGGCGATTAATCGTAAAATCGTGATACCTTCTCTGGCCTCTCCGACATACGAGGTCTGTTCAAAAAGTATCGAGCATTTTGAATTTCCGCGGGCTAAGTACATTCGATTTTCGATTTTTTTGTGGCGTTAGGTTGGTACTCGTGTCCCCTCACTTATGCTGAAGAAATCGGCCATTTTGAATGTTTAGTTAATTGTTGAGAGCCGTTTTGGTTAGACGTGTTTTGGCTTGTCTTCGATTTTTGCCCTATTCCAAAAAAGCAGTTTCCATTGCGACGATTGAGCTTTGGTTTCGTCACCAGTTATGACCCTCTGGAGCAAATTTGGGTCGTCGCGGACCAAGTCCAACAGCTCCTTAGCAATGTTACACGCGACACGTGTTTTTCTTCGAAATTGAGCAATTTTGGCACGAACTTTGCGGCGAGCCGTCTCATGCC
The DNA here is from genome assembly GCA_958009045.1 of Oxytorus armatus. NCBI lineage: Eukaryota > Metazoa > Arthropoda > Insecta > Hymenoptera > Ichneumonidae > Oxytorus > Oxytorus armatus. The sequence goes on along the minus strand of OY253746.1, from coordinate 1,798,508 downwards.
CAAATCATTGGTAAAAATCGAATAGCACGAGCGAATCGACGTGTTTAGTTTCTCAGCAATTTCTCTAACGGTGATTCGACGATTGGCCAATATTATTTTCTTCGCTTCGTCAATGTTTTCGTCTGTCGTTGATGTGCTCGGGCGTCCTGAACGCATTTCGTTGTTCGCATCTTCTCGGCCCTCTGAGAACATTTTGTACCGCCGATAAACGTTGCTTTCGTCCAATGTAGCTTCACCATATGCCAAAGTCAACATTCGGACATGCGTCCGCGCACTTAATTTTCTTTTTAACACAAAATTTCATACAGATTCTTTGATCCATTTTTTGGAATAGGCAAAAAATCGAGGACACGCTGTCACCAATTAACTAAACATTAAAAATGGCCGATTTTTTTCAGCATAAGTGAGGGACACGAGTACCAATCTAACGCCACAAAAAAATCGAAAATCGAATATACGTAGCCCGCGGAAATTCAAAATTTGCGATACTTTTTTAACCGACCTCGTATATATGTGTGCGTGTGTATTTTCTGCACGAGACCTCGAGAGTCACGCGACATAGTGTGCACGTACAATATGTACATGATGATTCGGAACTTGGGTAAGTCCAGAGATAAGGATATTAATCCGAGGGAAAAATGGCAGACTCTAATTCTTTTATTTTCCCATGTTCCGCGTTTAATTGCATACGAGTAACGATTCGATGCGTTTAATTAGAGGACAGTTGAAAATTTCTCAACACATTCAGGATTGAAAAAAACCTTAACAGAACTGATAAAACACATTAATCGTCTTATCGATCCTGTGAACGTTCAGTCTAGTGATAATTGAGTACCAAAATGTGCGAAAGTTGAGTACAGGACGCATAAAACTTGACTTAAGGATAAGTAAAAGTTGAATACAGCGCCGGTGAGTTGAATACATAGTGAGCGCATGTTGATTAAAATTTAAGTACAAATTGATTACGATTTGAGCGCAAGCTAATTAAAAATAGAATAAAAGTTGATTAAAATTCGACTACAAATTGTCTACCGTTTGTGCTAAATCAACGATTTATTTACTTCAACATGTATTAAAAAAATATTTTTCCTACTCGAAAAGTGACAAAAAAAAATCGTCATTTCCAGACGGATTTACCGTTGCTGATTGCCCAAAATCAACGTAACAAATTCGCAAACAAACAAAAGAACAAAAATCTTCATCGCTACACTATGTTCCATCGCCACATGACTGGAGTTTTGAGTTAACCTTTTTTTTTTTCCCAAAGTGCGCGCGTAACGTTAGTACCGCGAAGCGTTCGTTAACCGCAATAATCGTATAATCAGACGCACACCCAGAATCGTGTGCAGCCGGAAGGGATTAAAAGAGAATGGAAGTGGAGAAAAATGTTTTGGAACTCGATTTAAAAAAAACCAAAAAAAAAAACAAAACAAAACAAAGCAAAAATGTTTATGAAAGAACGAGTGTAGAATAAAAAGGGCGAAGGCTGGGAGTTGTTTGAAAAATGTATAGGCGCACGAAATAGAGGACAAAGTCTCGAAACTGGAAATCAGCTACTCCAGGCATGTACAATAATATAATATAGCAACTATAAACATGTGTTTATATATTGTTTGTATACAAATGTATATATGGTATACGAACACGCAAGAGAGGGGGGAAAGAGAGAGAGAGAGGGGGGGGGGGAGATCTCTACAAGCTCGCCTTGCAGGTTCTTAATTTTACGGGCCATTAGCCCGGTAATTACACCGAGCGAATTAATTGCACCGTAAGTGAGTTACTCGCGGCTATACATGTATCCATTTATATACATATAGAATGTAGCGTGCTGGATGGAGAAAATTTCTAGCCAGAAGAGTCCGAGAGAGAGAGAGAGAGAGAGAGAGAGAGAAAATTTACGAAGGTGTTGTAAAATTCATTGCGGTTTCTCCCTTGGAAAGCAACCTCGGTCGTTCTCCTCGTGGCAAACGCACCGAGCTTCGAGGCGTTATAAATAAAATTGAAACGCAATTGCCGCGCTAGTTCCCGAGACTGTGAAATAAGGCTCGAGAATGTTTGTTAATTTTTTTTAATTTCCTTTCCTCTAAGTTCACCAACATTCAATCTCTCACTTGTCCGCATGAAAAATTCTCGCGGTTCCCTCTCTCTCGCCATCGCGGTGAATAGTAACGCGCCGCGGCAGAAATTACAATGGGAAATCTCTCGCACAGATATTTCGTGATTTCCGTAGGATATACATACGGGCAATTCGAGCGTGCTATCGTTAATGAATTCGATTACTCGATTCACATTCCGAGCATCGCACCTCTGCACACCCGGATTTATATATCCCCTGTGTGTGTGTGTGTGTGTGTGTGTGTGTGTGTGTGTGTGTGGGGTGTATATTGCACACAAAGTGGACAGTGGGGCGGTAATTAATCGAGCGCTAATACTCCCGGGCTTGGCGCAATTAAACAGCCGCGAGATGTTTGTTACCGCGAACGTAAATAATCATCGATATACCGATGTACAGGTAGATAAATATATCCACGGTACGAATTGCATTATGTTATATTAGTTATCGCCGATCCAAAGTGTCTTTAGTGCGGTCAATCAATCGATGAAATAACACTGTAATATGAAAGTTCGTTTTGTAACAATTCAACAAAATGATTGTACGATTTTCAATTCATACACATTTAAGTTAGTAGTCTGGTAACTTAAGCCGATTTTCATGTGTTTTTTGGAGGGCGTTTTTTTGTAGGAAAATAAAAATGAATCGTTTTGGATATTTAGCATGTTTTTATTTACATATTAAGGATACAAAAAAAAAAATATTGAAAAAATTTAATAGTTCATTATTATTATTATTATTGATCGAAGTTGGCACCTCGAAAAAAAAAGCGCGTGGGTGGCCCCGGTGATTTTGGCTTTTGATGTTATCCGAAATCAAAAATTCTTGATAATTCTTAATGTATAGACATGTCATTCTGGTCGGAACTACTGAAGTTAAATTTCATGGATAAATAACAAAATGGCGGACATGGAAAAGAAACTTTTTTTTTCCAGAAATTTTTTCACCCCTAACTTTTTATTTTACAACCCCTTCTTTGCTAAAATGAAAGGACGTTTTTTTCCAAAGTCCGCCATTTTGTTATTTATCCATGAAATTTAACTTCAGTAATTCCGACCAGAATGACATGTCTATAGATTAAGAATTATCAAGAATTTTTGATTTCGGATAACATCAAGAGCCAAAATCACCGGGGCCACCGACGCGCTTTTTTTTCAAGGTGCCAACTTCGATCAATAATAATAATAATAATAAACTATACAATTTTTTCAAAAAAAATTTTTTTTGTATCTTTAATATGTAAATAAAAACATCATAAATATCCAAAACGATTCATTTTTATTTTCCTACAAAAAAAACGCCCTCCAAAAAAGACATGAAAATCGGCTCAAGTTACCAGACTACTACCTTAAACGCGTTTTCATTTGTCCATTTTACGCAATTTGCCGTCGAATAATTTCGCGAAAAAAAAACCAAGTACAATAATGTACAGCAGAGGAGAGCTTGGATTGTGTCTTGCGCAAAAAGAGATTCCAATCTCTCGTACGGAATTTTCGTTACGGATTTGTTTATTGCTTTTTTTTTGTGCGAATTGAAAAAAAAACGTTTTTTCGGTACTAATCGCGTCGAGTTTACCTATGGATTTTTTTTCCTCTTCGAAACGGGGGCATACTCTTGCGTTTGGCGCGGTGTACGATGGAGAAACTTTAGTATCGATCGAAGGGACGTGTATGAATTTCGTGAAAAACTTTGAAAGCATAACGAATTATAGATTGGCATTTTATTATCGCGATGATAATTGACAGTTGATTGGGAA
>OY253746.1:1518221-1794439 GCA_958009045.1 Oxytorus armatus | reverse complement strand
AAACGCGTGAGCCAGAAGCAAAATCTTTGAGAATTGCCCAGGGGCACCCACCCCGCCGTACCTCTCGTTTCTTTTACAAACGCTCAATGGAATTCTCTTTTATTTATTTCTTTTTTTTCTTTGAATCTTGACATTTTTCATCTTTCTCGTTCTCCATCCACTAACCACCCCCCGTTCCGTGAGCACCGTCGATGGGTGCGCGTGAAAAATGTTCCCGAGTGCCAGCATTTTGTGAAACGAAACGAGAAAACGTTAAAACATTTTGCCACATCGCCTCGGGTGCTGTTAACGCCCGAACGACGTAAAACGACGACCCGATCGTAAATAATTCTCGTAGTTTCGCGGATTCTACTACCAGCTCTGGCGAGAGAGAATTTACACGAAAACGACGGAAACGCGCCATTCACGTTTATAACTTTTCTCCTCCCCCCCCCCCCCCCCCCCCTCGCATCTCCAGAACGTTTCGTTCTAACGCACACACAAACATAAAATGTCTGATCGATCGCCTTTTAGTGTGTCAACTTTGGTCAAAGCCATGATCCATCGAGAAACATCGATAACAATTTTTATTCGATCGTTTTTATTGCGATCGTCGTGGAGCGTAGGAGATAAATAAAAAGAAGTGTCATAAAATGTGTTTTGGACGTGTATAACGTAGTCATCTTTTTTTTTTTTTTTTTTTTATGAACAATGCATAAATTTTCGATATATAAATTCGTTATTTGTTGGGGAAAAGTAAAAATTTATTTTCATTATTTTCGATTTAACGAAATTTTCCTTCGATCTTATCGCACTTTTAGTATCCATCGAATAATCATGATTTTTCTAAATCGATTTTTCTAAATCGATTTTTCTAAATCGATTTTTCTATGAAATTACGATTTTCAAGTGTTTTACCATTGAATGTCGGAAAAAAAGTGTTTTATTTTGTTTATTTCGCGATAAAAAAAGCTCATTGGAAATTTCAAACGGGAGATCGTTCGAAATGCTTTTCTGGTGGTGTAAAAAAAATATTCGGATCGGTATAAAAAATCGATAAGGGTTCTAATGGTAATTTTTATTCTTCTTTGAAAAAAAAAAAAAAAAAAAAATACATGCACCTCCTACAATTTTTCAGACATTAATCTAAACAATTGTTATCATGACGGTCGAAACAATTCCGACAAACGTTCGTTTGGGATTTTCGTTACGATTTGTTTTTTCGGCAGCTCAAAAAAAAAACAATGAATTACGATTTTCTTCCTTCTCGTCATTTTATTTCGTGCAATTTCGAACACGGATATTTCTTGACGAGAAACTTTGCTATATAATTTTTTATTTTTCCTTAAAATCGTCCAAATATCACGTAACATTTATTTTGCATTGAACGCTTAAGGTAGTAGTCTGGTAACTTGAGCCGATTTTCATGTCTTTTTTGGAGAGCGTTTTATTGTAGGAAAATAAAAATAAATCGTTTTGGATATTTAGGATGTTTTTATTTACATATTAAAGATACAAAAAAAAAATGTTTGAAAAAATTTAATAGTTTATTATTATTATTATTATTATTGATCGAAGTTGGCACCTCAAAAAAAAAGCGCGTGGGTGGCCCCGGTGATTTTGGCTCTTGATGTTATCTGAAATAAAAAATTCTTGATAATTCTTGATCTATAGACATGTCATTCTGGTCGGAACTACTGAAGTTAAATTTCATGGATAAATAACAAAATGGCGGACTTTGGAAAAAAAAGTTTTTTTTTCCAAAGTCCGCCATTTTGTTATTTATCCATATTATTTATCCATGAAACAAAATGGCGGACTTTGGAAAAAAAAGTTTTTTTTCCCAAAGTCCGCAATTTTGTTATTTTTCCATGAAATTTAACTTCAGTAATTCCGACCAGGATGACATGTCTATAGATTAAGAATTATCAAGAATTTTTTATTTCAGATAACATCAAGAGCCAAAATCACCGGGGCCACCCACGCGCTTTTTTTTTCGAGGTGCCAACTTCGATCAATAATAATATTAATAATAATAATAATAAACTATTAAATTTTTTCGAAAAATTTTTTTTTGTATCTTTAATATGTAAATAAAAACATCCTAAATATCCAAAACGTTTCATTTTTATTTTCCTACAAAAAAACGCCCTCCAAAAAAGACATGAAAATCGGCTTAAGTTACCAGACTACTACCTTAATGGACAGAGTCCGACAGTCGCTTTTGTCCAGCTGAAATCCTCCAACGTACGATCTCGATTACTAATTAGGATCAGACTGTAAGAGATGGGAATACATATAGATTTAACAACGAAGACCTCCGGTACTGCGATCGCACACACACACACGCACACACACACACACAAACACATCCCCGTTCAAGAGATATATCCAATCAATGGAATTAGTCCATATGTTCGTAATTAATGCGACAAAGCATTCATTGTTCATCCCCTTAGTCCCCCGTAATATGGTATTGACGCCGGTCCGAGAATAACGCGACGAGCCGGCGTGCAATTCACTCTGGTTCTTTTTAAATAAAACGTCAAAGTGTCTAATTCCGATTTCTACTCCCTTCAAAACTTTGTCGCACTTAGGTGGCGAAAAAAAAATATGCGAAAAAATTGCTCGTAACAAACGCGGGTCGTTTCTTTGAGGTAGTAGTCTGGTAACTTAAGTCGATTTTCATGTCTTTTTTGGAGGGCGTTTTTTCGTAGGAAAATAAAAATGAATCGTTCTGGATATTTAGGATGTTTTCATTTACATATTAAAGATACAAATAAAAAATTTTTTTAAAAAATTTAATAGTTTATTATTATTATTATTATTGATCGAAGTTGGCACCTCGAAGTTGGCAGCCCGGGTCCTAACTTTTTTTCTACCGAACCGATTGCTTTCAAATTTTAACAGGCTACTCTACACACTTATAGTTCTGGTCGGAACTACTGAAGTTAAATTTCATCGATAAATAACAAAATGACGGACTTTGGAAAAAAAAGTCCTTTTATTTTAGCAAAGAAGGGGTTGTAAAATAAAAAGTTAGGGGTGAAAAAATTTCTCGGTAGTTCCGACGAGAACTACAAGTGTGTGGAGTAGCCTGTTAAAATTTGAAAGCAATCGGTTCGGTAGAAAAAAAGTTAGGACCCGGGCTGCCAACTTCGAGGTGCCAACTTCGATCAATAATAATAATAATAATAATATACTATTAAATTTATTCAAAACATTTTTTTTTGTATCTTTAATATGTAAATAAAAACATCCTAAATATCCAAAACGATTCATTTTTATTTTCCTACAAAAAAACGCCCTCCAAAAAAGACATGAAAATCGTCTTAAGTTACCAGACTACTACCTTAAAAATGGCAAAAGCTATCGAAAGAGCGAGTGGCTGTAAGAATATAATAATAATAATAACGAAAATAAACGAAAAGATAATTTCGATGATAGAACGTTGAACGGCTCGGTATTTTAGTTCGAAGTATAAACCGCCATCGCATTTACGTTATATCCATAGATCGAAGCACGAACGAATATTATCCGTCGACACACAAGCAGTCACCGAACATTATCGTTTTTTTATTATCACAATCGTTTCGCTCCAGATATAGGCGAGCACCCACACACACACACACACACACACACACACACACACACACACACACACACACACAACTACAACCCGATAATGGTTATCGAGCATTCTGTTTATGTTCTTTGACGCTCGGATCTCACTCCGCCATCTCTTTTTCTCTCTCTCTCTCTCTCTCTCTCTACACACAGGACGTAAATGTGAATCTTCACGAATAGCCTGCTCGATCCGGAGCCTCGTGACAAATTGAACCTTTATCCGTGTAGCCATCGCACACGAGCGATACGACGAAAAAAAAAAAATAATAAAGTAAATAATTGGACGAAAAAGAAAAAACGATAACTGGTCACGTTCGTTATCGATGTGTATTTTGAATGCCGATCAACCGACAACGTTTGTTTATTATGTATCGTTTTTGTTTTTTTTTTCTCTGTCGCGTTGATACTAAATGAGGATTGATAAAACACCGGACTCTATTTCGTGGCAATGCGATGCTTTTGCTGACGGGTAAAAACTCGCGATAAAAAAAATCTCGTTCTCCACCACGCGCGCGTGTCCGTTTATGTGATGTTTGTGAAACTATGATTCTCGGGAGTAAACGATCGTTGTTTGATGAAATTTTCTTTTTTTTTCCTTTTTTTTCTTATTCATCTATTGTCCACAGAGGAGTTCAATATCGCCGGGCGACAAATACAGTAGGCCGAGAACGCCGCAGGAATCTCATCATCAGCATCACTCGCAGAATCATCATGATCATCCGATGCACATAAAGAAAATGAAGAAGGAACAGGACAAGGACATCGGTCACGTAAGTGAATTGTTTAACGATGCTCCCTCGATTCGTTGAAACTCGAGTTTGCTGTTCGTGTTACATTTGTTTTCCCGTTGATGCGTTGGATTTTTTTTTATCCCTGTGTCCATTGACTCGCGGTAAATCAAAGAGATAATATATGAAATATAAACCCGAATATGAGATTTAATGAAAACGACATCGACGCGTTCGATCGGACCATTTGCACGTGCGTTAAGCTCTGGAAACAACAAATATAACGCGAATCTTTGAAACAAGTTTACCAATTACCATTACTTTGGCTCAAAATGACAAAACAAAAAAAAACTACCCCTTTCGCGGATTCCACCAGAGGCTTTTCTTAAAGTAATAGTCTGGTAACTTAAGCCGATTTTCATGTCTTTTTTGGAGGGCGTTTTTTTGTAGGATAATAAAAATGAATCGTTTTGGATATTTAGGATGTTTTTATTTACATATTAAAGGTACAAAAAAATTGTTTTTTTTTAAATTTAATAGCTTATTATTATTATTATTATTGATCGAAGTTGGCACCTCGAAGTTGGCAGCCCGGGTCCTAACTTTTTTTCTACCGAACCGATTGCTTTCAAATTTTAACAGGCTACTCTACACACTTATAGTTCTCGTCGGAACTACCGCGACATTTTTTCACCCCTAACTTTTTATTTTAAAACCCCTTCTTCGCTAAAGTCCTTTTATTTTAGCAAAGAAGGGGTTGTAAAATAAAAAGTTGGGGGTGAAAAAATTTCTCGGTAGTTCCGACGAGAACTACAAGTGTGTAGAGTAGCCTGTTAAAATTTGAAAGCAATCGGTTCGGTAGAAAAAAAGTTAGGACCCGGGCTGCCAACTTCGAGGTGTGAACTTCGATCAATAATAATAATAATATTAATAATCTATTAAATTTTTTCAACAACATTTTTTTTTCGTATCTTTAATATGTAAATAAAAACATCCTAAATATCCAAAACGATTCATTTTTATTTTCCTATAAAAAAACGCCCTCCAAAAAAGACATGAAAATCGGCTTAAGTTACCAGACTACGACCTTAACGCTGCATCATCTTTAAACTTAATTTGAGGTTGAAATTAAAAAAAATTCTATTTCACATGAGAGTCTTCTCCGATTGTCGATTTTGTCCGGAATCAATGACATGTCCGCGTTGATCGAGCAAAACAGCCACGCGAAGAACGCCTCTGCGGGATCTCGCGGAATCGTTTCCCATTCCGATTTAACGTTTTCCGCCCTTCGAATTTCAACGATTCACCAGCTACAAACGTGGAATATAAAAATTCCCATCCGGATCCATTAACGGTCCGCGAAACAATGTTTGCCGACGAAAAATCTTCGAATTCGACGAATGAATTGTTTATCACAGAGCGACGGTGAGAAGAGCGATCCGGATTTGGTCGTCGACGACGGTAGCGAGGGTCCAACGAGTCCCGCTGTAAATGGTACATCGTCACCGCGAGAAAATGGTCTCGACAAGGTCGGTGTGTCGTCGATGAATTCCGGGGTGCAGGCGAAAAAAGACGCGCCGCCTCATTCACCGCGAAGCGGCACGAGCAGTAACGCCAGTACGCCGTCGGCGAAAAAAATGGACGAACGCGAAAAACCAACGACACCAATATCCAAACCGATGACGCCGACCTCGGGCTCGGGCGGTGGTAGCGGCGGTTTAAAAGCCACGAGTTCCGCAAAACTTCTTCAGGGTCCACCGCCACCCGGTATCGCCGGAGCTTATCCGCCTCATTATCCACCCGGTCCATCCCCGCATCATATGCCACCGTCGGGACTTCATCCTCACGTTGATATGATGGCTTACAATGGTTACGGGGCACCAAGAGGACCACCGTCCCTTCAACAACTTTACGATCCTCACGCAGCGATGAGAGCACCAGCCGGATCGATACCCGGTGGAAAACCGTAAGTCGTTCTTTTAACCCCTTCTTTATTTCGTCATTTGTATATTTTTTACATTACCACGTGATCAAGCGAGAGGAGATTCAATTGAGGTTAGCGACGAATTGGATTTTAAGACAGAAACTTGATTTACCATTGGGGATGATGAATTACGTGTTAGTTCCTGGGCTCGGTCACTGCTCTAATTTCGGCCGCTTTACGAACTACTTTTCTTGTCGTGCGAGGGTTAAATAAAGGATAGGGTTAAAAAATTCGAAGAAAAATTTGCAAGTCAGTTTGAAAAATATATCGGACACGTCTTACCGTTTACCGACAGTTGCAACTGGTTCTCTGCTTCGTCAATTGGTCCTTGAGATGATGTTGAAGTTTGCATCGTTGGAACGCAACGAAAATAGATTTTTCTAATTTCATTTTTCGATATTGCTCTCGCTTCTCTTGTCCATTTGGGCCCAGATCTTTAAAGGAGACCCCAAAAGAACGTTTTAAGTGAGGGGTAAGGGTTTCAGCGTAAAAAAAAAAGACTTTTTTTGCGATTTTTTTTCTCAAATACGGATTGAGCAATTTTATTCGAACCTTTTGTACATTATTGAGCATACTTTTGACAATGTTCTGTAATTTTTTCATGCAGAAATATTGAAGCATTAGCCCGTAACAGAGCTTCCCCCGGAACGTCTTGGAAAAAAAACAATTTGCGGTGTTCACTATAACTCGGCCGGAAATTATCTGAAAATGAAAAACCATGAAAATTTAGTCAAATTATAATCAAATCTTCCCCCCAACGTTCTCTGATAATTTTTTTTTTCATTTAAAAATTTTTGGCGGCCATCTAAAGCGTGAACTGTTATTTTCCACGAATAATTTCGCCATTTTGTGGGTGGGAAACACCCTTAATGTGAAAAAAAAAAATTTAACTAAACGTTGGGGGGAGGTATTTTCTATGTTGAAAATGTGTACAAAGTTTGAAATGAATCGGTCGAGTAGTTTTTAAATGGCAGTGAACACGGACTTTGAAAAAGTAGTTTTGAGAAAAACGCGTCTAAAGTTTATGAAGTAAAAAAGTGAAGAAAATTTTATTTTTTTTCCAACTCACACAGAATCATCGATTCCAGCTCGTTTCTTCTTTTAAAATATTGTAGTGTATAGTATACACTATATACTATATACACAATAGCAATGAATAAACTGTATACCTGTTCGACAGCTGCACTGCTAGCCCGACCGCCCGCAGCCGTTAGAGGTGGTAAAGGCCAGGAGATTAATAAGACAATAACTTCAAGAATATTGCTTAGATCGGTTTAAAATTTTAAGGACATATTCTTGAAATGTTAAACAATAAGATAAGACAAAAAAAAATCGATTTTTCGAAAGTGAAAACCCTTACCCCGCCCTTAACGATATTTGTCTTAGAAAATTCAACCTTAAGGGGGCTGAATGGTATAAAAAAATATATTTTCGTTGCATTCCAACGATGCAAACTTCAGCATCATTCCTTGAGGGTTTAGTCGTGGCTCAACATGGATAAATTACTACCCGGAAAGTTGACCCTCGATTCTCATTGTCCAGTCTCGAAAAAAAAAAAAAAAACAAAAAACCATTCCCCCTAATCTTGTAGTGAATTAAGCTTTCAATGTTTTACCCCCTTTGGTACTCAATTCTCGCGTATAACATAACCGAGCCGCGTGACTACGTGCATCGTTCATAATCAATATTTTTCGTGATTTCTCGGTTTTTCAGGGCGTACAGTTTCCACGTGCCGAGCGAGGGTCAGATGCAGCCGGTGCCATTTCCGCCGGACGCGCTAATAGGGCCCGGTATACCGAGGCACGCGCGTCAGATAAACACACTGACGCACGGTGAGGTTGTTTGCGCGGTGACGATATCAAATCCAACGAAATACGTGTATACCGGTGGTAAGGGTTGCGTCAAAGTCTGGGACATTGGACAGGGCGCGGGCGGTAGCGCAAAGCCCGTGTCACAATTGGACTGTTTACAGCGTGACAATTACATAAGATCGGTGAAATTATTGCCGGACGGTAGAACGCTGATAGTCGGTGGTGAGGCGAGTCAATTGAGTATATGGGATTTGGCGAGTCCGACGCCGAGGATAAAGGCCGAATTAACGTCGTCGGCGCCGGCCTGTTACGCCCTCGCGATATCGCCCGATTCGAAAGTGTGCTTCAGTTGCTGCAGCGACGGTAACATTGCCGTTTGGGATCTTCAGAATCAGACCCTCGTTAGACAATTTCAGGGACACACGGACGGCGCCTCGTGCATCGACATATCGGCCGACGGTTCGAAATTATGGACCGGCGGTCTTGACAATACCGTGAGATCGTGGGATTTGCGCGAGGGTCGACAATTGCAGCAGCACGATTTTACGTCGCAAATATTTTCACTCGGCTATTGTCCGACCGGCGAGTGGCTCGCCGTTGGCATGGAAAATTCAAACGTCGAGGTGTTACACGCGACGAAACCCGACAAGTATCAGCTACATCTTCACGAGTCGTGCGTACTGTCGTTGAGATTCGCCTCGTGCGGCAAATGGTTCGTCTCGACGGGCAAGGACAATCTTTTGAACGCCTGGCGCACACCCTACGGAGCGTCGATATTCCAGGTTTGTTTGATATACTACACTTTTTAATTTGGTGCATGATGATTTTTATGTAGAAAAGTACGGAAAAATATCGAGCTAACAAAACATATTTTTTTTTGTTAAACAAAATGGCCGATTACTGCTATTTGCTTTTGGTATCTTTTTTTCCGCTCCGTGACATTTGGCATCCACAATTTTTGACATAGAAGGAAAAAAAAAAAAATTCTCGTTAATCTACATCCGGAATACCTAGAGAAGTACGTACGGAATTTGAAAAATATTGTTTTACGCGAATATCGTTGGCATTTAAAGTTGAAAGGTGAATTTTCAGTAGAAAATTTCACATAAGACTGCTCATAAAATCGAAAGTTTTGAATTAATCGGAAATTCCGTACGTACTTCTCTGCGAAATGCAATTAGAAACATAATAAAGACGCTTGAAGAAAATCGGGTAAAAATTGTCGTAGTTATTTATCACGCGGCGCGCTCGGGTACACTATGACCGTGCCAGAGGTAGGTTTACGTTATACGCTTAAAGTCTTGTCCGGAGCCACTTCTTTCGTCGTTAAGGTAGTAGTCTGGTAACTTAAGCCGATTTTCATGTCTTTTTTGGGGCGCATTTTTTTGTAGGAAAATAAAAATGAATCGTTTTGGATATTTAGGATGTTTTTATTTACATATTAAAGATACAAAAAAAAAAATGTTTGAAAAAATTTAATAGTTTATTATTGTTATTATTATTATTATTGATCGAAGTTGGCACCTCGAAAAAAAAACGCGTGGGTGGCCCCGGTGATTTTGGCTCTTGATGTTATCTGAAATCGAAAATTCTTGATAATTCTTAATCTATAGACATGTCATTCTGGTAGGAACTACTGAAGTTAAATTTCATGGATAAATAACAAAATGGCGGACTTTGGAAAAAAAAGTCCTTTTATTTTAGCAAAGAAGGGGTTGTAAAATAAAAAGTTAGGGGTGAACAAATTTCTCGAAAGTTCCGACGAGGACTATAAGTGTGTAGAGTAGCCTGTTAAAATTTGAAAGCATTCGGTTCGGTAGAAAAAAAAGTTAGGACCCGGGCTGCCAATTTCGAGGTGCCAACTTCGATCAATAATAATAATAATAATAAACTATTAAATTTTGTCAAAAAATTTTTTTTCTATCTTTAATATGTAAATAAAAACATCCTAAATATCCAAAACGATTCATTTTTATTTTCCTACGAAAAAACGCCCTCCAAAAAAGACATGAAAATCGGCTTAAGTTAAGTAGTTATCGGGTTAAGCTAGTAGTTAAGGTACTACTACCTTAAGAAACCACTCTCGATAATGCCTCTCTCTCCCTCTCTTTCCGTGTCCATAAGTCGAGTGGATACTTGACGAAAAAAATTGTTAAAAAGAATTCTTAGTCATTTTTCGTCTCGATGAATCGAACACGGGTACCCCCGCAAATTTCGCACACACCATACGGGAGAACATTATCGAGGTGACGGATGGGGCGAGGGAACAAAGGGAGTGGGGAGAGAGAGAGAGAGAGAGAGAGGGAGTGGAAATTGAATTCCGGATGAGGTCGAGAGGCTGTGAGAGCATCCCCTCTCTCGTTTCCCTCCCTCGTCGTGTAACGACGTCCTCGAGAGAGTGTTCATGTTTACATGCATGTACCCTCGACCCATCGTGGACCACTACTCGACTGGTTAGATATCGGGTCAACCCCAAAGCACGCACGCGGAACTTTGCATTCGGTACGGGACCACCCTCTCTCTGCCTCTCCCGGGTATTGCACTCTTCGCGTACGTACGAACAATCGGTCACGCGTACACGCAGAGAGATTAATATTAATCTCCCGCCTACCGAAAGCGTCTCATTTCTCGAACGCACTTGTCCCGTGTAATGTCGATTTAGAAATTCGAATTTTCCGATGTTAATTATTGTAATTCGAAACAAACAGTCGAATTTGAGCTGTGATGGACCGGTTCATGAAAAAAATGTCTTATTCGTCCTTTTTTTTTTCTTGTTTTTCTCTTTCAGTCGAAGGAATCGTCGTCGGTACTGAGCTGTGACATTTCGGCGGACGACAAGTACATCGTTACGGGCTCTGGCGACAAGAAAGCCACCGTGTACGAGGTCATGTACTAACCTGGAGAACGGACGAGGAACATAGAGAACATTTACACACGCACACACACACACACACATACGGAAACACGTACACAGATACGGCAAATCACGTGTTATTTCAACGGATCGCACCGACACACATAGCCCATTGTAAATATAGTTATTAATGTTATTACAATCATTATTATTATTATTATTGATATTATTATTGTTGTTGTTGTTGTTGGTGGTGCGGGCGAGACGATTTTGAAAGGTGTAATGACGATTGTCCCGATTTGAGACGCGAGTGAAAAAAATGTGTCTCCGTGACGCGGAAGGAAGATTAGATTAAAAACGGAAAAAGAAAAGAAAAAAAGAAAGAAAAAAAATTCCTCCTTATCGATAACGCGCATCGATCGCCGTCGCAACGATTATTATTATCATCATTCGTCATTGGCTAAGGCGGATACCGAGAGGTAAGACATTTACCGTTCGTTATAACTTATGTACACATTGTATATAATTGCGCGTCGAAGTGAAGAAAAAACAAAAAAAGTACACGAACACATCCGTGCGTGAATGGACAAACACGATTTGCAATAACACACACACATACACAAACACGCACACACACATACATGCAACAATGATACGCAAACAGCGTGCATACATACTGTCATATTTTTATACGTCCCACGGTGGATAAAATCGTCGATTAATACGAAAAATTGTAAATATTATATTGAGAGCTGGTCCCGAGTGTGTTTTATGTCGCTGTGTATGCGTGTGTGAGAGAATGATGGGGAAACGGAAAAAAAAAAAAACATTCGAGCGATACAGTGAGGAGAAAGAAAGAAGGAAAGGGGGAGAAAGAAAAAGAGTGCGATATGTGTATGATAAGGGAGGCGAGAGTGACGATGATCAATAAAACGAAAAACCGTGATTCTTAGAAGAGCGATGGATTTCTTTTCTTTTTCTTATTAATTTTATTTGATGACGTTTTTTTTTCTCTTTTATTACGTTAGCAGAATCCTCGACGAAGTTTTCTCGTTCTTTCAGCCCACTAAAACCGCACGAGTCTCGTCGCAAAGAGACGTCATTATCGTGTTTACGTTGGCAGAGACCGGTATGGTAAGTGAATTTTTTTTCATTCTTTAAGACTTTTCGGTCTCGGATACCCGGGACGAGGTTAAACATTTGTCGTTTTTTTTTTCTTTCGTTTCGTTCAATAATCCTCGGACGAATTTCTTAAGAGTGACACGAGCCACGAGAACGGCGATAAGATGAAAATTTTATTGACTCAAATGAAAAATTTCGAGAAAAAAAAAAATGCTAATATACTCATCCATAAGATCAGCAAATTTTAGCTCGACATACACGAAATTACCCTAACTAACGTACATTAAGGGAGGGGTCAGGGTTTCAGCGTTCAAAAAAAATACTTTGTTTGCGATTTTTTTTCTCAAATATGGATTGAGCAATTTTATTCGAACCTTTTGTACATTATTGAGCATACTTTTGACAATGTTCTGTAATTTTTTCATGCAGAAATATTGAAGCATAAGCCCGTAACAGAGCCTCCCCCGGAACGTCTTGGAAAAAAAACAATTTGCGGTGTTCACTATAACTCGGCCGGAAATTATCTGAAAATGAAAAACCATGAAAATTTAGTCAAATTATAATCAAATCTTCCCCCCAACGATCTCTGATAATTTTTTTTTTCATTTAAAAATTTTTCGCGGCCATCTAAAGTGTGAACTGTTATTTTGCACGAAAAATTCCGCCATTTTGTGGGTGGGAAACACCCTTAATGTAAAAAAAAAAAATTTAACTAAACGTTGGGGGGAGGTATTTTATATGTAGAAAATGTGTACAAAGTTTGAAATGAATCGGTCGAGTAGTTTTTAAATGGCAGTGAACACGGACTTTGAAAAAGTAGTTTTGAGAAAATCGCGTCTAAAGTGCACTGCTAGCCCGACCGCCCGCAGCTGTTAGAGGTATAGCTTTAAAGGCCAAGAGATCAATAAGACAATAACTTCAAGAATATTGCTTAGATCGGTTTAAAATTTTAAGGACATATTCTTGAAATGTTAAACAATAAGATAAGACAAAAAAAAATTTCGATTTTTCGAAAGTGAAAACCCTTACCCCGCCCTTAAAACTGGGAGTTGTAACTGAGATTGTAAAATGTATTGAAATAACAAGGGAGGTTTAGTCACGGAATTGCCTGGACGGCAATGGAGAAGAAGAAAAAAAAGATGGCTACTTAGTTTTCTCGCGGAATGGGATTAACTTCGATAAAATAAAGTGGAACGAGGGGTTGATAGGAGTGGCAAATGGTTGGGTTTATATATATATATATATAGAGAGAGAGAGAGAGAGAGAGAGAGAGAGAAGGACGAAAGAAAAAAAAGGTTCAAGGCAAGTAATAATGTGGAAGGCAGAGTTTGTACGTGTACGTCTGGGGCGTCGTGCGAATCGAGCACCCGGTATATAATTAGCGATGCCATGCATGCTCACCCCGGCGCTCGCGGGATATATTCAATGGAAGGTTCATCGGGCGAAATGTTATTATAATAGTGGCACGTTTTGCATATGGTTCTTGGTGAGGAGAGAAGGGCGGCGGGGAGGAGGCTGAGGAGAAACCGGGAGTTTTGTGATGCACTGCCACGCAACGAAACGGCACGCCAGGCCTCGTATTTGCATGGTAATGATATGCGAGTGTACTGTATAGGGGAGGGACCGGGGAAAATTTGCCGAGATAATCAACGAGCGAGAGAGAGAGAGAGAGAAAGGTAAGAGCGAGTGAGATAAAACATCATCGGGGGGAATCAACGAGAGTACGACACAAATACGTAGGAGCAAAAGGTAGAGAGGCGTTCCGCGAAGCGTTTTGAATATTATCCACCGGGAGATCGGTGCTTTCATTATTAACGCGTATATTCGACAATTTGCTTGGTACTCTCTCTCTCTCTCTCTTTCTATCGTCTTTCATCCTCGCAAAGGAACGCCATAACACCTCGTGGAAAATAATTCGAATATCTTATACTTTTTTATGGGCAATGTTTTACAGTCTTTTTATGTTTGGCATTTTGTTAGAATTTACGCATAAATTACGAGTTCAAAAACGAATCGATGTAGAGAGTTAATACGAGGGTCCTTGGCGAGTTTTAGCCAGGCTTGGTTCTTTACGAAGGCTCTTTTTATATTATGCATATTTTCCTACTTAACGGGAAAAACCCGTAAGCTGAGAGCGGGCCTTGCTGTAATAGGCGTGACCGTCTGTCCGGCGCGGCCAACTCTGTTTATGGCACCCTGGACGAGCCTCGAGTTCCCGTACGTCTCAAATGCTATATCAAAAATTCTTCCGATAGTATGAGGGGGGACCCAAAAAAAACGGGAATTGCGCTGCGGCGGGGAGGGAGAGTGGGGGAACCCATTGCTCGACCAGGTGTCCGTTGGGGACACGTCTCCCGAGTTAGTGTGCGAAGTTCTGTCACCGTGAGTGCATCGGTTCGCCCGTGGGAATTTTTGTAGTGAAACAACTTTTTACATTTCGGCGAAAACGTGATGACCGATTGTCGAGAGCAACGCGCGGCTGTGAAATTTTTTTTCCCGTTGGGGAAATCGGCCGTGGAAACTACTATAATGCTTAAGACTGCTTATGGAGATGCTGCCCTAAGTAAAATCAGAGTCTACGAGTGGTTTTCACGTTTTAAAAATGGAGAAATGTTAATTGAAGACCAAGCCCGTTCAGGACGCCCCTCAACGTCAAGAAGTGACGAAAACGTCGACAAAATCAATGCTCTCATTCGTGAAGACCGTCGCCGAACCATCGATCAACTCTGTGAGATGTCTGGGATATCGTGGACTTCAATTCAGAGGATTTTATCCAAAGATTTGCACATGAGCAGAGTTGCAGCCAAATTTGTTCCTCGCCGTCTTACAGACGAGCAAAGGTAGCGACCACTTCAGGCATGTTTTGAACTTCAAAATCAGCTCGAAGAGGACCCTGAACTTTTTTCCAAGGTGATTACTGGTGATGAATCGTGGTGCTATGGATACGACCCCGAAACAAAGCAACCATCAAGCCAGTGGAAGACACCTCGCTCTCCTCGTCCGAAAAAAGCTCGCCAAGTGAAGTCAAACATCAAGACAATGCTCATTTGTTTCTTCGATTGCAGAGGTGTTGCGCACGCGGAGTTCGTTCCCCCGGGTCAAACTGTCAACCAGAAGTTCTACTTGGAGGTTTTGAAAAGATTGAGGGAGAGTATCCGGAAGAAAAGGGCAGATCTTTGGCGCACAAGTGACTGGTTCCTCCATCATGACAACACGCCGGCCCACGCCGCTCTCTCCGTAAAGCAGTTTTTGACCAAAAACTGCATGACACCAATTGTCCACCCCCTCCTACTCACCGGATCTAGCCCCCTGTGATTTTTTTTTGTTCCCCAGACTCAAAAGGGACATGAAACGAAAGCGTTTTGCCACTGTGGAGGAGGTAAAACAAAAATCTCTGGAAGGCCTAAAGAACATCCCGATAAGTGAATTTAAAAAATGTTTTGAACATTGGAAGGATCGTTTGCAGAGGTGCGTTGTGGTCAAAGGAGAATACATTGAAGATGATCAAAAATTGGTGCAAAAATATTAAAAAATAAAGAAATTATGACGAAATTCCCGTTTTTTTTGGGTCCCCCTCGTACATAGCACCCTTTTGTCATTGGGTGGCAATACTCTTTTGGTCTTCATGACCAGTATTTAGTCTCTTGTAGAATTTAGAACAGAACAGACGTTCCTTCCTCGTACAAAGAATAAATCAAAGATAAATGAAATATAATCTACTGCGTTTCTACGTTCATTTAGCTTCCCATATCCAATACATTTACGCGTGATAAATGAAAAAAAAAAACAACATCGATGTAGAAACGTAAAAGAATAGTTTTTAATCGTATATACTATTCCATTGTATTTTCCGCATAACATGACTTTCACTAATAATCGCAATAACTCCATTCGTCGATGGATTTGCGAATTCATTTTATTTGGGATTATTGTTCTATGTGGGATTCTTGTTTTTTTTTTTATTTTTCTTTGTTTCGCAACATCCACTCGGTTCGCAACGCTCATTTATATTCCGCTGATTACGCGGTCGAGAAACAGCGGGGAGGGGGTTAGTACGGTGAAATAAAAAAAGAAGATAAAAAAAAACCTAATGATAAAAATTCACAGCGTGTTTCGCGGTCGGTGAAATATTTGTTCATTTGGTAACTCGATTAAAGTGAACGGGGCTATGCGAGGTTCCCTCGAGGAATCACGCGCTCTGTGCTACCATTACTGTATCGTTACGTATTATATATCTATATATATATATAATACTATACGTACATTGCAAGCTTGTAGCCAGTGTTGGATTATTCTCGCGAGTCAACTGGCGAATTCAAAACACGTTTTGCTCTGTACGTGCGGGGAACGGAATCAACGAAGTACATATGCACTCTAGCGCGTACCTCGATCTCTCTACTCTTCGCGTGTCCGCGTTTGGCTTTCCATTCCGGTCTGTCGAAGCGCGAGGCTCGAGACTTTTCCTCTCTTTCTCCGTTGGCCTGTGTTTTACTTCACACAAACACGCAAACACACTGTTATATAAAACCGCGTTGTTCGCTCTTCTCGCACGGTTTTGCGGGAGCCCCGCATTCCGCAGAAGTATGAAAATTGCTGCTCTAATAGCCACCTTCGTTGGTATATCGCAATAATTAGTAACCTACGTGAAACCCAAGCACCACCATCAAGCTTCGTTCTTCGTCTCTATACTCTTCTATCTTTCGTCAGATATATATACATATATATGAGTCACGATTCTAACGAGTCAATCCTCTCGACGCTCGGTGCGATATCCTAAGACCGCCATTCTATTTTAATCCGCGTGGGTTTACGTTTATTGTAAAATAATATACTTCTCACCGACTCCCGTATCTTCGAGATGACGAGTTCCGCTTGTGTTCGTTCGCTCAATCATCAAAGACGAATGAGATTCGTGACGCCACACACTGTAATTATACGTACATAGTAGACAATCATTCCGCGAGCTTGTATCATAGAAAAGAAAACAAAAAAAAAAAAGATAGTGACGATGGGGAGGAATGCCAATTATCCGGCAACGATTATCGTTGCGACCGAGGATTAATAGTAAATTCTTAAATTTTTCAACTAACAACACAAGTATTACAAAAAATCCTTCGTTCATTATATTTATACCGATGTACATTTCATTCAGCAGCTTGTACAAGTTCGTCCCAATCACCGAAACGCATCTGCGCACGAATAAACGAAAATGAGAAGGAATCGTTTGTCTCTAATGAAAATATCAGCTTATTCGTGTTTCTCAGTCTGAAAATTTGCGAGACTTAGACGGGCGAGTTACGAGGCAACCTATATTCGTGCAACTTTTTCGTGGCACCAGATATTCGTGCTTTAAACGATCGAGAATCGTGTCTTTCCGTTTTTACGCTAAAACCGCAAGACCCGTCGATATACAGTGGGTCAAAAAAGTATTCATACACCTTGTTTTTTTGCGATAACTTTATAGACATAAGCGATACGCAAAGAAAGCCAATTTTATTTAATAGTACATCCGGTACAGAGATAAACTGCAAATGGAGAATTTTTTCCCAGGAATAATAGAAGAATTATGCAAACAAAAACGAAAATTTTCGGGCCAAAAAAGTATTCGTACACTTACGATTGAGCTGCTAAACCTCGATATTCACTCACGGACGGTCTGACCTCTGCGTACAATGTAAACAAGTCTTTATTTACACAATGGTTTTGACCTATTCCATGCGGTAGTAGATCTTCAAGCTCTGAACAGACATGATGCCAAAGAAAAGCGAAATATCATTATCCATGCGAGATAGAGTGATTTTTCTTCGGAAACGCGGTGAAAGTTATCGAAAAATTAGCAAAGAACTAAATCTAATTTTCGCAACGGTGCAATATATAATAAAAAAATACGAAAGAAACAAACAGCACAGAAAATAAGCCGCGAACCGGTCGACCGAGAATACTAACAGTACGAGAGCGTCGGAGTATCGTTTACAGAGGCTACAAAAAAACCGTTCACAAGTGCTCGCAGTTTAGCGAAAGATGTCGCGTCAACATCGGGGAAGAGCGTGTGTCCCCAGACTATTCGGAACGTTTTGCATTCTGCCCAAATATACGGTGGAACTGCCCGCAAAAAACCATTAATTAATAATATAAATCGAGAAAAACGTTTAGATTTCGCAGAAACCTACGTAAAAAAATCTATAGAATTTTGGAAACGTGTCGTATTCTCGGATGAAACGAAGTTTAACATCTTCGGGTCCGATGGAAAAAAATTCGTCCGGCGGAAACCAAATACCGAGCTCCGGCAGAAAAATTTAATACCGACTGTAAAGCACGGCGGAGGAAGCGGCATGGTTCGGGGCAGTATGGGATATTATGGCGTTGGTAATCTAGCTTTTATAGATGGTACAATGAATGCCCAGAAGTATATCGACTTGTTGCGCAGCAATTTGAGAGCAAGTGTAGATAAAATGGGCCTGGATGGAAATTTCTACTTCCAACAAGATAACGACCCGAAACATACTGCCATGAAAACGAGGGAATGGTTACTCCATAATGTCCGCAAACAATTGATCACACCACCACAATCTCCGGACATCAAATCCTATTGAAAATTTATGGCACTTGGTGGATGTAGTAGAAATTAGAAAAAGAAAAATATATAATAAATCCGATCTCCAAAGAGTGCTTTTAGAAGAATGGACGAAAATAGCAAAAGAAACAACGCAAAAGCTAGTAGAATCCATGTCTAAGAGACTCGAGGCGATAATTGACGCAAAAGGGATGCACACCAAATATTAGTTATAATTAACAACTATGATGATGTAGGTTTTCACTATAATCGTAAGTGTATGAATACTTTTTTTGCCCGAAAATGTTCGTTTTTTTGGCATAATTCTTCTATTATTCCTGGGAAAAAATTCTCCATTTGCAGTTTATCTCTGCACCTGATGTACTATTAAATAAAATTGGTTTTCTTTGCGTATCGCTTATGTCTATAAAGTTATCGCAAAAAAAAACAAGGTGTGTGAATACTCCTTTGACCCACTGTATTTGCCAAAGTGGTTTGTGAACCGGGCACGGTTTAGCGAGAGTTTACGCGCACACGCGCGAGAAGAGCGGAGGAACGAGAACGAACAGGCGAAATGCCAAAACATTTTGCTACAGTCACAAATGTGAGAGAGCGCCTTTCGATTAAATTGCGATGACTTTCAAGGTGATTATTAAGATATCTAGAAACATTAAGATATCCGGATGATTGAAACATCATTCTCAAATTCTACTCGCAGCATTTTTAACCCTGTACCCAATAGAATGTCAAACGGCAGTGTCAACATGTGCAATTGCTGCTTTTAGATTTTTACATGAAAAAAAATTGAACATCTCCGCTTTTTCTCGTCGAAATCTCAAACATCAATGAGAAAACGCAAAAACCCCAAAAAACATAGTGTGCTGGTTTTTTGTTTTTTTTTTGCTATTAAGCGAGGGCGCGACGCGCCCGAGCCACAATACCTTCCGGTAATGTAATATACCTGTATCTTTGGGTCGGCCGTTGTTGAGCTGAAAGGCGCGGAACGAAGCGAAACGGCGCCGCGTACGGGCCCACCCAGCATCAGGCGCATTCGCGAAGCTTCAACATATATATTTCAGAGAATGAGGTATACATACTCTAATACGAGAACTAGCGTATACACACGCACACATATGTTTATATCGAGACGAGGGAACCACGGGTTTCGTATAAATATATGCGTGCAACGATCGCAAAACCGCGAAGATACGACGCGAATGAGAACGAGACGCATATGTGGGTAGTAAAGAATATGAGGAAACGTGGTGTAAAGGAAAATAGACGAGAGCAGGACCGCCGAACACACAGATGCCTCCTAGTGCGGTATGAAATATTTTACCGTCTCCTAAGATGACGAAGATACACTTGAGTCCTGTATACGGGATGTTACAAAAGTACATTTTCCTTCTTGATCCTATATCTTTTACATCATTCACATTTTCCATAAAAATCAACCCCAAGATGAATGGTTCAAGATTTATGAATTCATAGTTCGAGAATGGTATTGGCAATCAATTTGAATCTCGATCAGTGGAATTCCCTCTTTCGTGACAATTAAGTTAAACAAAAAATTCTGGGGTAGTTTTGTTAGAATTGTATTGTTTGTTTTTTATGTGAAACATCTTTACGCGCGTTGGGAGTAAATCGGTCGATAGGGAACGTCGATGGAACGTCGTGGTGACGCTCCCCTCCACTCAACTCTGCGCACGGGTTGATTGCGCATGCAGAGGGGCGATTCTGAACCAGATGCAATATCATAGCGTCTGGCGCTAGCGAGCAACAGCCAATTGCAAGGAAGATTCCAGCGGAAAGGCGCCGCTCGCATAGGTTATCGCTCGCTCACGACACCGATAGTTGTAGGTAGATCACAGATGTCTATACCGTACATAGTATAGTATAGACATTTGTGCGGTAGACAAGTTCATTTCCCATTGATACCTGAGGGGCGATTCTGTACCAGGCGCAATATCATAGCGTCTGATGCAAAACCGAAATAGTCTATGAGAGTCGCGTCTTTCCGCTGGAATCTTCCTTGCAATTGGCTGTCGCTCGCTAACGACACCGATAGTTGTCGGTAGACAAGTACAGAATCCCAGCCCTGGATGTGCTATCCATAAGTCTCAAGGGGGGACTTACAGCGAAATTGTTTATGAATATAAGAAAACTCATTCTATACAATTATTGTATGTAGCCCTATCGCGAGTAACAAGTATTGAAGGTTTATACATATATGTATTCACGTATTATTGATCTAAAAT
Organism: Oxytorus armatus; assembly: GCA_958009045.1. Classification (NCBI taxonomy): domain Eukaryota; kingdom Metazoa; phylum Arthropoda; class Insecta; order Hymenoptera; family Ichneumonidae; genus Oxytorus; species Oxytorus armatus. The sequence goes on along the minus strand of OY253746.1, from coordinate 1,773,523 downwards.
TCTACCACGGTAGACGAATTGATCCATCAGTTGTATCGTTGCAAGAAGAATTTAAAAGATTATCGCTTAATAGACTCGAGACACTCCAAGGATCAGTATGAAATTTCATAACAACAAGAAAGGGATTGTCGTTATTCACGTTGAGTTGTCAAAGTCTCAGAGAGCATGTCCCAGATGTACAAGATTCGATCGTTAACAATAGTAATTTCTTATTATTGAATGAAACATGGCTTGGTAATGAAGAAAACGTCGACATCCTCAACGTTGATTGTATTGTCCACTTCAAACGCAATAATGTTAGAGCTGGTGGTGCAGCTATTTATCAGAATAGAGATTCACTGGATGTTATTACATCTCGCATAATCGTTAGGTTGAGAAATGTAAGGGGACTTGGTTTTGGTCAAGACGATATTGGCGATTTATGTGCGGCACAAACTGTTATGGACGATGGAAGGGAATTGGTCATGGTCGTTGTATATATTTCCCCTAACCAAAAAAATTCACAATATCATACGATATTTACACGAAGAACTACTAAAATATAGTCCAGCTGGTTCAATGCTATTAGGAGCAAATTTACATCAACTTCCATTTCATTGTTAATTTTGCCAAAGCTGAATCATTGCCACTCATAAATTTTCTCCAAAATGAATTTCAGTCCATCATGAACAACCACGCAAATGATCCTACTACAAGGTATGGCACGACTATAGATGCAGTGTTCTATAGATATCTTGATAAACATTCTTCATCTCTTCATTGTTCATCTTAAACATTCGTTTCGTACTTCAGTTATCATCGGCCGATTGTTAATTTAATCGAATCAACCGCAGCAACGACTGCTACTATAACCGAAGTAACGGATGAAGCGACCAAATACAAATTATCGAAGAAAATCAAAAGCTACTTTTGTAGTTATTTTTTTTTAAATCCTCCACGCCACATATCCCACACGGCATTCTTATGATGTTGGATGTTTCACATCTACCAGGCGTCCCATGACGGCTCACTTTTTTTAATTTTCTTTCAGTATCGAGTCACGTGGTCTTGACTCGGAAGATCGTATATGTGAACCGTTCAGAGGGCGAGGACTATGTAAAATCGGAAATCGGTGAAACCGTTATTACGCGCGTTTAGAGGCCAACAACGAGAATCACCGGGGTATATCCTTCGCGAATACGTTCGGGCTTTCGTCGAGTCGCGCAGTGCTGCGAATAAAGCGACGCTGTCCGGAGTCAATGTGGTATAATGGAGGAGGTAGCTAATGGTTAACGTGGAAACGTGAATTTCGACAGAGTGGGATGAACTAGAAGCACCGATGGAAGGAGTAAAAGCGATGCCGGGAAATTCACGTTGAAAAGCGCGGGGAGGACGCGCGACGAAGGTGGATCGAGGGACGAAGAGAGGAGAATTGATGCCCGCGGGCGTGAGAGGGAGGGGGTGCGAACAAACGGGTTGCCGAATGGACCGGAACGATTTCGGCAGAGGAAAAACGAACGAATCCGCCGAGCGAGAACATTGGCGCGATCGAACCTCCCCCACCAGTCCCGTACGGAATCGACCGTATAGCGCAATCTCCGTCATTGCTTTGCCAATGGACCACTCTGTACAGTCACTGTTAGACGGTTAAACTGCACCAGAGAATCTACAGATGTATGTATCGGTGCGAATGCGTATGGGAGAGCGAGGAATTGTGTACGCGGAGGGCCTATGCAGTCACTCGCGAATATGTGCAAATTTTCCGTTTCCGTGTTAGCTCAGGTGTATATATATTGGGAACGAGGCGAGTATTCCTGCAGGGACGTGATTCTCCTCCGTTATATCGGGTCTGCACGCGCGTACACAATACTACAATTTTCCCTACCCGTTCGTGTAATCCCCAACCCCCTCCCCCAGTCACTATATTCCCACCCCTTTACCTAGTTTTCCACATGAATTTACATACAGACACAAGCACACGCATATTTGTATGTGCCTATATAACTGTGTCCCTGTAGTCTACATGCGTCCTCGCGCGAATTTACCGCGTGCGGTCAAGTTTTTACCTTATATATATATATTCGGTTACGTGTGTGCGGTTTTGTTCGATGCAATTTTGTTTTCACGATGGCATTTATAAACATGACCGTTGAAACATGAAAATTTTTGGAACTGCCTGGGGGGGGCTTTGGGATAACCCGATGATTAATAAACGCGCGGAGGGATGGGGAAAAGTCGATCGGATCATTTCGTATAGAAAATCCATGATATATTCATGGGAGGGGAGGGTAGGAGAAGCGAACTTGCGCGTGTGAGTACGCGCGGGATATAGTGGATAATGTGCAAAAAGCAGTATCAATAATTAACGAACGAAAGGGTAGTGAAGCTCCCGGCCTGTTTGAGATTAACGTGACGTCACGCGTGCACCCTTCGTATATCAATATCGACAGGGGTTAGCAAACAAAAGGCCGTAACTCACAGGTTTTTCGAACATGAAGTTCCGTGAGTTTGTACCTTTTGTTCGTTAGCTCGTTGTTTTGTGCAAGAGCGAGTGCGGTTGATCAAAGATCTATCGGGATTTATAACGGAGTGTGTAATATATGTTCCCACGAACAATATATGTTCTCGTCGTTTGTACGCTACAATAACAGCAATGGTGGCGCGCTGGAACAAGAGATTCCGCGGTACCGAAACATTTGTTGGCGTCTGCGCAAGGTTAAGCACAACGGGCATTCCCGTAATATCCTCGTTCGTAAAGCCTCTTATACTCGCGATTAGTTTCGGTTCGTTGCGTCACACAGAGAGAGAGAGAGAGACCATAGAGCTGCGATATACATAGAGACGTTCGCAATTGGAGTTACTCATCCGTACGCGCGTCTACAGTAATTTGAACATGCCGAAGCTTCGATTCTCCGGTACACAATAAGCACCTGTGACGAACAATGGAATTGAAAGGAGAGAGGAAAAAAACGTCCGGAGATGTTAGGCGAGAAGATCGTTCAAAATAATCGAGCGTTTGTTTGAACGACCTTGCACGTTGGAGGACATACAAGAGGTCAGGGCGGACAGGAGGAGTATAATAAAGAGGGTATTATCGATGATCGAAGGAGCGGGATAATCCGCGTCGAATCTAGTCGGCCCCCACAGTGCGACGACGCCTATACTCGTAACCGTACAATCGCCGAGTCATTTTCGGGATATCGGACAACGGCTATCTTTCCATCGGTTGTACACACGGCCAGTTCTATACGTCGTGGATCGATAAAAATAAAAGACACGTACGGAGCTTCGATCGATCGGCAAAATCTCACGATAATGATCGCGATAAGGCAATATCGTCTCGTCATTACTCGAAGAACGAGCGTTCTTTTGTCGTACGTGTGGGAATTCACGTTAGATCGACCGATCGTTTCCGACAGCGAAGCGACAGAAAGTTATGTCCAGATGCGAATAATCATGATTGTCAAGTTCACGGATCCTCGCTTCCCTCCTCTTCTAAATCCCGTTAATTGCCCACTGAAAATTGGTTCAACGATGGGTAATCGAATATTAACATTGGCCAAATTTCTCTTATATATCTATTTGTGCTGTCGAGGTTTTGCCCTCCCTATAAAGGGCGGTGGGGCTTAGGAGCGGAGGGAGTACAGCAACGGTGGATCGGACTGTGAGGGTGCGGGTCAGTTCGGGGCTGCATCATTGACGCCCGACGGCGACGCCGCAGCAGCAGCAGCCGTGGCAACGTTCGTGGAAGCTCTGGCTGCCGCGTGGTGATGGTGGTTCGGTGGTGGTTATCCAGATAGCAGATAGCCAGGACGGTGGTCTCGTTTGCGGTTTGATCACCCTTGTGGTGCCTGGTGCCCTAACCATCCCCCAACCACTATACCGCACCATCCGCAGCCGCGCAGCAGCGTGCTCTCTGCTACAGCAAGTGAACACACACACACGGTCCGAGGATCGTGTAGGGAGGTGGAGGTTGTGAACAACCCCCCCCGACGAAAATGTCGCTTCCCTTCCGCTGTACCTCGCGTATATCCATCTACCCGACTTCATCCATAGAGGAAACTCCTCTGTATCTTCACACATAACGGTGGGTTATACCCACGTAGAAATTGCCAGTATAATTCTACTGGCCCCGTACTGGCTGACTATCTGGCCATACTATGGGCCATACTGCTGGCCATACTACGGGCCGTACTACGGGCCGTACTACGGGCCATACTACGGGCCAGTATAAAATACAGTCTTATGCCAGTACTAGTTGAATTCTACTGGCCAACCTTTGGGCCAGTATTGGCGGTCAAACTTTGGCAGCCAGTATTGTTTCAGTACTGGCTGACAATCTGGCCAAGCTTTGGGTCAGTATAAAATATCGTCTTGTGCCAGTACTGGTTGTCAATCTGGCCGCACTACGGGCCGGTATAATAACCAGATCTGGACCAAAATAGGCTATAAAATACGGCCAAGCTCTGGCTTCGATACAGGCTTAGTACTGGGCAACAGAAAATGCCAATACTGAGAGTATTTCACTTTAACAGTTGCGTTCTGTAATGTAATTGTAGATTAGGTTATTCTGATCAAAAGTTCATTATTTTGCAAACAACCAAATTGTTGAATATAATTTGCCCCAAACGTGAAATTGCACGATTGATACAATATTTTTTAGTGTAATATTTGCTTCATATAGCCTATATTTTGTAAACACTGTTCTATAAACATTTAAGTACGTATTTTAGACCTGTATATGTACTTAGTCTCTTATTAATAAAAACTACTCCGAGTATATATCAAGTGCATTTAATTATCAAACATTTATGCATAAACAACCCAGACAACGCAGACATCCGAAGGATGTCCTAAAAACATCCGAAGAACGTCCTTACGTCCAAAGTATATCCTTTGGACGTACGTCTGCTGCTTGTGAAACATCTGGTAACGTGGTAAAAAGACATATAAATTACTCCCAGAGAGAAATAGAATTTAAATAGACATTGGATCGGCATCCTCTAGACGCCAAAAGTGTCTAAAAGACGTCGATTCGATATCTATTTAACTTGCCATTTCTCGCTGAGATGTAATTTGTACCGTTGGCAAAATCGTCTGCCAAGATCCGGCCCAATGAAATAACCAGTATTGGTACGACCGTTGGTGCCAGTAGTAAGCCAGAAGTTTGCCAGATATGGGCCAAAGTCCGGGCCAAAGTCTGGGCCAAAGTCTGGTCCAAAGTCAGAGCCAAAGTCCGGGCCAAAGTCCGGGCCAATTAAATAACCGGTACTGGCCCGACCGTTGGTGCCAGTATAACGGCCGGCTATTACACTCCTGTACCGAATCTGTACTGTCCCAATACTGGCAGCCAGTACCGGCACTACGGCAACCAGTATTGGCCCAACGCTCGGCCGTTACAATTTTTCTACGTGGGTAGCTACGTACATCGGTGTTATAACTGTAGTTTCGAATTTTGACCCGAGCGTTGCCCAGAGAAACATTCGAACGATGGTCCGCACACATCCCCGTTGTCTCTCCTCGCCGCTTAAAGCCGAATTTTCCGCTTTTTTCACGGCACTCGCATGACACACTAGCGTATACGCGAAGAGGGTATAAAGCGAGGGGTGAGTATACAGAGACTGGACGGATGTATGTAGGAACGATAGGATACCGTGCGAGGCGTGCGGTCGGCGTTGAATCGCAGTCGGGTTTACCGCGGCCACGCCGCAACTATATAGCATCCAGGTACGATATTCCACTCTCCTCCATCGAGCGTTCTCGACGTTACGTTTACCGCTGCTATACGTCTGTGTATATAAAGCTCGCCCCGTATCTATCGCGCGTACACAACAAACGTACAAACTCGAATCGCTACGGTATTGACGGCCGTGGCGATATATGTGGTACCGGTGAGATACGAACGTGCAATGTTACGTGATTGAACTCGAAATAAAGCCCGACCCACGATGGAGTTTACCGTGTGTGTTATTGCAAACACTCGAGTTTAGGAGAAACGGAGATGAAGAGATTTTCATCGCTCTTCTACGTCTCTCTCCGGTTCTTTTCTACGCCCATCGAGTATATGGGCTTTTCGCGTTACGTGGGCAACGATGAGATTGACGCGTGGGTGGAAGAATAAATTTAGCGACGAGAGACAGCGGCAAATTGGGATCGTCGGTTGATCGCTACTATACCAGTGCTTACGGTGTTGGTCGTTAGTTGTTGCGCGAGCAATGCGTGATCGTCCGGCTTGAATGATGCTTAGATCGCTCGAGTTACATACACATTAGCCTTACGTGTGCATCTACTACACCTACCGCTGTTCGACGACCGGCCCATTAAAGGAACGAGCAGAGTCGTGGGGGTCGAAAGACACAGCGAGAGAATCGGTGAGAAAGAGAAAGAGAGAGAGCCGGTGGTACGATGGTGGTCCGGTTGACTAACGAACCGAAATGATACCAATTTCTGTTGGGTGTAACGTTACACGAGGCCGCACACGCTTCGCTCGTACGATTCTCACTGAACTAACACACAAAATCATGAACTTACATACACACGCGCGTATGACCGGAGTCAAGAGCGGATTATACGCTCCCCGTAGAGGGTCCCCGGGACATTACCGCTAATTGATGAACCCTCCGTTTTTTTTTGTTAAATTGTTTTTAATATCGAACGCACCCGCCACCTAAACTGTCTTCCTCCCGTTCTCCATCCACTTATTTGAGTTCACCGCCTACCCATAACCATTCGTTGATCACAACAGAAGCGTATATAGAACCCCGCGCGAACACGCCGCAGTGTGCACGAAAGAAAAAGAAGAAAGTGACGAAAGAAAACAAAGACAAAAAAGACGGATGAAAAGTCGTTCGGTGATACCACTATGTGTACCGTAGAGGTACGAGCCATCGCGCTCGCACAAGAGGTACGGACCCCCTTGTGGCATCGTGTTCGCTCGGTACACCGGATACTCGGGCGGACTACCCCGGTATGTACACAAATGGATACATACATTATACGCGGTGGGCCACGCATACACTTTCGTCTCTCAGTCAAGAGACTACGAGAATGACGACGACGACGACAACGAGATGTTCTTTGGAGTGGAGGAAGAGAGCCAGAAAAAGAAATATAGAGGGGAGATGGGAAAAAAGGAGGAGAGAAGAGAGTGGTGAAGAGATGAGGGAAGGAGAGCGTGAGTGAGCGAGTACAAGCTCGACACTGGCACAAAGGAGCGCGTCATCGAGGTGAAAGATGCTGAGAGAAGAGACCAAAAGGGAGTGAGATGGAGCAAACGGCGGAGGGAAAAGAAGCGAAGCGACGATGAAGAGGACGCTACGGGACGAGAGATCGAAGACACGACGACGACGACGACGAAGTGGAAGAAACGAAGCACGATCGTGGAGTTCGGGATCAGTGAAGCGTCTGTCCTGTATATACCGAACGAGTCGGGAGTGAGGAGACGAGGCGGTGAAACCAGACTACGATAGCTGGAACGAGCAAGAGAGCTGCATGGGAGAGAGGACCTATAGATACAGAGAGAAAAGACGAGAAGGGAGAAGAAGACGAGATCGAGAATGCGAGGGGAGTGAGGGAGAGAGCCGAGGAGATAGCCCGAGCCCGGAGCCGACAACACATACGGTAGTCGGAGATCGGCGAGGCAGACAAGGGCCCGAGCGAGAGCAAAATGGAGGGCAGGCAAGCGTGGAATATAAAAGGAAGGAGAATTCATATCTCGTCGTTGGGATCTTGCTGCTTTGGGTCGCTGAGAGACTGTTTTCGAGGGGGCTGCTGCTGCGCCTTGGCACGGCTCGATGGCTGGCGAGAATTGTGTATAGCACGAGGAGAGTTGTAGGCGGATGAAGGGTAACGACAGTGTGGTGGTGCGTCTGTGTGTGTGTGTGTGTATGCACGCCGGAGATGCAGGCAGTAAGCCAAAGTGAGATGAAGATATGGTGAGTGAGAAATCGAGATGGAGAGACCAGAATGCCGGCGGAGTAACCGAGAGAAGCCGATGCCCAAAGATGAAAAGAGACGAGACGAGGGGGAAATTTAACCAACGGAGGGCGTTAGACAGAGACCGTGGTTGTACGTGGAGGGTTGTACGGAGAAACGGGCGTAGTTCGTGGTGGTGGCCACCGGCAACCAGCCGAACGAACCAGCGAGCAAGTGAGCAAGAGAGGGTTCCGTCGAGCACGCGTCGAAGAGAGATGAGCCGAGGGTTAAATTCGTGGGAGTCGGTGAGACGGGTATAGCAAAGCGCGTCATGGAGTGCTCGAGTCCGCGTGGACTCGATGCCAGGATGAGGAGACCGGTGCCGTCGGCTCTACCGCCAATGGAAGCTCGAGTCTGGCCAATCCAGAGATCGTTTCGCGTTCCGTTCGTGTGCACACACTCCGCTAAACAAAACGCCGCAACACCACGACGGTTATAGTAGGTACACGGACGTATACACCCAACTGTTCGAGAGAGACCGTACAGTTTCTCCGTCTCCGTTGTACACGCGCATCTTATACGTAGCTAGGATCTTCACCGCGGGAGCTACGAGGCTCACGTGCTCTTGGTTTCACCGTTCCTCGCTATCTCCCTGTTTTCCTCCCTTTCTCATCCTCTCCTCGGGAGGGGCCTCTTCCGACGGGACGTCCGTCGACCCTCTCGCGCACTCTCGAGAAGGAGACGCGGCTGCTGCCGGCGTCTCGCTCCCGCTCGCGCGAGAGAGCCACCCAAGGAGCGAGCTCTTTTGTCTCGGGAACGCTGGTGCACGCGTAATGCGGGTCAGGGATGCGAGAACTACGCGCTGTGCACATACGTTGCACGTACATATATGCGCGAGTTTATGAAGAAGAGACCTACGAATCGTGGTGGAGATGTGCGATGAGTTTGCTCGAGCATGTGTGCGCGTTACACAAGGCCTCGTTCGACGGCAGGTGAGAGAGCTCTGGTGAAAAAAACGAAAGGCTCGAACGAGAGGAGACGGACAAAGTCTAGGAGTTGACTGACGAAGTAGCGAAGCGGACGGCTTGAACGGCATAGAATTCTCTCTTGCTGTCGCACCCTTTAATTTTTCATGCTTCTGGTGTTTCCGCTCCTTGCCGCTTCCTTGGTTAGCCTCGTCGACGTATCCGTGCTCCGCTTTTACCGAAACGTACGCGATCCGCTGTTTTTCCTTTTGCTTTCGACTCTCGGTTCCGTTGCTGTTCACCCTCGATCCCTCGTACAACTACGCGCAACACATACCTTGCCGAAGCCGTGCGCGCTCTTTGGTTTTTTCCATTTTCACCCTTTCCACCCGTTTCTCCCCTTTACATCTCCACTTCCGTTCTCCTTCTCCAACCGAGTACACTCCTACGTGCTGTCTACCTGACGCGTACTCGAACGCCCGAGAGCCCAAGCAGCCGGTACTTCGGGGCTTTCCGACGCGCTCAACCGGAAGCGAAATCGAAATGAGGAACTTGGGTATAGCGAAGAAGGCGAAACTGTTACGAGGGTGAACTCTCGAGAACTCTCTGGTAGCAATGAGAATGTGAGCAGAAAGGTGTCGGCGATAACAAGATCGTCAGCTTTTTCTTTTGCCACTTCTGATACAATGCCAGATACCACGAAGATTATCCCGACAGTGAATTTTAGTAAAAATAGTACATCCTAAACAATACCGATTTTTACTGGTGATCAAATTGTAATGTTCGACGCGATTGCACGATGTTGACGACATATTAGTATCCAACAGCATTGACCGAATGACCCAATTGTCGGTGTAACGTTCGATACGGTTCGATTACCGAAAGATCGCAATTGGGAACGAAGCTGAAGACGTGACTTGGCGACTATTAGTGGAGTGACGTCGCTGTAATACGCAACTCTGTCCGAATTAGTTTCGTCATATGTCCGAGAGTATCGCGTGTTAATTCGCAATTACCGATTCAACGGGAAATGAGGTATCAGCCTCTTCGCAAATGCACCGATGTCAGAGTTATTGGTATACAATCTATCTCGTCCGTGCATTTTGCTACTGCGAATTTCTTGATTCTCGAATGGCAGTCACGTTTCTCTCGACGCGTTCACGACGTGTGTACTCCTCGGCCGTCTTTGCTTTACCATGTTCTTTCCGTTGTCAGGGTCTCGATCGTGAAGCGACGCCGCTCGTGTCCAATAATCACGAGGGAAACGGGGAACGGGAAGATAGATTTCGGGGGCATTTCACTCGGTCAGCCGATTTGACTCGAGACGCGAAGATGGACCTCGCGCTGATCTTTCGATGCGTGTATTTGGACGTTGGCTGTTCGCGATGCCGTGACGTCGCTGGTACCTCGTTTCGCTGACTTGTCGCGAGTCGATTGCGTCGAGACGCTTCCCCGGTATCTTCCGGTTCGAGAGAGCTAACCCAGAGATGATCGGGAACTCGCAAGAGAGAGAAAGAGTCACGTTTACGGTTGTACGGTTGGACGGGGAGACGAAGCAAAAGTGAGAGAATCGTTCGGCGGCACGACGACGAGAGTGACGGATGCCGTCGGAGAGTTTTCGGCGAGCTGATCCTTCGGAGCCACGAAAGCTTATTCCTCGACGATGTTGAAGGACCACAGAGCCGGGCGAAGGTGATGAGAAAGGAACGGCGACGGGAGAATAAGGGGAATCGAGGATGGTAACCGACGTCAGATACTTTGGCACGATTGCGCTCAGAGTTTCTCTCCACTCGCTCCGCCCGACAAATTATTAATCCCTCGAAGTTTCACCGAACCTCTCACTCGCCTCTTAATTCGAGCAAAGAGAGATATCGCGCTCTACGGTCGTTGACAAAAGGAACAGGCGTGCACCAACGAAGAATATTTTCTCTCTTTGCTTCTCTCCATCGCCCTTTCTCCTCTCTCCACCCCGCGAGTCTGACGTCTGTTACTTATGTATACACGCCATATATACGTTATATCTCTCTTTCGTTGTTGTCGCTTTGCCAAGACACCGGGGCGCTCACGAGAGACGGACACAAGTGGGAGAGACACCATATATTCTGGCGTGACATTGCCACTCCGAATAATGCAAAGCTCGGCTCGTTCTAATCTTCTAATCACCCGAATAACGCCCGATGTACCACGACCACACATCTATTGCACAGCTGGCTGGCTTTTAAGCCGCTTCTCTCTTGCCCCTCGTCCGTGTCTTCGCTCTAAATAACGCGGAGCTACAACCGAGCTATCCGTTATGTATATATCGGGCGAGAGACAAAACGCCGAGACGGAGGGTGGGAGTGCGACGAGGAGGCGTCGGATAATACATCGGGATGTATACGATATCGAGGATGGATAAACTCACCCGCATCCGTCTTTCGAGGCTAATCGCTCGAACGCCCTGGGCCGCAACGATAAAGCTGACAATTTATCGCGAACGACCTTGCGAGATTCGGTACAAAATAGAGATATAATATTCGTGGACACGCCTAATATCATAGCGGATGAAAATCGTAGAGGCGTAAATTAAACTTTTATGAATGTGCAAACGTGATATTCTTCGTTTGGAATAATGAAATAAAAAAAAAATGAACCGTTACATATTACGACATTTTTCATTTCTTCGACGGTGATCGGCGCGTGGAATATCGATAAATTGATATATCGTTATGATAGAAACCTTTTCTTTTATGGGCCATTGAGCAGTAAATCGAAAACTCGTCGTTGCGAGAGAAGAGCCGAGAGAATCTTCGAAAAATTGACAATGATCGATATAAATATGACAAATATATGTACTTCGATATATTACATTATTACTACGCACTTCATCACGTTCAATGCACCTCTTTTATTGCCTTTCCCTGTATATATATATTAGGGTGGCGCATTTTATTAAAAATTTCAAATTTTCGTGTTCACATATTTTCAAATAATAGTTGACTATAAAAAACGACGTTATGATTTTTTTCAGATTTTTCAACTCAAATATGAGTCTACGCTAATGATTTTAATCCTTTACGAACTTTAGCCCACGATGAGGTCAATGAATTTTTAACTAAAAATTTGGTGATATAATTATTGAGATTATTTATGTTTTTCTTCTGAAAGTTGTTTATAAAACGTCAATGAACATAATGAAGTTCTGTTTATATTTTTTTTTCCATTTGTTATTGAAATAAAAAATCCGATTTTGGTGAAAATCAAGGATTTTTGAAGGCTTCTACGGACCGCTTAAAATGGACGGATCTTATTCAAAATACGTTGAGTGATTATTTAACTATCGAACTATCATTACACAAAAAAAGAAATATCTGGCTTCGTTACATCATTAAAAGAAAGGCGATGAAAAATGGCTAATGGCTTAGTTTTTCATTAACATTTTAGATGAGTTGATATTGGAACTTTATTTATTAAATGGTAAATATGGAGCAAAGGGGACCCACTACCGATTGACTTGCCTTTAATATATGTTGTTTAGGGACCCTTTCTGAACAACTTTTTCCTCTGACACAATTGGGGGTCGTTATTTATTAAAAAGTTATTAACAAATAAAGTTAATGATTCATATAGCTATTTTCCTTATAGCAGCCAATCCCAATCATCTTGTCCTTCACATGTGTTGTTAAGAATACCTCCCTGAGTAACATACCAAAAGTTTTATCCGTACTCATTGTTTGTTAAAAAGTTATTAAAAAAAGAAAATTTATAAATAGAATATGAAATACTTGCATGGTGGCCAGTACACGTATGACCGGAGGGGCTGCAGCCCCCCTACCCCCACCGCATACCAGCCCATAGACAAACCAAAAACAACCCAAAACAACCCCAGTAACCTAAAGAAACAAACAGACAAACCCAAAACAAACCCAAACGAACGAACCCAACAAGCAAATCCAAAACAAACCCAAACCAAAAACCCAAACCCAATAAACAAACAAATCCAAAATGAACCCAAACCAAAAACCCAAACCCAATAAACAAACAAATCCAAAACAAACCCAAACCAAAAACCCAAACCCAATAAACGAACAGATCTAAAACAAACACAAACCCAAACCAAAAACCCAAACCCAATAAACATACAAATCCAAAACAAACCCAAACCCAATAAACAAACAAATCCAAAGCTGTCGACCAGCGTATCGACAGTTTCTTCGACATTATGAGTACCATGTATCCGCTTCATAATATAAATAATGAATAAAACAAATCATTGTTTGTTTATATGTTTGTTTGCGTTGTTTTTGGGTTGTTTTTGGGCTGTTTTTGGGTTGTTTTTGGTTTGTCTTTGGGCTGGTGAGTGGAGGATTGCAGGGAGGCGCAGCCTCCCCTCTCATGCGTGTGCTGTTCACCATACACTAGAACAAGTAGTTCATGTTTGATTTATGAAACTTTTTTTGTTAATAACTATTTAACAAACAATGAGCGACGGATAAAACTTTTTGTATGCTACTCAGGGGTGTATTCGTAACAACAAATGTGAAGGACAAGATGATTAGAACTGGCTGGTATAAGGAAAATAGCTATATGAATTATTAACTTTATTTGTTAATAACTTTTTAATAAATAACGATCCCCAATTGTGTCAGAGGAAAAAGTTGTTCAGGAAGGGTCCCTACACAACATATATTGAAGGCAAGTCAATCGGAAGTGGGTCCCCTTTGCTCCATATTTACCACGTAAATGACTGCTTTTCACTGAAAAGTGATATTTCATAAGATATTTCGCGAAAATTATAGAAAGCAAAATTTTGCTAGTTTATACAATTGGATAATGGTCATCCCGTCATCAGGTAGAAAACCGAGTATGCACGAAGAGCTTTGTTCCTTTATTATCCTAACCGAAAGCCGAAGGACAGAAATCACACCGACATAACTTGTCCTTGTGAGCGGTACCTCCACTACTTTTGCTGCTTGCTGCTAGCATTAGCAATATTCGTACACGGGCAGGTATTACTCTTGACCACAGAAATGTTCAATGTGTCCATGCGATATTTTTCTACCTGAAACGGACTGCGATAAAACCATTTGACTTCTGACCAATGTTTACTGCCTAAAATTGCCAGTAGGTCAAATATTTCACTTAAACTTTGGATGATTAGCGCAGACTCATATTTGAGTTTAGAAATCTAAAAAAAAATCATAACGTCTTTTTTTATAGTCAACTATTATTTGAATATATGTGAACACGAAAATTTGAAAATTTTCATAAAATGGGCCACCCTAATATATATATATATCTCATTATGTGTACAGCTATATTGGCGTGGAAGCTCACGCACTCTACCGTGAATCATACATATAGAACACACGGCACCTAATAATACCTATCTTTCCGAGGCTCCAAGAGCTCACACCTTCGAACACACACACATATATATACATATAATTATATGCGAGCACCCGTATATAGACGCAGCCAGAAAACTGGTACGAGCGTTAGCGATATAGCCGAGGAGAGCGACCGGAGCTCGGGTTAAACGCGACAAGCGATTTTAATATCGGGCGCTAATGCGCCCGATACGATAATCTCGGTGTCCGGGGGTCCGTACTTAACGTCGACTTAACGCTAATCCTGGCGGCGGTGGTGATGGTGGCAGTCCCGTCCGGGACAACGCATATGTATAACGTATGTACGCGTTCCATCGTATATATATACGCATATACCTCCTCCCTACGTTTTCCTCTCTCAGCCAACGGAAACACGCGGTTACTTGCATGCATGCCGCACATTATGCGGTTCATACGTGCCAACAACACGACGTAACTAAGAGAGCGAGTAAGAGAGAGAGAGTGAGAGAGAGAAGGGAAAAGTCAAGAGCAAGACAGAATTCCCATGGTAGCGATACGCAAGCGTAGATAGCAATACACCTAATATCCAAGCGATACACCTACGTGCCGTATTAAACTTCTCTGTATGTATTATGCACGCCACATGTCCATGGGGTATCTTACGTCGAATTGAGTTGCTCGCGACCCTCACCCCCTTGGCTTTACAATTGGTTCACAATTTTATACAGTAGTAGTAGTAGTAGTAAAATGTGTTTGTTGACATAATGTTATATAACACGGTTAAAAATATAAACATGGTTACAAACATAAAATGCCAATAGGCCATCGACCGAAGTCCTTCAGCCTTCAGATATTCTTAGGAGTGGTTCGGAATTTTTATTGTCCAAAGTGTATAAAAGTTTGGTTTTTGTATTACACTTTGAATGAGCGTATTATCGGTTGACGTTGTGCATGTGTTGTAGGTTTTGGAAAATAGTATGCTTCGGAAATTTGTGTTTCGTTGTGGTGTCCGGTAGTCGTTGTATACATAATGGTTTAAGATGATCCAGTTGTTCTATTGAAAACTTTGCGGTGAGGGTCTGTATTCTGGTTATTATTGGTGTGATGCCTGTTTTTTCATATATAAGTGAATTGCGCGTAGAGAAGGTTTGTCGGGTTTCTGAATTTTATACATTATTGTTACAAACCTAAAAAAAACTTGATAACGAGTTAAAAATAAAAATAAAATCTTTACTCACGTAACGAAAAGGCCGACGACGTATTAAAAATTTTTTAATGAAATTCCGAAGCTACGTTCCAGAGTGTCGGGGAACTGGACTCTGTCATTATTATCATTATTATTTACGATAATTTTCATTCGAAAAATCGAGTATCGGCGTGAAACGCCCCGTGCAATGCTTCACGCACACTGACGGTACTCGGCATTCGCTCAGTGAATACAGCTAGTAATCTGGACCGCAGACTGTGCACAGCGCTTTGCTGTATGTGGCAACAGAGAGTCCGGTGGTATACGACGAGGGGTATATAATGCACGTACCCATATACAGTAATACAGTGATGGGTTACTTAGGAAAACCCGGGTAGTGCGATAGGAGAACAAAGGGAGACGGGTTATGTACGCGTATAACTATCAAACCCGAGTGGGACGGATCAGTTTGGAAAAGGGACAGAGAGCGAGGAGCGGTCGGTGTGTATGTATGTTGACGCGGGAGCGAGTACATGTAGTTACGCGTGAACCGTACCGGGGGCTATTACGAGGAATAAGTGGATGCCACACGGCTTGGATCTCTGACTGCCTCGCGGTAATGCCACGGCCTCAGCCAGGGACGAACGTGGACCGGCGTCGAGTGTGGTATTCGCCGCTCGAACGATGTGTACACCGGGTTGCCGCGACTCTGCCGCTAGTGCGAAGAGCAACCGGCGAATACCCCTGCCAACCATGTGCGAGTTGGCCATTTCGAGTTTAGTGGCGAGTTTTGCCGCCACTCAAGTCTCTCGTCCTTCCACCTTTTACCTCCTCCCCGGCGTCCCTCGCCGCGACATAATACCAATTCCTCGCACAACTACCGGTTGTTGTTGTTGTTTTGTATACACGTATATACTACCGATCCTGTTCGAGAGTAGGTATCGCACACTGCGGGGATCCGCTGTTGCTTGTGATGGCTGCTGGCGCGTCACCGTGGCTATCTGGCGTTGGCTTCTCGCCTCCTTCCTCCTCCCCTCCCCCTCCCAAAGCTCGTAACCGCTGGCCGTTCCGACGGTCAACCAACTTTGCTGTCTGCAATCCTGCTGTCGTAGCTGTTGCCCGTGGAACCTAATAAACGCCACGGCATTGCAGCTCTCCCATCTCCCTCTGACTCTCCACCACTGTTCATCGAGCTTGTTCTCGCTCTTATGCGCGTTTAGAGCCCTTGAGTCTCTTCGTCTTTCACGTTTGTTCCGCGAAACTCTGCGTCTCTTTCTTCTTATTGTCATCGTTTCCTCGAAAGGTCGTATCTACGTGGTCGGTTGGCAAAGGGAGCAAAGAGAAACGCGAATACGTACAATTTGCTTCTTCCGTATGGATCGAGAATGTTATTTTTTTGTTTGTTCAAATGTAATTGTCGTAGATAGCGCGTTTCTTGATTCGTTTATGATTCTGGGTACTAGGAATGCGCTTTCGAGAATGGGTTTTATGAAAAAAAGTAACTTTGTTCGTGATGATACGTGATAATTCATTGGTGCTCGGTGCAAGCTAAAACTTTGCCCCGTGCAATCCCGACGAGTCGTGTTCTCTTACGCAGTAATACGTTCTCTTACATGTGATATTATTCTCAGGCTTGTGACTGCCTCCGCTCATGTGTCCTCGGCGTTCAAGTTCTGTGTCAGCACGAAAATAGTTCGGCCGTGACCGCTACGCGTCGCAGATACTCGAGATGTTTCTCGCAAACGATACCGCGCCCAGCGCCGATATAAGCTAGCTCGTAAACTGCCAAAGCATACTTACCTGGCGCAGAGGTTACCGTGATCAACAAGGCGGTTCCTCCAGGGCGAGGCTCTTCCATTGCACCAAGGTCGAGCTGACCCTTGCGAATATCCCTAATGTGGATATCTCGGGCGTACAATTTTTGTTAGTCGGGACTGCGTTCGCGCTATCCCGGATAAAAAATATTCAAACATAATTCGTTATTCATTAATTGTTAAAAATACAATCATTATTGAATTCTGAAAATCTACGTCTACTGCCAATTGTTTCAATGGCTGTGTTCACAATCATTTTAGAGAAAAACCTTGCTTCTGATATTTCAGGGTTTTCGGGGACATAGAAAAAGGTTGTTTTTCTGAGGGCGAGTCGGGGAGATTGGTACAACTGCAACAAGAAAAAAAAATACTAACGAAAAACGTGTCGATGACTGCGTAACTCACGCACGCAAACGTTCGTAGGGGACCCAAAACCCTCGAGGCTATACGCTCGCCGGCTCGCGTGTATAATACGAATGAGCTTTCGAGTATTGACGGAAGAAGCGAGGATTTCGTGAGACTAATTTCTGGCTGGTGAGGTCGGGGCCCCAGGGCGCCGATGATTTAGAATGGCCTGGGTTCTCGCGGTCGAACTCGAAGAGGTAGCGAGGAATAAGCAACGAACGAACGATAGAACGAGACAAATTGTGAAAGATAAAAAGAGAGAGAGAGAGAGAGGCAAAGTGGAAGGTGGAGGGAGCAGGTACGTAGATACCCGAGGGAACCTAACCTACCCTCGTTATTTACGAGATTCCACTCTCGTGCTCACGAAAACTGTAAACGAGTGGAACAGAGATAGTAAGGGTCCTTCGGGTCTCGTTCGAATTAATATTCCCCGACGTATACTATGTTTCCTGGGTAGAGTGAGGGAGAGAGAGAGAGAGAGAGAGAGAGAGAGATAAAGCAGAGGGAACAGCGGGAGAGCCTGTTGGCTTGCGTCACTTTGCTCCTCTTTCTTTTCCTGAAGGGCCTCGAGAACATCAGGCGAATAGCGACCCGCTTAGTGGTCCCTCTAGACTAGGATCTTCAAGGTCCAGGCACGTCTGGATTATTCGCTTTCACAAATTTCTTCGGACTACGGGCTACGGGATCACCAAAGAGAGTCTAGTGCACACGGTTTTTTTTTTACCCAAACAAAAAATACATAGAAGATTTGTCCTTCTTCTAAAAATTAACGAAACAGAACTCGAAATAGCCGGAACATTTTCCTTGATGGATTCTTTAGAATCGTTCCACATTCGTGGATTTAAATGATCAACGAAAAAACAAAAAACAAAAATTACAAGAATACCAACGATTGTCCTTAAAATTTTTTGGCTCCATAGCGAGGAGCAGAATTCCCCGTGTACATGGAGTACGATAACCAAGGAAGAGGTGTAACTACCTACGGCCCTGACTATAAGCCATTACCGGGAGAGGCACGTCGTCGTAGAGAGAGCACCGTAGAAACACACACATACCGATGCCCTCTGTGAGAGTTCTCTGTCTTCCTCTCTGGTCTGGCGGCAGCAGGGTGGCGGATAACATTGCTCCGTGACACCACAGCTTTGCCGGCTGGCTCTTGGCTCCGAGTACTCAAGTGCCGAGAGTACCGAGAGTGAGAGACAGACGGAAAGCGACAAAGAGGGAACCCAAGAGAGAGAGAGAGAGAGAATACGAGAGAAACGGAGTATACTCGGAATCACACAACGAAACGTTGCACGTGTCGGGGTCCTCTCGTTCGGTCGGTACTCCGAGTCTACCTCTCTTCGTCCCCGTCCCTACATAGTTCTAGGTATATTTACACCGCACAATAGGACAAGGACGGAACGCGGAGTACACTCTTCTCTCTCTCGCGTTCACTTATCCCTCCACTCCCTTTTCAGATGTCTGGCCTGTCGGATGTATATGCATTTGTGTTCGTGTTTCCACGTCGGTGTTTTCCACACTTGTATCCACTCGGTAGTACTCTCTAGTTTCTCTCTCTAGTTACTGCTCCTCGTTCTATCTCTCCAGTTTCGTGCGTTCAACTCGGACGTTCTCTCTCACACCTAGATGGCATTACAAGCAACGCGACCATCACGAACATCGGTAAAGTAACGTCCATAACTGCAAGTTCTTGCGAAGCAGAGAATGTGCACTACGATTCTCTCTCTCTCGATCTTTCTGTAGCGACACAGTGCAAGTGCATTAGGACTGGGTTACGACAGTAAATTTTCACTACCGTGTGGAGTTCTAATGGCCGAGGGAATGCAGCAGGTATCAGTAGCGCCCGTACTAGCCCGAGGACAACGACGACGATGGTTCGGCCGTAGTATTGCTCGTACCGAGGAGCGATAAAGATATAGGATATAGAGGAGAGAGAGAGAGAGACGTTGAGGCGTGTAAAATGAACGAGAGACGGAAAGGTCCTGCTGCACTTTGACTCGAGCATTCTCACGGAGTTCGAGCGTTCGCCGAAGCGAGATGGAGAATGAAGCGGAGGTTTGAGACGCGCGAGTAAGTTGTTCGCGGTTCCGCGGTGAAAAGCCTCCGGAGCTAGTGTTACCAGCCACCACCGCGAGATCCCTTTAATATCGTTGGAATACCTGAACCACCAGAAACTCGTATAAGTCCTCTTCCACTCCTCCTCCCAACTTGTTGTAGCTTTGCATTATACGCTTCCTAAACCCCGGATGATTGTATTATGTACCCCACCTATGTTCTTGTACTTGCATTACATACACGTTTATGCACGCGTGTACCGTGTGCACGAAAAGTTAAAGGGGGACGGAAGTACGGAAACTTGGCAACGTTTCACACGAATAACACCAAAAACAGGCATCATAGCCGAGAGAGACACGAGAAGGTAAAACACACACAAACGCACAGTGTGGTTAATGCACCTTTCCTTCTATCTTACTGTCTCGTTTTTTGGAGATACAGAGATTGTATAAATGTAACGATTTCCGTGTAGGTTCCTATACATGTGGATAGCGACATGTACTAACTACCGTGCTAGATCTTCCTCACTTTGCGTGCCTCTGCTATATGCACAATATCTACCGTATATACAGTACTGTGCAGAATTGTACGTACGACCACTGTGTATTATATTTCTCTTGATTAAATTTCTCTTTACCCCTTTCCCACCTCCCTCTCTCTCTCTGTCTCCTTTGCAGTTCAATCTCCATCTCTCCGTTTCTTGTTCTCTCCAGAGTAACCTGCCCTCTAACAGTTCGTGTTTCTTGTATACATAAATATATAGATATATACCATTTCCTTTCTCTGCAAGAGCAATCTGGAGAATAATTCTCCGCAGCCATGAAACAACGTGCCCATTGCTATTCCGACGCTGCCCTGATGCTTCTGGTGTTGTTCCGCTTCGAGCCATATATCTACAAGCTACAACCCCTCTTTGACTACGGTAACTACCGGAGTAAGTAGGTATAGATAGCGCGGTGTAGCCCTTGCGGTTATGTTCCTTCCCTCTTCCACTTTGATCTTTCATTTCTCCGTCTCACTCTTACTCGCTCCTGCACGCCCTGATTATAGTTCACTCGACATTCTCTCCTCTCGGAGCATCTCCGAAGCTTCATCCCTCTTCGTAGGGTATGCGTACAGGCCTTGCGGAGAGTGCACGCGAGCTTCGCCGCGGTAAGTGCGCGAAGCCGTGCTTCTCAATCATCCAAAATCGAATTCTCCGCGAGACTCGGCTGTTGGAATCTCCGTGGTCTCTCGCAACATCGCCGAAGCCTGCTTCCTCACTCTGATCATACTCTCCCTTTGGCCCATCGGCGCACTATCTCGGATACTAGTATATATATATATACCACATGTATATACACAGGGTATGAATTACGTACGGGCGAGAGAGCTCTTCGTGGACAGATCCGCCCCATTGTTCTCGAAACCCCCGACGAATTAGAGCCTCGACGCTGCTACATCGCGTCTCTCGAGCAAATAGAACCGCGCTGAGCCTCTCCGAACGGAGTCTATTCAAGAAGCGAGAGAACTTTTTTTTTTTTCCATTCGCATCCTACAGAGATGGCGTTTTCGTTAAAAAAAAATTAAGATCCTATTTTTTTTTAATGAACAGCTTTGTTTAATTGTCAATTATCAAATTCTCTTTCATACTCGTGACGGACCAATAAGATATCATATCTAATTTATTTGCTCGTCGTCGTCACTAGCGATTTATCTTTTTTTTTTTTTTCCCACGATTTAAGGGGGGAAATAGGGTTAGGACAGCGTTTTCTCAATGATTTTCATGAATTTTTTTATAGTATAAAAAATGAATGTAATTTATTGAAACTTTGAGAATATTTTACACATATATTTAAGGTAGTAGTCTGGTAACTTAAGCCGATTTTCATGGATTTTTTTGGAGGGCGTTTTTTTGTAGGAAAATAAAAAGGAATCGTTTTCGATATTTAGGATGTTTTTATTTACATATTAAAGAGACAAAAAAAATTTTTTTTGAAAAAATTTAATAGTTTATTATTATTGTTATTATTGCTCGAAGTTGGCACCTCGAAGTTGGCAGCCCGGGTCCTAACTTTTTTTCTACCGAACCGATTGCTTTTAAATTTTAACAGGCTACTCTACACACTTATAGTTCTCGTCGGAACTACCGAGAAATTTTTTCACCCCTAACTTTTCATTTTACAACCCCTTCTTTGCTAAAATGGAAGGACTTTTTTTTCCAAAGTCCGCCATTTTGTTATTTATCCATGAAATTTAACTTCAGTAGTTCCGACCAGAACTATAAGTATGTAGAGTAGTCTGTTAAAATTTGAAAGCAATCGGTTCGGTAGAAAAAATTTTAGGACCCGGGCTGCCAACTTCGAGGTGCCAAATTCAATCAATAATAATAATAATAATAAACTATTAAATTTTTTCAACAATTTTTTTTTTTGTATCTTTAATATGTAAATAAAAACATCCTAAATAAAAAAACGCCCTCCAAAAAAGACATGAAAATCGGTTTAAGTTACCAGACTAATACCTTAAGTATATACTATAAAATTTTTGAAGAATTTCCTTGAAAAACACCGAAAATATTAGCGACCCCATATTGCAGGTCACAATCAGACTCAGCATTTTGCGTACATTCTGGAAGCCACAATTTTCATCTGAAATCAAACGAGGTTGGAATTTACCTTTATTATATGTCTCACTTCTATATGAACCTAAATGCTATCAAAAAAATAGAAAATTGAATTTTTTACAGGGGTCAAAACAAAAAAGCATGATTTTTTGCCATTTTTTACAACTTCATTGGCAAAAAAAAATTATTTTGAACAATGATAATATTCCGATTTTAGGTTCATATAGAGCGCAATACTATGAAGAAATTAACTGCTAATTTTCAAAACGATTGGTTCAAAACTTTTCAAACTAGCGTGGACGCAAGTTGAAAAAAAGTCGTTTTCGGAAAAGCGCGTTTGAAACACGTGGCGCGCTCGGGGCCCGAAGGAGAGCTACTCACTTTAATGGCTTATAACAATAGAACGAGTCGGAATTTTCATTAAATATTTTGGGAACATATTTGTCAATAGTTTCACTAACAATTTATGAAATAAAAAGAAAATCGATTTTTTGAACCGTCTAACCCTATCTCCGCCCTTAACGAGTAACGACTTGACAAAGATACGTTCAAACATAGTTGAATAACTTTGAGGATTCAAACGATATATCGAACACGAGCGTCGCAGAAATTTGGCCAATTTAGTTTATGTATATATAGAGAGATAACGATTGCAAACATCGTTGGGAGAGGGTCAAGGGTTATAAGTACCGTATATATATGTTTATACGGGATATATATGTATTACCTACGAACACAGTTTAATGGAAAGTGCACCCTTGCTGAAAGGCTCTCGAGTGTAGGCGAGATAGGGTGCGGACGGTGGGTTCGTGCATAGCGAACGATCTTACCGCGTGACCGCTCGAGTGGGATCGAAGACCACGTGCTGTAATTCGCTAATTAATGGGTACCCAGTACGAGACTACTATCTCTTGGTGCGGCTCGTGGCTGGGTTTGTCTTCCCTTCACCTTCTGTCGTCCCGTATATATAGTCGCACATCCACTCGTTTTGCTATCGCAACGAGTGCAACCGAGCGTACATTCATATACTGACCACGCTCTCATCGACACTCCTCTTTGAATGAACATTGCTGTTTTTTCTTGCCCTTCTCCTTTGTTCATCCCTCGGCGAACCTTTTTGCAAAACAACATTGCAGACTGTACACCTCGTCAATTTCATTCCGTTCGACAGTTAAACCGTTTAACGCAGCTGTTCAACTTTAAGGCTCGACCAATAAATCATTAGGTTATAAATAAAAGGTGAATTGTTCGTTTCCTCATTGACAAAGATCTTTTTTTTTTCTATCGTCACGAAATACTCGTGACAATCGTGAAAATTTTGTTAACGGACAAAAAGTCGCATTTATTAGAAGCTGATAGACTCGTATTTGTGTGTGTGTGATGACGGTGCCAAAAAATTAATTCTTTATTATTCGAGATTACTTTCCTCCAAGCTGAGCAGCTGTCATTTTATTTTTATTTTTATCGAAAAAGACAATAATTTTGTCGCAATATTCTTTCGAAAGGTGTTCCGAATAAAAGAACCTCAAGTCCTAGAACACGAGACAGCTTTTCTAGAGATTGATTTTTTTCCTCATCGCCTTGTCGTTCAATCGTTTCAATTGCACTGAAACTAAGAGGGAAGTATCCCGAATAATTCAGAATTCCATTGACGTCCTTCTGACTCTGAGTTTTTGCGGATATTGCAAAGCGTATGTTCGCGGCTGAGAGTACGTGTCCACGAGAATAGAAAGAGTATCGGTGGTGTTCCATAAAAGAGGGGGTTGAAAATTGTTGGTCGATAAAAGGACTAGCGAGGAAATCCACAGGGAAATAGAAGCATGTCCCCTGTCTATACGCGCACATACACAAATACCGTGTGCATCAGTATCAAAGAAGAGAAAAAAAAAAAACAACGACACGGTATATTACGAGAAAACTCCTGGGTGCAGAAACATTGAAAGGCGTGCAGGACGTAAAGACAGTTATGGGTAAAAGAGAGAGGAAGAAAGAGAGACGGAGTTACGAAATAATGGAGTGTGTGTATGGATCGATGTGGAAGAAAGGACGGGGGTTACAAGAGATTGGACGTGTGCAGAAATAGAGAAAAGAAGGTGAACACAGGAATAGTCTTCATTTCCCGGCATCGAGAGTTCGTCGAGACTTGCACAAAAGGGTCGCCTCCATATCTCTTACTGCTTTTTTCCCATTTTATCTTGCCGCTTTTATACACGCGATGTACGTAGTTGTTTTTTTTTTTTTTTTTTTTTCATTCGCGTATACCTTGACAAGCGTATTGACGTACGATATCGCGATGGTACGGGGAAATAATAGGGTTTGAAACGTTGCAAGCTTGACACATCTTTTCGAGCCCCAGCAGTTTTCACGATTGACGAACGACGACGCTCCAGCGATGATATTTCGTTGACAAAAGGCCAATCTATATTTTAAAAAAGGTTTCCACCCTGTGTCACGATCAATCAGTGAGAGTGAACAGGCTTTCTCAAAACATTGAGAATCATGTAGCACCTCGATTTAAGGGGGGTGGGAATAGGGTTAGGACAGCGTTTTATTAATGATTTTCATGAATTTTTTTATAGTATAAAAAATGAATGAAATTTATTGAAACTTTGAGAATATTTTAAACATATATTTAAGGCGGTAGTCTGATCTAGAGCGAGATTTTTGACGTCATTTCTAATGTGTAATAATTTTTTAAACCGTTAAAGTTGTCTTGATGAAAATGTACAAGTATATTTATTGATCCTTAGAGAATATTAGTACATAAAAAAAAAAATTTTTTTAAATATTTTCATGTCGTTTTTTGCCTTGTTGCAACATGGTGCGCCGAAAGCCGCCTCAATCGGCGCCCACTCTGGACGATGTTGTGACGAATCTGTATGAGTATTCTGAGCACTGGTAGCAGAATTGGTACTTAAAAAAATTTTTTGATAAAATGGCGGCCTGTTGAACTTTCATTAATGATATTTCATACATTTTCGGGTATTCGACGAGTTATAAAATGTCGGCAAAATTATTGTTCGACTCAATTCTGCTACCAGTCCTCGGAAACAGGCTACCTAAGGTACGTGCAAAATTTGAGCTCGATCGGTCCATTAGTTATCGAGATATCGTGGGCGCCGATTTGAAAAACATAATTCTGAGATAAACGCGTTCAAAGTTTTGACACCGTCCGCGCAGCTGCTTCCCGACCGCGCTACTTGAGCGCGCGGCTTGCTTAGAATTTTTATTTCTTGGCTAATTTTTTAAATATCAATAAACGGTTCTCAGGAGCGTATGAAGAAAGGTCTAAGGAATAATAAAATGAAAAAAAAAATCGATTTTTTTTTAAATTTCTAGACCAGACTACCGCGTTAAGTATATACTATAAAATTTTTGAAGAATTTCCTTGAAAAACACCGAATATATTAGCGACCCCATATTGCAGGTCACAATCAGACTCGGCATTTTGTGTACATTCTGGAAGCCGCAATTTTCATCCGAAATCAAACGAGGTTGGAATTTACTTTTATTATATGTCTCTCTTCTATATGAACCTAAATGCTATAAAAAAAATAGAAAATTGAATTTTTTACAGGGGTCAAAACAAAAAAACATGATTATTTGCCATTTTTTACAACTTTATTTGCAAAAAAAAAATTATTTTAAACAATGATAATATTCCGATTTTAGGTTCACATAGAGCGCAATACTACGAAGAAAGTAACTGCCAATTTTCAAAACGATTGGTTGAAAACTTTTCAAACTAGCGTGTACGCAAGTTAAAAAAAAGTCGTTTTCAGAAAAACGACTTTTTTCGACTCTCACCGATTGACTTTGACTCGATTCCGAACCTTCGGGATAGTAAAACTTGCCTCGACTTCATTTAATTATTTTGTACTTGCCCATTGTCGCGATTCTTTGGACCATCGAGTCGCCGAGATAACTATGCACAGCAGAGATCAAAAGGAGCTTTTGGACTGTTATCGCTAGAAAAAAATCCTCGTTTCTGCATAGAATAAACTACCCATTAGAAAATCATCAATGCTACAGAGAAGTTCGCTTTTCATTGACAGTGAACAAAAACAAAAGTACGTATATTAACTTTGGCCAGTGCATATAACCCGCTTTGTGGACGATGGATCGTCATTAGTCATTCGCAGAAAAGCTGCAAAGCTCGTAAAGACGTCTCAGCCTTGTGTCGTTTCAAACATTCCCGGTATACGAAACATTGGACTTTGTTAATACCAGAGGCATCTCTTTTCGTGTCGTTTTCCACCTTATTCTTCTCCGCTTTCCCTCTCCCGCGCTCACTCGTCGTTTTCAAGTTCCGTTCACAGGATGAAAAGAGACGGCGGTTGAGCCCAGCAAGGGGTATATACCGGTACTCTCTGCGTACAGACGAGCGGAAAAAAAAGGCTCAGCGAGAGCCGATGAGTGCCCGGGGTCTCGGTCGAGCTCGCGCTCTCTCTTTCATTCCCCGGCTCTTAAGCTTTTCGTTTTTTTTTTTATTCCACATCTTCTCCTTTGCGTTGTGAGTTCGCGCGGTGCTCTTACCCCCGCAGCCAAGCAGCAGTGGCAGCGGGAACTCTAAGGGAAAGTTGGGGGGGTGCAGGGCTATAACGACGGGTATACGTGCGTACAGAGAAACATATACACAAAGAGTAGGAGACGACACATCGGCAGCAGAACGAACGAGAGAGATGGAGATCGAAGAGGGGTTGACACGTGTGAGAGAGAGAGGGAGCGAGACCAAAAGGGGTAGAGTTCCCGTATGCGGCTAAAAGGGGGGGCGCGAGAGGGGTTTGTGTGGGTGGCCAATAGTTTTGCCCTCGAAATGCGCCGCATCGAGCTCTCATCCACTGTTTTCTCACTCGCTCTCTACAATCTATCGCTATCCTCGTCTCTGCTCGTCGGTTCTAACCATACATAGATATATTTACATGAAAATTGTACATATACTATATACCGTCATACCGTGTATACCCTCGTGGTGTTTGTAGCTCGACTGTAGAAGTCCGCGCGGACCGAACGCACCGACGTCAGCTCGTCTCGTTTCTGGCTCGAACGGACTTTTCGTCGACGCGATTGGTCCGTGCCACTTCGCGATTGGTTCTTTTTAAAAGCGGTTCGCAATACCGCGCGCAGCGAGAATACCGCGTTGCTCAAGAAACGCGGCATTGCCGTTGGCGAACCGACGAATCGGTGGCTTCCCATTGGCCTTTTCAACGTGAAGTCCGCGCGGACTCGGGATATATATATATCGTATACTTTGCCACAGGAACTCTCCTGTGGAGGAGCCACAAGCCGCTTCCTCACTCTGCCACTCTCGGCAATCCCCTCGCCCGCTCCTTTCCGCGATCGCCCTTGCCCCACCGTCGAGCTGCTTCGAACCACGTCGCCGTCACCGCGGTAGGGCTATATTTACCCTACGGTAAGGTCGTCGTCGGGGTGGAAAACGCTCAAATGGGGTGGTTTAACGCGAACCTCGCTCCCCTTACCGAAGCTTCGGTGCCAGAAGGACTCACCCGGGAATGCCAGCCGGGGCAAACTATACGCTTACGTGTATAAACATATATATAAACTGTGTATATGTATTGTACGAACTCGCGGTCGTGGCTTCGGTGGCGTTGCGACGTCCGGCTTGCGAAGGAGGAAAAGGGATAGAAACCGGAAGAGCAACGGCGAGGGAGCAAGGGAGTGAATGAGGCAGGAACAAGAGAGAGAGAGAGAGAGAAATTGTGGGGAGCATACTCCGCGCTCACCGAAACAACGTAACGACGAGCGAAATTAGGTAATTCGGGCTCGTAATAATGCGAGGACCCCGCCCGGTAATGAATCGGGGAGAGGACGGCGGGCTCTTCCTCGCCCGCGGAGAGCAACGTGGAAATTAGGGCCATCTGACCTTCTTCCTCGTTCCATAATCGCAAGCTATAGGGACACCTCGGTACATATATAGATATTCGTGAAGAACCATGTAGCTAGTCTTTAGTGTGCTTGGGTTCGATTTTAAAAAATGTATTAAACCCGTATAAACACTCGAAAATAGTGTTTTCAAGCTCAAAAACTTTCACCCTTCCGCGCGGGGCTGCTGCACGGTCAAATATGATTTTCGACAGTGAAATGGTGTTAAAACATTCCATGGTAGTGAAGCAATTATGTTCGCTATGAATTTGCAGTCGTAACGTATTATTCTAGTAGCCTTAAGGGGGGAAATAGGGTTAGACGGTTCAAAGAATCGATTTTTTGTAATTTCATAAATTGTTAGTAAAACTATTGAAAAATATGTTCCCAAAATTCTAAATGAAAATTCCGACTCGTTCTATTGTTACAAGCCATTAAAGTGAGTAGCTCTCCTTCAGGCCCCGAGCGCGCCACGTGCATAACCGAGCGGTCACTATTTTTTCAAACGCGTTTTTCTGAAAATTACTTTTTTTGAACTTGCGTACACGCTAGTTTGAAAAGTTTTCAACCAATCGTTTTGAAAATTGGCAGTTACTTTCTTCATAGTATTGCGCTCTATATGAACCTAAAATCGGAATATTATCATTGTTTAAAATAATTTTTTTTTGCAAATAAAGTTGTAAAAAATGGCAAAGAATCATGCTTTTTCGTTGTGACCCCTGTAAAAAATTCAATTTTCTATTTTTTTTTATAACATTTAGGTTCATATAGAAGAGAGACATATAATAAAAGTAAATTCCAACCTCGTTTTATTTCAGATGAAAATTGCAGCTTCCAGAATGTACACAAAATGCTGAGTCTGGTCGTGACCTGCAATATGGGGTCGCTAATATCCCCGGTGTTTTTCAAGAAAATTCTTCAAAAATTTTATGGTATATAAAAAAAAAATATAAATATATGTATAAATATATGTATAATATATTTAAGTATATACTATAAAATTTAGGAAAATTAGGGAAATAGGGTTAGACGGTTCAAAAAATCGATTTTTTTTTATTTCATAAATTATTAGTAAAACTATTGAAAAATATATTCCCAAAATTCTAAATGAAAATTCCGACTCGTTCTATTGTTACAAGCCATTAAAGTGAGTAGCTCTCCTTCAGGCCCCGAGCGCGCCACGTGTATAACCAAGCGGTCACTATTCTTTCAAACGCGTTTTTCTGAAAATGACTTTTTTTTAACTTGCGTACACGCTAGTTTGAAAAGTTTTCAACCAATCGTTTTGAAAATTGGCAGTTACTTTCTTCATAGTATTGCGCTCTATATGAACCTAAAATCGGAATATTATCATTATTTAAAATAATTTTTTTTTTGCAAATAAAGTTGTAAAAAATGGCAAAAAATCATGCTTTTTGTTTTGACCCCTGTAAAAAATTCAATTTTCTATTTTTTTTATAGAATTTAGGTTCATATAGAAGAGAGACATATAATAGAAGTAAATTCCAACCTCGTTTGATTTCAGATGAAAATTGCGGCTTCCAGAATGGACGCAAAATGCTGAGTCTGATTGTGACCTGCGATATGAGGTCGCTAATATCCCCGGTGTTTTTCAAGAAAATTATTCAAAAATTTCTCTGGTAACTTAAGCCGATTTTCATGTTTTTTTTGGATGGCGTTTTTTTGTAGGAAAATAAAAATGAATCGTTTTGGATATTTAGGAAGTTTTTATTTACATATTAAAGATACAAAAAAAATTTTGTTCAAAAAATGTAATAGTTTATTATTATTATTATTATTATTATTGATCGAAGTTGGCACCTCGAAAAAAAGCGCGTGGGTGGCCCCGGTGATTTTGGCTCTTGGTGTTATCTGAAATCTGAAAGAGTTTGGAAAAAAACTTTTTTTTCCAAAGTCCGCCATTTTGTTATTTATCCATGAAATTGAACTTCAGTAGTTCCGACCAGAATGACATGTCTATAGATTAAGAATTATCAAGAATTTTTAAATTCAGATAACATCAAGAGCCAAAATCACCGGGGCCACCCACGTACTTTTTTTTCGAGGTGCCAACTTCGATCAATAATAATAATAATAATAAACTTGTATCTTTAATATGTAAATAAAAACATCCTAAATATCCAAAACGATTCATTTTTATTTTCCTACAAAAAAACGTCCTCCAAAAAAGACATGAAAATCGGCTTAAGTTACCAGACTACTATCTTAAATATATATGTATAAAATATTCTCAAAGTTTCAATAAATTATATTCATTTTTTATACTATAAAAAAATTCATGAAAATCATTGAGAAAACGCTGTCCTAACCCTATTTCGCCCCTTAACGTACATTGAACGTTGCTCATAGAAATAATTTATCGAATTTGTGAATTTCGTAGCCACAAACACTATCGCGTTGATAACCGTTGTATCTCGTGAGAATGCGGATCAATTAATACGAAAATTGGTCAATTAACGCAAGTATACAATGACATATTAAATACAGTAATGTATTCTAAAATTCTAAATTAAAGACTTTGCTGCCAAGGCGTTGTAGCACGCGCACAAACACACACGAGGCGACTATTCTCGTTTTCTCGTGGGTCGAAAGAAAAAAAAAACAAAATTGTTTGCAAATTTACAGACAGCAGTAAAATGTTTTACTACACGTCGGTGGAATATAATGTCGGACGGATAGTTGGACATTCGCCTTGGTAACATCTCGAGAGGTTAATTCTCTTGTCTGCCTTGGGACTTTTGCCATCACTTTCTGGCGAAAGACACGGACCACGTTTTTCGTTTCTTTTCCTCGGCATGAGACTCGCCGATTTCTCTCTCTCTCTCTTGTCTGGTTTTTTCTTTCTGACCAAACTACTCGGATTTTTTCCTTCATCTCGTTCACTCGTTACTCTTTCTCACTTAAGGCGACCTCGGTGCTTTTCCATCCCTCTTTTCACCCTCGAATTGTTAGACCTGCCTCTGCGTTTTGCTGGTTCGTATATATACATACTAGTATACACGTATAGAACAGAGTATAACTGCTATCTCCCGGTGGAAAGGAGGACCGACATCCTACATGGATTCTATCTCTTACCTCGCTTTCTTCGATGTTTCTTTCGAAAGATCGTAAAGGAGATTGGTTCCTCTTGGCAAAGACGAGAAAAAGAGAGAGAGAGAGAGAGAGAGAGAGAGAGTAAGGGAAGAACGTAAAGACGATACTCGAATCCCTCGATAGAGTCAGTGTATACAAGATAATATGTATGTGTGTGTTTGTGTGCTTATAGAGATACACACAGGTGAAAGAAAGACAGAATGAAAGGAGAGGGAAAAAAAAGAGGGTGAAAAAAAAAAAAATTCTAGAAAGACCGAGGGAAAATAGTCTCCCGGACCATTTATCGACTACGTCGAAGACATAGCAAAGGCTACGAGGAGAAAAAGGGGACGAGCGTTAACTCCCTCGGCCACTGAAATAGTTTTCGAGGGTTTCGCCCCGCTATTCGCCATCCACTCTGGTTATCTTTTTCTGTGTTCCGTTCTCGTGTTTGTCCGTGTCTCTGTGTGTGTGTTTCTGTTTTATATATAACCCAAGAGGTCTCAGAATAAGAAGAAGCGACCGTGAAAGAACGTACATCCGGTTGTTTGGCACTGAGACTCGTGCAAATAACCATCGTGTATTTTTCACGAGAATCCCGAGGTTCACACTCTTACGTCAAATTGAAACTTTGCTATACGAGAGACACTATATAGATGGAAAAATATCTTTCGTCGTACCGTATCCCGTTGTCATATTACGCGAGGATTTTTCCGTTGTTACGGCGCACAACACTCCCACTCTTAGACAATTTATATTTTTCGACAGATGCGAAACGCAATAGCGAGATTTCATGGACAAATTTTCTTGTCCCGAGTTTTCATCGGTGTTTCAGATACCGGTTCGCCGTCGTACCCGATGAGACACGGCGTAAAATTGTGAGAGACGAGAGACGGTCCGAGAGAGCCACCAACGTCGACGCCTTTGGCGACGAGCCACTTGGGAGAATTGTCGACGTCGCTCGTGGTCGTCGACGGAAGCACCTCCACTCGTCGGTACTCTGATCTTCTCGTCTCTCGCTTTGGGGCTTTAGTTCCGGCACGTTTCTTCCACTCACCCTCCGGAGCTTTCTGCTGTGTGTGCAGCACTCTGGAATATCGCACGCTGAGAGAAGAACGCCTTTCCCGGCGTGTGTAGCGAGACAACAGCGACACCGAGATTTTTTGGATTTTTTATTTAAAAAAAAAAAGTCGCTGCAGACTCCGAAAAATAACAAAATAACAAAAAAAAGAACCTCAGAAGTTACACTTTTTTTTAGTACAGTGAAATGTTGAGATTGAATGAAAGTTGGAATATATTTATGACAAATGATAAATTACCATAACCCGGTGGGATTTTAGTTCCGGAAAAATTCGCGCAAATTGACATCGATCGGGAGAGAACGAGGGAGAAGGTAAAAAAAAAAAAAGGGGAAGAACAAGCCTGCAGAGACCTCTGGCCGTGATGGAGCAGAGGTCAGGCGAATATTGTCGAGATATAGAGAGAACGTAAAGGTTGCAGGGGGGTGGAATGAGGAACTCCGGAAAAAACGAACTTGCTAGGTGCAACCAGGCGCTATATATAGCTGTGTATAACAATCTCTCCCTCCGCTCTTCTTCATCGCCCTTTGCGCAAAAGGTTGGATAGGAAAAAAGCAATTTTCTCCCACCCCGGATCGGTGAAAAGGAAAAAAAAAGAAAATTGCGAGATCGACCAATCGGTTGAGCGTCCCTGCAACTCCCGCCAACGCCCGTCGATGTTCTCGCTCCACTTTTTCTCTATCCTTTGCTTTTTCTACTACGCCTCCACTCCTCTCGCCGTAGTCCTGTCTCTTTTTGTGGATCGAATCTTCTGGCACTCTCGTACCCGTCTGGCTCGTTCGTTTTTTTTTTTTTTTTTTTTTTTTTTTCGCTCTCGTAATACTCCTCCTATCATTCCTCCTCTTTCTCCTCCTCCCGCTCTTGGTCGCTCCCAACGTGCACCTATATACATATAGGTTCCCTTAACGAAAACTCTCGTTGGGTCTACGCCGGATCATAGTGCACGAGTGCACCCGCTACTACCTCAAACTCTTTTCTCCTCCTCCTCCTCCTCGTTCTCCTCTCAACTCCTGCTCCCTTCGCGGCTCGCAACCACCCCAGCTTCGAGAGAGCGCGCGGCCAAACTTTTTCTCTCGACGCTTTTCATTCCAGCTACCCCTGCTCCTCTTTCCATCCCTCGGCACACCACTCCACTCGTACTCACCCTCTCGCTCTTCCACTCCTGCAGCTCCTTTTTTTTTGTTCCTCTACATACTTCCCTCTTTCGAATCTTTTCCGTCTCACTCCCCGTTTTTTTTCCTCTCTCTCTCTCGCTCCTTTTATCCTCTCCCTCAAGCTTTGCACTCACACCCCTTCGCTCCTCTTCCAATCCTCTTTTTCTCTCTGTCTCTGTATATCCCTCCTCACTCTTTACCTCGCACTCTGGATTCTCCGCAACCCGACATCTCTCTCCACCTCTCCCCAAACGTCGAGGTGGAACCGACCGAAAAAAGTTTATCGCAAAATGGCTGCCCCGTATTTACGCGATTCGAGGGCGGAGGCTTTTTCCAACCCTCCACGTTTCGCCGTCGCGTTCTCTTTCTCCTTTTCTTTCACTATTTTTCTTTTTTCGTTCTCTCTTTCTCTCTCTCTCCCTTTTGCTCTCTGTACTCCCACTCTTTATGCTCTTCGGTTCTATACCTTCGGTCTATATAGACGGTGCGCTACCGGTGCAAGCTCCGGTGCACTCGCAATGGGCTAGCGCCCGGAGGTATAACTCCGCCACCCCGTAGTACTCGTGGAACGAGCCGACTGCCGCCGAGAGCTTTTGCATAATAAAACAGAGCCCTTCCACGAGAGACGACACCGTTGGTGTTCTCTCTCCCTCTTCCTCGCTCTCTCGATCCGCCGCTTTATATCTATACCATCCCCCTTGAGAGCTGTATCGCTCCGCGGCCATCGAGTAAAAATATATTTAAAAGAGAAAACCCGTTCACGTTCTCCCTCACACTGACACTTTTTCTCTTTCATTCTCGGGGAAGCTTCGTACTCCATATTTCACGTGTACGAGATTATTCGAGCTTATTCCCTCGGAATAATAAAAATAATAAATAAATAGCAGTAATAATAATATCCACGGTATACGTTACTTTATCGTCAAGTATAGATTTCGGTGCGAGCACTCTCGAGACAACTGTGAAAATGGGGCTAAAATCTACTTTTCTATTTCCATTACTGGTTTTCATTGCTGTTTCAGGGTTACACCGTTAGGAAAAACGAATTTTTGTGAAATAAAACAGCTACAATCCATTGAGAGAACATGTGGAATAGCAGATTTTCAAATGTAATTGAATTTTTTCTTTTCTTATCGATATTCCGTACATCGTGTTTCCTCCAAAAGCGCGTAAACATCGTCGCACTTTCGGGTACGTCTCTCGTTTCCTTCGCGGTTCGCGCGCAAGCTTTTTGTCCGGTCATACAACTTCTTTTTTTTGTCTTGTTGGTTAGAGACTCGAACGGAAATCGTGAAGGTAATAACGAATGAGAGAACTGTTTGTCGTCGTTGAGAGACAGGCGCGGAGAACTTTCGAATTTACACGGCTCGCGAGATCAAACACGAGTGACGGAAGAGAGAAAAAGAGATACAGGGAACGAAGAGACACGAGGAGCAGAGTTTCGAGGGCCGAATTTCGCATGATTATTCCAACGGTACGCGCACACATACACAGGCACCGACAGAGCAACGGGAGAGGCAAAGGAACGAGTCGAAGAGATGAGGATAGTTGAAGGTGTATAGAGCTCTGGCATTACACCCAGAACGACAGCCGCCCCAGCAGGTCGTTTACGTTCACGCCTCGTTTACTCATTCCGTCTCGGCGGATCTCTACTTGCCGCTACTACTAACGCTGCTGCTACTACTCGTATATCCAGTAGTAACAACCGTCGGTCCTCGCGCGCTCTCTCTCTCTCTCTCTCTTTCTCTATGCCGAGTCGTGGCACGGCGACGAGAATGCAACACGGGGTACTCGTGAGACTCGATGCAGGAAATAGTCTTGTCTTCGCTCTCGTCAGCGAGCTGCTGGGTTGCTCGTTCAAGAGTTTGTACAACGCAAATGCAAAGGCGACTGCGGGAATGAGAGATACTACGGAAAGTATATACATATATATGTATATACATATAATAACAACTACCGCGTGTACACGCTTGGATATTACATTAGTAATTCCACGAACGATAGATATCTCATTCGGTTCTATTATTTACAAGATATTTCAACATTCAAGTTCAAATTACAAAACGTAGAAAATATATATATATAATATACATATATATTTTATAGTAAGTAGTATGGTAGTATAGGAAGTAAGATATCAAAGTATCTTACTTCCGTAGGATCAACCCGAAAAATGAGCCTGATCGGATGATTTTAAGGGCTGGCCCCGATTTTTAAATGTTTAAAAAATTTTTTTAATTGGATGTATGTGAAGCGTTCGATTGAAATAAATTTAAATTTCAAGTACGAGTACATAATAAAAAACTGATAGTTTTATAAAAATTTACGGAGAAAATTAAAAAACATAGAAGAAAATGAGATGGATTCATTCTACAATGATCCCTTCCATTGTATCTTTTACATTTACAATAAGTTTTTTTTTTTATAATTGAAGTATTAAAAATGGGACGCAGTATCTATTCTTGTCGTCCTCACACAGTATTTGAAGATTATTCCACACAAGTTCGTACGTACCTGCGTCTCGTTACCTCTCATCACCGATACCTGAGAATACTACTTGAGAGGAAAATTTTTTTCAGAATAAGGCTACCCAGCAAGTTGACCCTCTCACTTTCACTGTTTATGATACTTGTAAATGCACCTGATAATCCCAACACGTGATTCTTCTCAAAAATTTGAGAATTTTTCATCGCCTTTTTTTAATAATGTAATGAAGCCAGATATTTCTTTTTTTGTGTAATGATAGTTCGATAGTTAAATAATCACTCAACCTATATTGAATAAGATCCGTCCATTTTAAGCGGTCCGTAAAAGCCTTACAAAACCCTTGATTTTCACCACAATCGGATTTTTCATTTCAATACTTCATTATGTTCATTGATGTTTTATAAACAACTTCCAGAAGAAAAAACATAAATAATCTCAATAATTATATCACGAAAATTTTAATTTAAAAATTCATTTCCCTCATCACCGATACCTGACAATCCTACCCGAGAGGAACATTTTTTTTAAGAAAAAGGCTACCCAGCAAGTTGAACCTCTCACTTTCACTGTTTATGATACTTGTAAATGCACCTGATAATCCCAACACGTGATTCTTCTCAAAAATTTAAGAATTTTTCATCGCCTTTTTTTAATAATGTAATGAAGCCAGATATTTCTTTTTTTGTGTAATGATAGTTCGATAGTTAAATAATCACTCAACGTATTTTGAATAAGATCCGTCCATTTTAAGCGGTCCGTGGAAGCCTTACAAAATCCTTGATTTTCACCAAAATCGGATTTTTTATTTCAATAACGAACGGAAAAAAATAGAATATACAAAACTTCATTATGTTCATTGATATTTTATAAACAACTTCCAGAAGAAAAACATTAATAATCTCAATAATTATATCGCGAAAATTTTAATTTTAAAATTCATTTCCCTCATCGTAGGCTAAAGTTCATAAGGAATTAAAATCATTAGCGCACCCTTACATTTGAGTTTAAAAATCTAACAAAAATCATAACGTCTGTTTTTTATAGTCAACTATTATCTGAAACATGCCCACACGAAAATTTGAAAATTTTTATAAAATGGGCCACCCTAATGTATATATATTAATTTTTCTTTGAATACAACGTTTTTTAGATTATCCAACATGCGTCATCATCATTGAAATCAGCAATTTAAAAAAAAAAAAACCACTAAAAATGGGAATTTTCGTTCAAACGTCTCGTTAAAAAAATATTAGATAGTCTCGTAACGCACGAGCGTTTACCATGTGATGTATTATTTGTAGAGCAGATAACACATTATGCTAATATTCGTCGACAAAGTATATACGAGGATAGAGTGATAAAGAAAATAAAAGTAGTGACATCGAGAGATAAAATTGGTTGAGTGTGTGTGTGTGTGTATGTGTGTGTGTGTGTAGTTCGAAACAACGAAACGCGGATGTTTGCAACTGGTTCCACCAAAGATGTAAATAGTCACGAGATGTTGCAAGAAGCCGAGAGCAAATTCGAGAAGCAAACGAAAGTTTTTACCCAGCGGGAAGCTCGGGGGAGAACGGAGAACGAGCGAAACGTAAAAAGAGAATGAGACAGAGAGAGGATAAGGCAAGAAGAGAGATAGATTGAACAGTGTCAATTAGAGCCGCGAGGGATTAATTTATGACTCTCGCGCGATCGCGGGAGACTTCACGCTGCTCTCTCTCTCTCTTTCTCTTTCTCCGCTACTCGACGTCCACGAGTTCAAATACAAAGTCTCGCGTCGACGAGACGACCTCGTTGTATCTCTTCATGGCTTGCACCGAGCGATATCGCGATATCACATTTTTTTTCTTCATTTCACAATTTTTTTTGTTCTTTTTACGTATCCCCACGGTTTAGCCCTTATCGGTGGCTATGTATACATACATATATCGCTGTCTTTATCCCGCTGGTGTTATCGAGAACGACAGGGTACAACTGGCGTTTATAAACCGCGCTGGTGTCTTTTCTTCACGTCGCCCTATATATTTTTGTACA
Source organism: Oxytorus armatus (assembly GCA_958009045.1). Lineage (NCBI taxonomy): Eukaryota > Metazoa > Arthropoda > Insecta > Hymenoptera > Ichneumonidae > Oxytorus > Oxytorus armatus. The sequence goes on along the minus strand of OY253746.1, from coordinate 1,735,540 downwards.
CTTTTTTAATGCTCCGCTCCCTCTCACCTTTTATACCGCTCTCGAGATTTTATTTCGTCGATCAACGAGCGTTATTGTGCAATTTATATTCCGCAAATTGTTTGTCAACAATTAAATCCGCTGGGATGAGAGTGTGTCACGGAAGATTAAATGTAAAAAAAAAATTAATATATAGCATATGGGGATCTGTTCAAAAAGTATCGCGAGTTTTGAATTTCCGCGGGCTACGTATATTCGATTTTCGATTTTTTTCTGGCGTTAGGTTGGTACTCGTGTCCCTCACTTATGCTGAAAAAATCGGCCATTTTGAATGTTTAGTTAATCGTTGACAGCTGTTTTGGTTAGACGTGTTTTGGCTTGTCTTCGATTTTTGCCTATTCCAAAGAAGCAGCTTTCATTGCGATGATTGAGCTTTGGTTTCCACGTCATAACCATAAACTAGAGCTTGAACATTTCCGGGTATCCGGATACCCGAGTAATTCGGGTTTCACGGCTCCGACGCTTCAAATCCGTACATCCCGATAACTCGATAATATTCGGGTAATAACGGATTCGGGTATACGAATAGTTTCGGGGTATCCGGGTAACCGGGTACTCGGATAATAACGGATAATATCGGGTAATTACCGCCGATAATTGATGCCGAAAATGCTGAAAATAATTGTTCAATTTACAGAATTTGTGAGGCACGCGTAGATGTTGCCAAGAACAATGTTTGCGAAGTACATTTATAAGACGAATAATAAATCATTACCGGAAGATTGAGAAACCGGGATTATATCGGTGTTCATGTCCGATCATTTAGTTGACCATTTTTTATTTTTACCGACTGATATCAATATTAAACAAATTAGATTATCATTATAACGAAGATTCTTGGAAAGAATATTGCAGGCGTATTTACTATTATTACCAAACTATTTCTTTACCGTAATTCACATCCGGCAAAAACTACAATTTCAATAAAACATTCTTGTGTAGATTAAAAAAGGAATGACATAATCTTCTATACAATGTTAGGGAATAAGAACTTAATCAACATTGACCTGCCCTATTTGCATCTTTAATATTATTTTTTCATCACGATTTATTATTATTTAATAAATATCCTTAGTTTCTGAAATGTACATTTGCTTTATGGGCGTGTGTGCAGTTTTTATGAACTTTATTGTTGGAGAGACAATATAGAATGTGAAGAAGCAGATCTCGGCTATTCTTAATATGCGCAGGCAAGCAATTGTGATCGTAACAGCAGATTCTAAAAAATTGTGGGAGTCAGATGTAAAATGTTTTCCCGAGTAAATACACAATTATTATAAATTGGAAAACCGTGACGTCCGATTCGTCAACACTAAGTTTTCATTTTGACCGTAGTTTTGCACAATTTCTTTGAACAGAGCAAATTTGATACAAGTGATTTTCCAATTTTTTTCAATGGTAACTATTAACGCCCTGTATTTCGGCTTATTTGATGACCAGACTAATACAATATCAGTATTTTTTTTTACGCCAGCGGTCCTATTTGAGCCTGTACGCGAAAAATCGGTTAATTACCCGAGGTTATTCGTTATTACCCGGTTACCCAGATCCGTCATTATTCGAATATCCGGATACCTGGATACTCGGGTACTCGAATACCCGGATACCCGGATATTCGGGTATTCGAATCTGAAGTGTTGGATCCGATTTCCCGGATACCCGGATACTTTTGGCTATCCGGCTAACCCGGATAAAAGTAACAGCCCTATCATAAACCCATGATTCGTCATCAGTTATGACCCTCTGGAGCAAATTTGAATCGTCGCGGACCGAGTCCAACAGCTCCTTAGCAACGTTAACGCGACACTGTTTTCTTCGAAATTGAGCAATTTTGGCACGAATTTCGCGGCGGCGAAAATGTATGAGATGCATGTATGAAATATCATTAATGAAAGTTCAACAGGCCGCCATTTTGTCCAAAATTTTTTTTAAGTACCAATTCTACTACCAGTGCTCAGAATACTCATACAGATTGAGAATATATATACATTTTTTTTTTTCAGATGCATACAACATCGTCCAGAGTGGGCGCCGATTTCGGCGCACCATGTTGCAACAAGGCAAAAAACTACATGAAAATATTTAAGTAATTTTTTTTTTTAATGTACAAGTATTCTCTAAGGATCAATAAATGCACGTGTAAATTTTCATGAAGAAGACTTCAACGGTTTAAACGTTATTGCACATTAGAAATTACGTCAAAAATCTCGCTCTAGACCAGACGACTGCCTTAACGCGACACTGTTTTTCTTCGAAATTGAGCAATTTTTGCACGAATTTCGCGGCGACCCGTCTCATGCCCAAATCATTGGTAAAAATCGAATAGCACGAGCCAATCGATATGTTTAGTTCCTCAGCAACTTCTCTAACGGTGATTCGACGATTGGCCAATATTCTTTTCTTCATTTCATCAATGTTTTCGTCTGTTGTTGATGTGCTCGGGCGTCCGGAACGCATTTCGCATCTTCTCGGCCCTCTGAGAACATTTTGTACCACCGATAAACGTTGCTTTGGTCCAAAGTTAGCTTCACCATACCACAGTCAACATTCGGAATGCGTCCGCGCACTTAATTTTCTTTTTCACACAAAATTTCATACAGATTCTTTGATCCATTTTTTGGAATAGGCAAAAATCGGAAACAAGCCAAAACACGTCTAACCAAAACAGCTGTCAACAATTAATTAAACATTCAAATAGGCTGATTTTTTCAGCATAAGTCAGGGACATGAGTACCAACCTAACGCCACAAAAAAATCGAAAATCAAATATCCGTAGCTCGCGGAAATTCAAAATGCCCGATACTTTTTGAACAGACCTCGTAGATATATTTGAGACTTTGGATATAACACTCTCGCGTAACATTTGACATTTCCGTATTCTATCTTTTAGAAATAACGAATAGTTGAAAGTGGATTTGGAAAAATTTCCGATAATTCTCGTTATTCGATTGTCGTGCGTTCGCAAATTCGCAAAAACAATCTGCCAAACACGAAGTACGTTAAAATATATAGCTTTTCGTTGTGAAACATTTTCAACTTCGGCCTCATCCAACAAAAGTAAATTAAAGCATGGAGCACAGCTTGCGAAGTTGTTTTTTTATCGTCCATCCCGCGACCGCAGTAGATACGGAATTTGCAGGAGTGTGCAATTTCTAATTAGACACGAGCTTTTTTCTTTTCCGGACACGGAATGTCTCACTCAATTGCAAAATGATCTGTATCGAGAAGGAGAGACAAGAAAACGCGATTATTTTTCCATCGTCTCGTAAACTAGCGCGTATACATTCTATGCTTGTGTATAGAGTTTACAAGAGTTACGAGTACGAAGTAAGCAGGCACCTGCGAACAGTTTCATCGTCGCTTCGTAACCAACTGCCCGTCGACTTTGCTCCCTAACGCATTAGTGATACAGTATAAAACCGTGCATATATATATATATATATGTACTGTATATATTACTCGCCATGGGTATAGCATTATTATACAGCCCCAAAGTCTTATTTTTCTTCTTCTTCTTCTTCTTCTTCTTGGATACAGTGCACGAGGTACATACATGAAAGTACTTGGACGAGCACACATACACAAACAAAATTAGTTACGTGAGCATAATAAATTCTTTGCAAGCTGCTGCTTCCCTTTATATCGTTCTTGGCCTTTGCTTCTCGTGCACTTTCGCAAGAAAGAAAGAGAGAGAAGGCGAGCATCGGAGGTTCTCAGTTTCCTCAGGGCGATCGAGAGGCACGAACTCTTTCTCTCTCGAGACAGAGTTCTCGAGACGTAGAGCAAGTTTTTCCACTTCCTCGTTGTATCGTTAACAACGAGAGATCTTGCGTGTGCTCCCCTTTTCTCCTTATTTCTCTCTCCTCGTCTTCACTCGTGGCTTCTTTTTTTATATCTTTTGCTCGTCATTATCGACTTGTTCATTTTACAAGACGGCGAGTACGCGACTTTTACTCGCTCGATCTTGTTACGTATATCGCTTCGGTTTGTGTCTATATGAGGACATTTGTTTTCTTTCTCTGCATGCGTGTGTGTGTGTGTGTACATTTGCGAGATTCTCGTTATGCCGTATTTACGCGAACGGTGTAACAAAAATCTTCGAGCCATACTTTCCGTATGTATTTACGTGCACGCATTTAACGATCGTCCACCATTTACGTCGCTTCTAGATTTTTTTTTATCTACAAACTTACCTGGAATAGGCATTTTTCATAATTTTTCGATATTTGCCCTGTAACTCAGCTCCGGTATAGTTTTCAAGCATAATAATAAGTTTGTTACAGTCACAATGGCTGAGACTACAGATTCTGTGAAACATAAATTTTTAAGAATTTTTTTTCATGTTCAATTGCATGAGAAAGACCGGAAAGCTTTTTTTCATTCAAAACCAATGTTTACGTTATTGGATGAGACTCAAATTTTTGAGAAATAAATGAACTTGACACTTGGGTAAGTCATGGTACTTGACATCGGTAAAAGACTTTTGTCTCCTCCCCCCCACCCGCTAATTTACATTTGTATATCTGTTTCACGTACTGCACGATGAGAGGAGAGTCTCCCACCGAGTTCACGACACTCATCGGATGAAATCGTCGCGGTGGCTGCGGTCGCTGTTGACTGGCAGGTTCTCTTTCTCGGGGCCATAAATAATTGGGTTTTATCGAGCTGCGCCCTCTGTTAATGTCTGTCTGAATCTCTCTCGAACTGGTTATCGACCATATACGAGGTCTGTTCAAAAAGTATCGCGAATTTTGAATTTCCGCTGGCTGCGTATATTCGATTTTCGATTTTTTTGTGGCGTTAGGTTAATACTCGCGTCCCTCACTTATGCTGAAAAAATCGGCCATTTTGAATGTTTACTTAATTGTTGACAGCTGTTTTTGTTAGACGTATTTTGGCTTGTCTTCGATTTTTGCCCATTCCAAAAAATGGATCAAAGAATCTGTATGAAATTTTGTGTGAAAAAGAAAATTAAGTGCGCGGACGCATTCCGAATATTGACTGTGACATATGGCGAAGCTACCTTGGACCAAAGCAACGTTTATCGGTGGTACAATATGTTCTCAGAGGGCCGAGAAGATGCGAACAACGAAATGCGTTCCGGACGCCCGAGCACATCAGCAACAGACGAAAACATTGACGAAGTGAAGCAAAATAATATTGGCCAATCGTCGAATTCTATTTTCGTGCTATTCGATTTTTATCGATGATTTGGGCATGAGACGGGTCGCCGCGAAATTTGTGCCAAAATTGCTCAATTTCGAAGAAAAACAGTGTCGCGTTAAGGCAGTCGTCTGGTCTAGAGCAAGATTTTTCACGTCATTTCTAATGTGCAATAACGTTTAAACCGTTGAAGTTGTCTTGATGGAAATTTACACGTGCATTTATTGATCCTTAGAGAATACTTGTACATTAAGAGAAAAAAAATTATTTTAAATATTTTCAAGTAGTTTTTTGCCTTGTTGCAACATGGTGCGCCGAAATCGGCGCCCACTCTGGACGATGTTGTATGCATCTGAAAAAAAAATAGATATATATATTCTCAATCTGTATGAGTATTCTGAGCACTGGTAGCAGAATTGGTACTTACAAAAATTTTTTGACAAAATGGCGGCCTGTTGAACTTTCATTAATGGTATTTCGTACATACATTTCATACATTTTCGTATTCGACGAGTTATAAAATGTCGGCAAAATTATTGTTCGACTCAATTCTGCTACCAGTGCTCAGAATACTCATACAGATTGAGAATATATGTATATATTTTTTTTCAGATGCACACAACATCGTGCAGAGTGGGCGCCGATTTCGGCGCACCATGTTGCAACAAGGCAAAAAACAACATGAAAATATTTAAAATAATATTTTTTTTTAATGTACAAGTATTCTCTAAGGATCAATAAATGCACGTGTAAATTTTCATCAAGACACATTAGAAATCAAATTTTCATTGCACATTAGAAATGACGTCAAAAATCTCGCTCTAGACCAGACGACTGACTTAACATTGCTAAGGAGCTGTTGGACTCGGTCCGCGACGACCCAAATTCGCTCCAGAGCTATGGCTATGACGTGGAAACCAAAGCTCAATCATCGCAATGGAAGCTGCTTTTTTGGAATGAGCAAAAATCGAAGACAAGCCAAAACACGTCTAACCAAAACAGCTGTCAACAATTAACTAAACATTCAGAATGGCCGATTTTTTTCAGCATAAGTGAGTGACACGAGTACCAACCTAACGCCAGAAAAAAAAAATCGAAAATCGAATATACGTAGCCCGCGGAAATTCAAAATTCGCGGTACTTTTTGAACAGACCTCGTACATACAATCTATTATACTACATATGTCTATAGTCTCCAAAGAACGTTCCCAAGAGACTTGAAATTTGTGCATTCGTTAAACAACATATATCTGTATATTTATTTACTTATATATATATATATATATATACCTTATAGTTGAACGGTTTTTGCAATCTTTATGACACGAAAACTCGCTCCGAACGACAGTCAGGTAGTACGACTTTTGCCACTACCCAGTGTACTCGCGGTATATAAATCGTCGAGATAAACCAGCTTCAAGAGAGTCCCAAGATTCACTAGAACGTACCGGGAGTACATCAATTATCCTCGGGGTTTTTTTTTTTCATTTTCTTAAAGACACGAGAATAGCCGTATATAAATGCTTACACACAATATACACGAAGAATGAGATACACGGAGAGACAGAGAGAGGAGAATAGAGGGCATGAATAAATCATAACGCGCACGTTTGTAGTAGAGATCGATCGAGATCGAGATACGATATGAAGTTCGATGAAGGATACTCTCACAGTCTCTCCTCCGCCTCGACCGAATTCATTTCCTTTATTTCTTCATAACCATCAATATATGTATATGTCTGGACTCTCGATTCTTGAAACAATCCGCGTGCCTACAACTTACCGCCAGAATGGTTCACGGTTAACCTCAGCAAGTTTGGCGAAAGACGAGAAGAGAGAGAGAGAAAGAGAGAACGAAAGCGAGATCGCTAAGAAAGATCGTGGACGATCCCTATCCTTCTTTCGTAAGAATCGACGAGAGGTTGTTTTGTCTTTTACTTTCTTTCTCTTTTTTTTTTTTTAATAAAAACGTCGAGGCAAAGGCGTGCACCCCGCTTTGGCACGTTGCAAGATTCATGGCAACTCGATATTGCAAAGTAGTCCGAAAGCGGAGAACGGGGATGGTATAAAATACAAGTAGATGAGAGAGAAAAAAAGAGCGTCGAGCCAGCGTCGAGTTTTTCTTCGTCTCACTCCAGTCTTCCGTTTCTTTAAGACTCTACTTCGGTGACATTTTTTACCCCTCCCGATACACCACTGTAACGAAAAGTACTGTGTGCAGCGAATTTGAGGAGAACGGGCAGGGGTGAAGCCCGGACACCCTTTCGTAAATGAAAATTTATTCCAGGTCCGATATCGTAAAACACGTCTCCGAGACTGTACGGCTAATTATATTATTCTTTTTTCTTTACTTTTAAAAGGATATGGTGATTAAGAACGTTAGATTATGAATCTAACGTGTTTACTGAAATATTAGGATTTTTCTTTTTACCGTTTTCAATTTTGTTATTAAGATTTCGTTAAACTGAGCATTAATTGTCTAATCATCAAGAATTCTTCGATCAAACAAACCCTTAAAACTTTGTTAAAAGTTTTAAGGGTTTGTAAAACGTTTTGAATTTTGTTATTAAGATTTCGTTAAACTGAGCATTAATTGTCTAATCATCAAGAATTCATCGATCAAACAAACCCTTAAAACTTTGTTAAAATCCAAAAAAAAATGTATTAACATTCATAGCCACTTTTGTTTCGGCAAATTTTTTCACTTTCGTTGATACCGAGCCAGGGGTATCGTAGCTTTTTCCTCACAATCGCTCACCCTCGCTGTCCTTGTGCCCTCCGGCAATTGCTGTTTTGTACCGCAGTGAAAAAAAAAATTTCGCCGTTTCTTTAGCCTCCGTCCCACCGGCACCAACTTGCGCTACCTTCGAGGCCTTGGTTGATTTTTTTTTTGTTTTTCTTCTTGGCGACCCTCCAGTCTCGTCGGTCTCCCGGTTAAGCTCGGGCCAAGCGACTTTTCCACGGACTCGAGCGATCTTCACAGACGCGAAAAAACGCGGAGTATAGTAGTCTCCGACATAGCAAGACGTACATTTATATATATAGATGTGTGTGTGTGTGAACACGAGAAACGAACAGAAGAAAAGGAAAAAAACAGTTAGGCCGCCCCCGCAAGCCGTTTGGAAAATTTATTCGAGGACCGATATTGCGAAACGTGCCCTCCGTTCTGGTCTATGGATGCTTCCTTTTTTTTTTTCCCATTCGGTCGATCCGTCTGAGCGCGTATAACTTTATCTACTGTATTACGTCCAGTCTTGTATTACTTCGTACTATGTATATATAGATACTATAAGAGGATGTTTCGGTCGCCGTTTTATATCAATGTTTGTGATGCGAAAGGTATACAATATCGATGGGGTAGTTGGGGGGACAGACACCAATATAGTAGAAAATAGAACGTGTGTACCCGTCTTCGTGCCATCGTGCTTATCTAACGGAATATAGTATCCTTTTGCTGCGCTTGGTACTTTTTGTTTCTTCCCTCGGATTTTCTACGCTCTGATCGGTAAACATAGAATTCGAAGAGAATCCGATATGACGAACGAGAGGATGGGGGGGGGGGGGGGGGTAAGCGAGAGGGATGAAATGGAAAAACTCCGGTGAAATACAAATATGTTGTATATAACAATATATCCATAAACGTATGAATGTATGCTTTCCTACATTCGTCCTCTGTAGCTGTTTTATACGATTTTTCATCTTTGTCCCTTTCATTGACAATAAAAAGCTAAACTTTTTACACACACATACACAACTGGAAACGATGTATGAGTATATAATATACGAATAGGTATATCATGTTGTGGAGTATATCGGTAAATATGTCTACTTTAGCCACCCACACGAACTAATACACAAGCTTTATATATATATATTACTAGTGTATCTAAAGTAAGCGTATGCAAAAGCGATACAATACGTATGTATGAGGAATTCCATATGAAATCGACCCTCGATTTGGCACGCTGGCAACCCTGAAAATTCTTTCCATTCGATCCATCAGTTTTTATATGGTTCATATGAGTGAGTTGTATGGAATCATTTTCATCAAATTATTCATGTTTCACTTGTTGCATTTAAGATTTTTCGAAATTCTCAGAGTGTCGACAATATTTTAATAAATAAATTAAGGTAGTAGTCCGGTAACTTAAGCCGATTTTCATGTCTTTTTTAGAGGGCGTTTTTTTGTAGGAAAATAAAAATGAATCGTTTTGGATATTTAGGATGTTTTTATTTACATATTAAAGATACAAAAAAACATTTTTTTTTTTTTAATTTAATAGTTTATTATTATTATGATTATTGATCGAAGTTGGCACATCGAAAAAAAGCGCGTGGGTGGCCCCAGTGATTTTGGCTCTTGATGTTATCTGAAATCAACAATTCTTGATAATTCTTAATCTATAGACATGTCATTCTGGTCGGAACTACTGAAGTTAAATTTCATGGATAAATAACAAAATGGCGGACTTTGGAAAAAAACGTTCTTTTCCATTTTGTTATTTATTCATGAAATGTAACTTCAGCAGTTTCGACCAGTATGACATGTCTATAGATTAAGAATTATCAAGAATTTTTGATTTCAGATAACATCAAGAGCCAAAATCACCGGGGCCACCCACGCGCTTTTTTTCGAGGTGCCAACTCCGATCAATAATAATAATAATAATAATAAACTATTAAATTTTTTCAACAAATTTTTTTTTTATATCTTTAATATGTAAATAAAAACATCCTAAATATCCAAAACGATTCATTTTTATTTCCCTACAAAAAAACGCCCTCCAAAAAAGACATGAAAATCGGCTTAAGTTACCAGACTACTACGTTAATTGTAAATTTTTAATATTCCAGGCAAAATTAATCATTTTTGGGTGTACTTTTTGTTTAAATGCATAAATATGCTAAAAGAAGTTTGGACGTTATTAGAATCATCATTTTAAAAGTACTAGAGCTGATTTTTCGAAATTTGTCTTAACGTCAATGGAAAAACACAAAAATATTACGACCGAAGAGTGAATATTTTGAGGAATGGCTGTTAATCGCAGCGATCTTGATACTAAAGTTTTCACATTGTTCAAGCTCGAGACTTCCGATGACTAAAAATGTCGATAAAAAAAAAAATCTTTCGAAACATTATTCTTTCCTCGATCGGGTCGCGGAGTGAAAGATGAAAAAAAGAAAAATGATGGATGGAAAGGAAAAATAAAGTAGGGATTATAGGTGTAGGATCGATTTGGGCTGAAAAGTCCGATACACGAAGGAGAATAAGTGCGCATATAGCTGCGGTCACCGGTACGCGAGAGACCGAAGCGCAACGCTAACTCATCGTTATCACGAAAACGGTTGGCCATTATTTTCCCCGATGATGCTACGACTCTCCCTCCCTCACTCGCCCTATCTCTCTCTCGTGTTTTCTCCTATACGCATCGTAATATCTATACTCGCCTCCGCGCCATTCTCCACGGTTATAGTGACACGTACATACGTGCATTTGTGCATTCGCATGCAAAATTGTGTGTGGGAGGTGACGGCGACAGGGTATGAGATCGTCCTTTAAACGTATACATAAAGCACATATATACGAGGTCTGTTCAAAAAGTATCGCGAATTTTGAATTTTCGCGGGCTACGTACGAGGGGGGACCCAAAAAAAAAATTTTTTGGGTCCCCCCTCGTCATTTTTTCGTCATAATTTCTTTATTTTTCAATATTTTTACACCAAATTTTGATCACCTTCGAAGTATTCTCCTTTGAACACAACGCACCTCTGCAAACGATCCTTCCAATGTTCAAAACATTTTTTAAATTCACTTATCGGGATGTTCTTTAGGCCTTCCAGCGATTTTTGTTTTACCTCCTTCACAGTGGCAAAACGCTTGATTGCTGCTTTGTTTCGGGGTCGTATCCATAGCACCACGACTCACATCACCAGTAATCACCTTGGAAAAAAGTTCAGGGTCCTCTTCGAGCTGATTTTGAAGTTCAAAACATGCCTTGAAGTCGACGCTCCCTTTGCTCGTCCGTGAGAAGGCGAGGGACAAATTTGGCTGCAACTCTGCTCACGTGCAAATCTTTGGATAGAATCCTCTGAATTGAACTCCATGATATCCCAGACATCACGCAGAGTTGATCAATGGTTCGGCGACGGTCTTCACGAATGAGAGCATTGATTTTGTCGACGTTTTCGTCACTTCTTGACGTTGAGAGGCGTCCTGAACGGGGTTGGTCTTCAATTGACAATTCTCCATTTTTAAAACGTGAAAACCACTCGTGGACTCTGGTTTTACTTAGGGCATAATCTCCATAAGCAGTCTTAAGCATTAACAGTAGTTTACTTACAACACTCAGGAGACGTGTCCCCAACGGACACCTGGTCGAGCAATGGGTTCCCCCACTCTTCCTCCCCGCCGCAGCGGAATTCCCGTTTTTTTTTTGGGTCCCCCCTCGTATATTCGATTTTCGATTTTTTTGTGGCGTTAGGTTGCTACTCGTGCCCCTCACTTATGCCGAAAAAATCGGCCATTTTGAATGTTTAGTTAATTGTTGACAGCTGTTTTGGTTAGACGTGTTTTGGCTTGTCTTCGATTTTTGCCTGTTCCGAAAAAAAATGGATCAAAGAATCTGTATCAAATTTTGTGTGAAAAAGAAAATTAATGCGCGGACGCATTTCGAATGTTGACTGTGGCATATGGTGAAGCTACCCTTGAACCAAAGCAACATTTATCGCTGGTACAAAATGTTCTCAGAGGGCCGAGAAGATGCGAACAACGAAATGCGTTCCGGACGCCCGAGCATATCAACAACAGACGAATACATTGATGAAATGAAGAAAATAATATTGGCCAATCGTCGAATCACCGGTAGAGAAGTTGCCGAGGAACTAAACAGATTTGGGCATGATACGGGTCGCCGCGAAATTCGTGCCAAAATTGCTCAACTTGAAACAAAAACAGTGTCGCGTTAACATTGCTAAGGAGCCGTTGGACTCGGTCCGCGACGACCCAAATTTGCTCCAGAGGGTCATAACTGGTGACGAATCATAGGTTTATGGTTACGACGTGGAAACCAAAGCTCAATCATCGCGATGGAAGCTGCTTTTTGGAATAGGCAAAAATCGAAGACAAGCCAAAACACGTCCAACCAAAACAGCTGTTAACAATTAACTAAACATTCAAAATGGCCGATTTTTTCAGCATAAGTGAGGGACACGAGTAACATCCTAACGCCACAAAAAAATCGAAAATCGAATATACGTAGCGCGCGGAAAATCAAAATTCACGATACTTTTTGAACAGACCTCGTACATCGATATATCGCTATGTGTATATACACGAATGGCTAGCAAACAAAACGTAGCAATCGAGACAATTTAACAAGTAGAGTCATTCGTGTTACGCCCTTTCGTTATTTAGCCGTCGAAAATATAGTTTCGCCGAGCCTTTAGGGGGTGGCATACAATAAACATAGTCTTTCATATCTGTATGCACTCGTAATGGATACGGATATACAAGCGTATAAGCTCGATAGTTTCGTGTTTTATGCTCGTACACCCCGATGATGTTACATTGGTGTGTGCCTGATAGCGTTTCAATGTGTGAACTCCTGACGCCCCCACAGAGTATCCTCCCAGCCCCTCTTCTCTCTCGTTTCAAACGCATCCCTTTTGGATCTTCCGTCTAGTGATCTCGTCGGTGTGTGTCCACGTCTGTGTATGTGTGTGCAGTCCGGTGGTTAATTTCCAGTCAAATTTCATTACTTGACCGGCAAGCGGCTGAATAGCTCCGGGACACATTCGTATTTACATATATATATATATACATGCCTCGGTGTAGACAATAGGCTATATATCTATGGCGATTTTCAGCAACCCCCGCCGCCCACCTTCACTCGACTCTCTGGCCAATCCATGATTACACAATCGATACACAGGCATAGGTACGAAGGCATGTGTTCACGCGATACACACACGCATATGGAGTAAAACGTCATGTCGAAAGTATACATGCGGCATCGGGCAAACCCGCCGAACTTCAATCCCCGAGTTTTATCTATCCCCCTCCCATCCCGCGTCATCCGCTCTTTCCCGTCGTACCAATTCGAGGACAAAATGTTCTCGTTGAAATTTTTCCGATAACATTTCACCCATTTCGACATCACCCGGTGTATACACATGTCTGTTTTTTTTTACATATGTGTGTTGGCAAAATTGGCATTACAACAAAACTATAAAACGTACTCCGGATGCCGCGAGTTTGGGATTGGCGGGAGCGGGGTGAAAGTTGCATTCGGCGCAGTATTTTATAATAAGCAGCATTTTTTTTGGACGTCTATGCGTATGCACGATGAACGCGATTTAGCGGTGTTGTACTCGCTCTGTGCGCATATCAGATGTGTGTATATGTATTTAGTTACGTTTCACGTACAGTGGGTCAAAAGAGTATTCATACACCTTGTTTTTTTGCGATAACTTTATAGACATAAGCGATACGCAAAGAAAGTCAATTTTATTTAATAGTACATCAGGTGCAGAGATAAACTGCAAATGGAGAATTTTTTCCCAGGAATAATAGAAGAATTATGCAAAAAAAAACGAAAATTTTCGGGCCAAAAAAGTATTCGTACACTTACGATTGAGCTGCTAAACCTCGATATTCACTCACGGACGGTCTGACCTCTGCGTACAATGTAAACAAGTCTTCGTTTACACAATGGTTTCGACCTATTCCATACGGTAGTAGACCTTCAAGCTCCGAACAGACATGATGGCAAAGAAAAGTGAAATATCAATATCCATGCGAGATAGAGTGATTTTTCTTCGGAAACGCGGTGAAAGTTATCGAAAAATTAGTAAAGAACTAAATCTAAGTTTCGCAACGGTGCAATATATAATAAAAAAAATACGAAAGAACAAACAGCAGAGAAAATAAGCCACGAACCGGTCGACCGAGAATACTAACGGTACAAGAACGTCGGAGTATCGTTACAGAGGCTACAAAAAAAACGTTGACAAGTGCTCGCAGTTTAGCGAATGATGTTGCGTCAACATCGGGGAAGAGCGTGTGTCCCCGGACTATTCGAAACGTTTTGCATTCTGCCCAATTATACGGCGGAACTGCTCGCAAGAAACCATTCATTAATAATATAAACTGAGAAAAATGTTTAGGTTTCGCAGAAACCTACGTTAAAAAAATCTATAGAATTTTGGAAACGTGTCGTATTCTCGGATGAATCGAAGTTCAACATCTTCGGGTTCGATGGAAAAAAATTCGTCTGGCGGAAACCAAATACCGAGCTCCAGCGGAAAAATTTAATACCGACTGTAAAGCACGGCGGAGGAAGCGTCATGGTTTGGGGCTGTATGGGATATTATGGCGTTGGTAATCTGGCTTTTATAGATTGTACAACGAATGCCCAGAAGTATATCGACGTGTTGCCCAGCAATTTGAAAGCCAGTGTAGATAAATTGGGCCTGGATGGAAATTTCTACTTTCAACAAGATAACGACCCGAAACATACTGCTATGAAAACGAGGGAATGGTTACTCTATAATGTCCGCAAACAATTGATCACCCCACCACAATCTCCGGACATCAATCCTATTGAAAATTTATGGCACTTGGTGGACGTAGAAATTAGAAAAACAAAAATAACAAACAAATCCGACCTCCAAAGAGTGTTTTTAGAAGAATGGACGAAAATAGCAAAAGAAACAACGCAAAAGCTAGTAGTATCCATGTCTAAGAGACTCGAGGCGATAATTGAAGCAAAAGGGATGCACACCAAATATTAGTTGTAATTGACAACTATGATGATGTAGGTTTTCACTATAATCGTAAGTGTATGAATACTTTTTTTGCCCGAAAATGTTCGTTTTTTTGGCATAATTCTTCTATTATTCCTGGGAAAAAAAACTCCATTTGCAGTTTATCTCTGCACCCGATGTACTATTAAATAAAATTGGCTTTCTTTGCGTATCGCTTATGTCTATAAAGTTATCGCAAAAAAACAAGGTGTATGAATACTTTTTTGACCCACTGTATATTCCACGGAGGACGCCAGTCAGGCAGGCAGCACAGGGAACATTATCGTAACGCAGTTGTCGGAAGCGCGTTAAGGGGTTTGGGGCAATGTATATATGAAGGGGGAGGGAGGGGGGCACGGGTGATGATGCGGCAGGTCACAGAGTGGCTCCTGTAAAACGAGTAGGGTAAAAAAAAAGAGGTAAAACGATGACGCACGTGTCTACCAACGGAAACGTCATATTAATGTTCCGGCTAATGCGGGCACGAAGCGTGACGGAATTTACTTGTTTACGTGTTTTTTTTTTTTTTTTTTTTTTTTTTTTTTTTTTTTTTTTCGTCAGCGTTCGTAACACAGTGTTTTTGTTCTCGAATTATTATTTTCACGCGGCGTATCGGTGAGAAAATCTCTGACCATGTAATTGTACGGTAAACAACGACGCCTCTTCATTCTTATCGATAAAAATGATTTTAAAAAATTATACATCATTTTGATGAGTTTTAAACTTTGTTCACTAGAATTTTACCGTTGTCCTTTTTAACTTTCCACGATTACATGAATTTTATTTATTTAAGTCGATTTTCAATTTTTGCTTTCTTCTAGAGTCTCCGAGGTGTATCATTGATTTTTTATACCATTGTAAAACGATGTTGAAGTTTGCATCGTTGGAACGCAACGAAAATAGAATTTTCAAATTTTTCTTTTCGATATAGCTCTCGCTTCTCTTCTCCATTTGGGCCCAGATCCTTAAAGAACGCCCCAAAAGAACGTTTTAACGATATTTGTCTCAGAAAATTCAACCTTGAGGGGGTTGAATGGTATAAAAAAATATATTTTCGTTGCATTCCAACGATCCAAACTTCAACATCATATATTAAATTCGTTCACTTACATTTTCCTTTTGCCTCGTATCATCACCTTTTTTTTTAACTTAATTTCGAACGTTTCGATCTTCATTCACTCCTAATTTAACTTTACTGCTTTCATATCTAATTTTCTAAAGCCTCAGCCTCCACTCGCGTTGAGTCTTATCTCTGTTCGAAATCTTCAATATCGCGGAGAAAAACTTTTCGCGAGCGAGGTACACGAGCCTCGGATAGGGAGTGCGGCTAGTAGGAAACGTTTTAATTTCATCCGTCGTCGGTGTTGCCGCAAAAAAATTAAGGGCGCCAGGTGATTTAGAACGAGAGAAAGTTGCAACCTTGGTCGTTTATCGCCGCATACACATACCAGAGTTTTACCTCCTTTACAAGGAACTTTATCCATCGGCGGTTACTCAGGGAGGGAAGGGGCGGAGGTTAGAACGTGTGTCATATATACATACATATATATTAGGGTGGTTCTTAATTTGGTGATGTTGGAAATTCTTTGGTATTGTTCCTCGAAAGTAATCAACATATCTAGAAAAAAAATTGGGCGCAAGCGGAACTTTGTTCAATAATTCTAACCCACCCCACCGAGCTGTCGAATTTTTATATGAAAAAATGCATGCATTCAAAATTTTGTAAAGAAAATTGTATATTATTTCAAAACTATTTATGATAAAAGAATTTTATATAACGTTTTTGTAGGAAATATAATGCTCTACAAAGAAGGTAGCTTGTGAAATTCTCGTGAATCTAATATTTATCACGTAATTAGCAAAAAACTGTCATCATTTATTCCAAACGTCGATCATTATGGTCAAAACAGGAGTTTGACGTCGAATAAGTGCAATTTATTTTTCGTATGTATATAACATTATGAAGAAATACGTAGCGGACTCAACAATGAAATGTAAACAATATTCAAATTTTCAATTTTATCAATTTTATTGTGAATTATAATGAATGATGTCATATATATTAAAAATCAACTTTCAATAATGAATTACATCGGTTGGAGCAAAGTTGCTTTGTTAATATCAGGATATTTTTTTTTATATTCTTCAATTATTTGTACAATGAATTGTTTCTGATCTTCATCATAAGTGAGACGATCATTGTACTCTGTAATAAGTTTCACTCCTCTTTGTGCAACATCGTTAACCACTTTAATTCCTTTAACTATTTTTAAGCCTTGTAAATAATTTTCATTAGAAATCCACTCGCTCACAACGATATAAAAAAATGAGGAGTTGATTTAAAATCTTTCGAAAAAAGCCATCGATTTGGAACTGATAAAGAAATCAATGTCCTTATCGATCAAAGAAGAAAAATTTATCATGAATGATAATAAAATTGATAAAATTGAAAATTTAAATATCGTTCACATACTGTTATTGAGTGCACTACGTATCTCTTCATATTTCTAATTGCATATGAAGAATACATTGCAGTTTTTCGACGTCAAACTCCTGTTTTGGCCATAATGATGGACTTTTGGAATAAATGATGACAGTTTTTTGCTAATAACGTGATAAATATTAGATTCACAAGAATTTTACAAGATACCTTTTTTGTAGAGCATCAAATTTCCTATAAAAACACAATATATAATTTTTTTATCATGAATAGTTTTGGAATAATAAACAATTTTCTTAACAAAATTTTGAATGCATGCATTTTTTCATACAAAAATTCGACAGCTCGGTGGGGTGGGTTAGAATTATTGGACAAAGTTCCGCTTGCACCCAATTTTTTTTCTGGATATGTTGATTACTTTCAAGGAACAATACCAAAGAATTTCCAAAATCATCAAATTAAGAACCACCCTAATATATATATATGTCAGGATGCTACCGGTGGTGGTTCGGGATTGTAAGAACAAACGCAAAGTACCCGCGAACGTGTGTGTGTGGTCGTTGAACAGAGAGAAAGGGAGAAAGGTTTTGTGGGAAAACGGTGTGAGAGAATAGAAGAGGAACCGGTTGGTGTGAAAGCAAGTGAGAAAGAGGGTGAAACCGAGCGAGGAGATCGCTGGTGTGTGCCGGCAGAATTTATAGCGCTCCGGAACTAATTAAGTCTCCTTAAATCTCAAATGGTTCGTTCGCCAAAGAGAGAGCGAGAAGGGAGCTTACGAAACGGGCGTTTTCCACGACGAACGAAAGGAATTTTCTACCTGTTTGAATTCAAGAAACGTGCCCTCTATATTACACACATATACATATAGATAAGTTTGCGTGTATACATATATATGTTATACAGTTCAATACCGTTCCTTTATTTTATGTCCGCCTCGATCTCAATACAAGAGCGATAGAAAATTTCCGGCGAACAAATTGAACAATTACAAAATAAATCTTTCAGACTTCTGTAATTGATTTTTCCCCGAACAGCTCCCCAGGCTCTAGCTCTCGTTCTTTCATTCGCTAGACGCGGCACGATCGATGTAATTACACGTAAAAGCTTTTTCTCTACTGTTATACTATATCTGCTGACGCTGTACAACGTACCGATAAAATATACTATTTTCCCGCCGTTTGCAAGTTGCCGTGCTCGCTCGTGCGTCAATAATAATGGAAAAGTTGTTATAATGTTTGTGCTTGAGGCGCGAGACCGCTGTAGAGTTTTTTATATGACTTGTGACTGAAAAAATATTAACCAAGTGTACACTGTCAGTCTGGCGTGAACTTTACGAAAACTTTGTGAAAACTTCGTGGGAGTCCACCGATGAATTATCGGTTGTGGAAGTTTCGTAATGTGAATTATAGTTATACGCGGAAAGTTGAGAAATCTGCTGTTAAAAAAGCCTTTGTACGGAGTAAAGAGTAATTTTCTGATATTAAGAAATTCGCATTAAATAAATGAGATAAACTTAACAAATTTGATGAGTAACAGAATCATTTTTCATTGGTAATAATTCAGCCAGTCGTTGCCAATTGTTATTGCAAAACGAAACAACAGCTGTACCGTGAATGTTAAAGAATAATCGTGATTCAGCGAATTATTAATAATTTTATATTCAATAAATTCAATTAAATTGAAGAAAAAAAAAACTGCATCGATTTCTCCTAAAGAATTATTTTATCATTATCCCTGAAGAACAATTTATTGATATAACAAATTTTCCATAACTCATGAAATAACGTCAATTTACATTTCGCAGTGAAGTAAGACGAATCGAACTTTACGAGTATTTTACTAATTTCAGATAAACCTCAAAAATCACTACGAGGTCTGTCCAAAAAGTATCGCGAATTTTGAATTTCCGCAGGCTACGTATATTTGATTTTCGATTTTTTGTGGCGTTATGTTGGTACTCGTGTCCCTCACTTGTGCTGAAAAAATCGGCGATTTTGAATGTTTAGTTAATTGTTGACAGCTGTTTTGGTTAGACGTGTTTTGGCTTGTTTTCGATTTTTGCATATTCCAAAAAAAGCAGCTTCCATTGCGATGATCGAGCTTTGTTTTCCACGTCATAACAATAAACCCATGATTCGTAACCAGTTATGACCCTCTGGAAATTTGGGTCGTCGCGGACCGAGTCCAACAGCTCCTTAGCAACGTTAACGCGACACTGTTTTTCTTCGAAATTGAGCAATTTTGGCACGAATTTCGCGGCGACCCGTCTCATGCCCAAATCATTGGTAAAAATCGAATAGCACGAGCCAATCGATATGTTTAGTTCCTCAGCAACTTCTCTACCGGTGATTCGACGATTGGCCAATATTATTTTCTTCACTTCGTCAATGTTTTCGTCTGTCGTCGATGTGCTCGGGCGTCCGGAACGCATTTCGTTGTTCGCATCTTCTCGGCCCTCTGAGAACATTTTGTACCACCGATAAAAGTTCCTTTGGTCCAAGGTAGCTTCGCCATATGCCACAGTCAACATTCGGAATGCATCCGCGCACTTTATTTTCTTTTTCACACAAAATTTGATACGGATTCTTTGATCCATTTTTTGGAACAGGCAAAAATCGAAGACAAGGCAAAACACGTCTAACCAAAACAGCTGTCAACAATTAACTAAACATTCAAAATGGCCGATTTTTTCAGCATAAGTGAGGGACACGAGTAGCAACCTAACGCCACGAAAAAATCGAAAATCGAATATACGTAGCCCGCGGAAATTCAAAATTCGCGATACTTTTTGAACAGACCTCGTATAATCGACTATCAACCAAACAAAATGGCGCGTTAATGAAATAACTCTAAGTTATATAAATTGTTTTGCTTATATACGCCATTTTGTTTTTGTTATATAACGGAATACGATGTATAAATGACTGATGCATAAAGGAAGATACGCTGAACGTTACATATCTCTCTGTGGTTATCTGTTGGGTTATACACATCCCTTCGTGCTCTCTTATCGCGATAGCATAAATCGACACGTTGTGTGCTCGTCCTAAAATTATGTTCACGGTTAATGGACACGTTTCTCGGTTATACGGATGCGGTTGAGAGAGTCATCGTTATATATAGAACAGGGTTTCGCCTCGCGCACTTTATTACCTTGACGGATATCAGTGACGGGGCGGTTTCGAAGGGGGCAAAAGTGCAATTTCAGCAGTACCGCTAACAGTATGCAACGAGTATAGAATACTGTAATATAGTAACAGACAGAATTATATACATATATAGAGAGAGAGAGAGTAAACGTCGAATACCTGTAGCGCAAATACCTACTTTGAACGATGAAGCTGGGAATTCGGATATCAGCGGGAAAGTGCATTCAGGAACGGTGGAACGAAGTATATATGAACCGAAGCAAGAGGATATATTGTCGGTACATAGCGAAACACATGGACTAGAATACCTGTAGAGCTTTCAATATAAATATATGGGCTTATCTACGTCCAAATTGGCTTTATTCGGACATTGGTTTACGATATTGTAGACTCGAAAATCTAATATAAATATTATTTATTCCGGATTCAATCTTTCGTTTTTTTGGAAACAGCACTGCACATACCGACCAAAGATAGAAATAAGCTGATAGTTAAAGGGAGAAATAGGGTTAGGACAGCGTTTTCTCAATGATTTTCATGAATTTTTTTATAGTATAAAAATTGAATATAATTTATTGAAACTTTGAGAATATTTTATACATATATTTAAGTATATACTATAAAATTTTTGAAGAATTTTCTTGAAGAACACCGAAGATATTAGCGACCCCATATTGCAGGTCACAATCAGACTCAGCATTTTGCGTACATTCTGGAAGCCGCAATTTTCATCCGAAATCAAACGAGGTTGGAATTTACTTTTATTATATGTCTCTCGTCTATATGAACCTAAATGCTATCGAAAAAATAGAAAATTGCATTTTTTACAGGGGTCAAAACAAAAAAGCATGATTTTTTGCCATTTTTTACAACTTTATTTGCAAAAAAAAATTATTTTAAACAATGATAATATTCCAATTTTAGGTTCATATAGAGCGCCATACTATGAAGGAAGTAACTGCCAATTTTCAAAAGGAACGGTTGAAAACTTTTCAAACTAGCGTGTACGCAAGTTTAAAAAAAGTCGTTTTTGGTAAATTATTACGTACAAATTTTTCTGGTATCAATGCTCTAAAAAATGTTAATAATAAAAAAACGGAATTAAAACGACGGTCAATTTGGAACTTAATTCTAAACTCGAGTTATAATGTTTCAGTTAGCGCGACGTTATTATTTTAAATTTTGTGTCGTTTAACGAGAAATTAATGAAGAAACTTTGGTAAATTATTAGGTACAAATTTTTCTGGTATCAATGCTCTAAAAAAATATTAATAATAAAAAAAGGGAATTAAAACGACGGTCAATTTGGAACTTAATTCTAAACTCGAGTTATAATGTTTCAGTTAGCGCGACGTTATTATTTTAACTTTTGTGTCGTTTAACGAGAAATTAATGAAGAAACTTCGCGTAAATTATTACGTACAAATTTTTCTGGTATCAATGCTCTAAAAAAATATTAATAATAAAAAAAGGGAATTAAAACGACGGTCAATTTGGAACTTAATTCTAAACTCGAGTTATAATGTTTCAGTTAGCGCGACGTTATTATTTTAACTTTTATGTCGTTAAACGAGAAATTAATGAAGAAACTTCGCGTAAATTATTACGTACAAATTTTTCTGGTATCAATGCTCTAAAAAATGTTAATAATAAAAAAAGGGAATTAAAACGACGGTCAATTTGGAACTTAATTCTAAACTTGACTTTTAATGTTTCAGTTAGCACGACGTTATTATTTTAACTTTTGAGTCGTTAAACGAGAAATTAATGAAGAAACTTCGCGTAAATTATTACGTACAAATTTTTCTGGTATCAATGCTCTAAAAAAATGTTAATAATAAAAAAAGGCAATTAAAAGGACGTTCAATTTGGATCGAAAGGTTCCGTATATATGTGCGCGTATATAATCGGTGCGATAGAGGTTGCGTCGGCACGGATACGTAAATGCACGTTGCGGTGCACCGTCGAAACGCGCCGCAGTGAAATAGCGTGTAGAAATTTATTACACGTTTAGTTTACGTGTGTTGCGGCGAGGGACTACGCGTGCGATACCATGGAACGAACAGTAGTTGCGTTGTATATCCATACCCTTACATAGACGATAGTTGTATATCGACATTTACGTCTAAATATATATATATATATATATATATATATATATATATATATATATATATGACAGGTAATGAACAAAAGGTTGTAACTCACATAACTGTGTTTGTTGAGTCTTGGCGAGTTACGGCCTTTTGTTTGCTAGCAGTTGGTATATCCGCTCCTAATGCTCGTATATATACTCTATTCTATTAGTAAATGTGCGATAGTCCAGCAAGAGAGAGAGAGAGAGGAGCGAGAGAGAGAGAGAGAGAGAGAGAGAGAAAGAGAAGTTGGAAGGGGAGTGAATTCGTGTTTAGTTCGACGCCGGCGTTAGACACAATTGTATGTAACGGGACAAATGTCTATGCTCTCTCGCGGCCCGAGTGGTAAAGTGCGGCGAGAGCAACCGCGCCCTCTCTCCCTAATAATTTATCCAGCGGTCGAATTAGATCGGTATAGCGCGAACGGCCTCACCACGGGCTCTAACAACCGGTCTCTTGACACGATAAATATATGTACATGTATATACACACGTATATGTATACATAATGCATGGATACATTTATGTATGCATTTGAGTGTTGTGTGACGAGCGAGCTCGTTCATTTGGCCACAAATACGTGGTGTCACACACACACACACATACGCTCATCTCTTCACCCCGTTCTCTGCTGTTTCACACGCACTACCACCCCAACTCGTAATTG
Organism: Oxytorus armatus; assembly: GCA_958009045.1. Classification (NCBI taxonomy): domain Eukaryota; kingdom Metazoa; phylum Arthropoda; class Insecta; order Hymenoptera; family Ichneumonidae; genus Oxytorus; species Oxytorus armatus. The sequence goes on along the minus strand of OY253746.1, from coordinate 1,712,144 downwards.
TCCTGCCATAGCCTCGTTTACACGAATATGTGGTCCTCGTTAAGGTCACCTTTAGAGTGGATGGTATATTTTGTAAATGAGTTATCATAAACATCCGATGAATAAAATATTGGCATCGATAAAAGTTGAAAAATGAGAAGATTAACTTTTTTTTTCTTCTGCTGTTGCTTTCATTAAATTATTTTATACGCTAGGGGTTGTGAAAAAAAGAGGTCGCGTTCTTTGGCTTTAAATCTGAAGAGGGTCGTGAGAAAGGATGACAATGAGTTGGAAAAAAAAATTCTTCAAAGTGCTTGACATAACATTGATTAAAGAATAAAATAAAATAATGTACAACGCGAAGTTAAAAGTATGAAATTTCGGGTCGCCGAACATTGGGGGTTGAGTGTCAACCGAGCGTGCTCGGCAGATTTCAGATTTCAAACTTATTTAATCCCTCGTCCTTTCCGCCTATCCCTCTCGCCTTACACCCTCTCTTATCGCCACTTTTTTTTTCTCGTTTCCGCCTCTTCCGTCTCTCGTCCCACTTCTCTTCTTGTACCCTCTGTCCCTACTCATTTCTTTCGAGAGAACCCGTGCGACTCGACTTGTTTCAAAACTTTTTAGAATCTTGGATCTACAGCACGAGAGATATAGGGATTGTTATAGGGGTTGGAAAAAAGAAGCTCGAGTTTTCGTCGAACTTTTCCCGTCGAAGAATTTATCGGCGACCGAAAGTCTCATCGTCACGAGCGAGATACGCGAGATAACGATGGAATATACGCTATGAACAAGATTAAATTTTCATTCGAAAAGGCAAGAACAAAAAGTTGACGGGAAGAGAGAAAAATGTAATTTAGGACCATTTTGCAGCTTTTTTTGTATCGTTGGAGACCGTTTTCTCGTTTATACAGTCTGTGGTTGCTATTTTGTAACTTTTCAAATTCACTGCATGTATCACAACACATTTTTCAACACTCGACACAAATTAAGGTAGTAGTCTGGTAACTTAAGCCGATTTTCATGTCTTTTTTGGAGGGCGTTTTTTGTAGGAAAATAAAAATGAATCGTTTTGGATATTTAGGATGTTTTTATTTACATATTAAAGATACAAAAAAAAATTTTATTGAAAAAATTTAATAGTTTATTATTATTATTATTATTGATCGAAGTTGGCACCTCGAAAAAAAAGCGCGTGGGTGGACCCAGTGATTTTAGCTCTTGATGTTATCTGAAATCAAAAATTCTTGATAATTCTTAATCTACTGAAGTTAAGTTAAATTTCATGGATAAATAACAAAATGGCGGACTTTGGAAAAAAGTTTTTTTGTCCAAAGTCAAAAGTCCGGACTTTGGAAAAAATTTTTTTTTTCCAACGTCCGCCATTTTGTTATTTATCCATGAAATTTAACTTCAGTAGTTCCGACCAGAATGACATGTCTATAGATTAAGAATTATCAAGAATTTTTTATTTCAGATAACATCAAGAGCCAAAATCACCGGGGCTTCCCACGCGCTTTTTTTTCGAGGTGCCAACTTCGATCAATAATAATAATAATGATAAACTATTAAATTTGTTCAGAAAAATGTTTTTTTGTATCTTTAATATGTAAATAAAAACATCCTAAATATCCAAAACGATTCATTTTTATTTTCTTACAAAAAAACGCCCTCCAAAAAAGACATGAAAGTCGGTTTAAGTTACCAGACTACTTTCTTAACTGTCACAGTCCCGCGAGGGTAGGAAAAATGTTTTTCTTCTCATCGTCGAGCTATCTCCAACTATAACTGCGACATAAGGGAGAAATAGGGTTAGACGGTTAAAAAAATCGATTTTTTTTTTTAATATAATAAAATATGTTCCCAAAATTTTAAATAAAAATTTCGACTCGTTCTATTGTTATAAGCCATTAAAGAAAGTAGCTCTCCTTCAGGCCCCGAGCGCGCCACGTGTTTCAACCGCGTTTTTCTGAAAACGACTTTTTTTGAACTTGCGTACACGCTAGTTTGAAAAGTTTTCAACCAATCGTTTTGAAAATTGGCAGTTACTTTCTTCATAGTATTGCGCTCTATATGAACCTAAAATCGGAATATTATCATTATCTAAAATAATTTTTTTTTTGCAAATAAAGTTGTAAAAAATGGCAAAAAATCATGCTTTTTTGTTTTTACCCCTGTAAGAAATTCAATTTTCTATTATTTTGATAGCATTTAGATTTATATAGAAGAGAGACATATAATAAAAGTAAATTTCAACCTCGTTTGATTTCAGATGAAAATTGGGGCTTCCAGAATGTACGCAAAATGCTGAGCCTGATCGTCACCTGCAATATGGGGTCGCTAATATTTTCGGTGTTTTTCAAGGAAATTCTTCAAAAATATTATAGTATATACTTAAATATGAGTATAAAATATTCTCAAAGTTTCAATAAATTATATTCATTTTTTATACTATAAAAAAATTCATGAAATTCATTGAGAAAACGCTGTCCTAACCCTATTTCCTCCCTTAATTAGAAATGTGTTAAACCGCCATCTTCCCTTCCTCTTTTCCTGTCTTTCCTTCGTCATCTTGCTGTATACTCACTCGCTTAATATCTCATCCGTACGAACGTAGTTGTCCAGAATCTACATCAGCGAGGCTCGCCATTATCTCACTCTCTCTCTCCCTCTCACTTGTCGCTTACATAATTCATGATGCACACGCCGTGGTGCACGGTTCTTTTGCATAACTGCGGATAGCTCCGGGGGCTACCCGCACGGCTCAGAAACTTCGGTGTATCTCCTTTCCACCGCGTAGAGGGTGCGGAAAGGGTGAGGTAGATCGAGGTGGTCCGAGAGTGTGCGAGAGGAGAAACAACCCGACCGCGAGATTATTTCGCACGCACGAGTGAGTTAGCCCCGAGTCTCTGTGGCTGACTATATCTCACCCTTCGTACACGAAGAGAGCGAGCACCCAGAGAGTCTCGCACGCTCGACCCAAACACGCCAGAGTGCACACGCGACTCCCATTCCTCATTCCAATCTCGTAAGGCTTAGGGTTTAAGGTAGTCGGATACGGTAGAACACACACACACACACACACGCGCGCGCGTGCACACATACTGTAGTGACTCATCTATGAGAGAAACGAGAATTTGTTCGTTCGTGCGAGAAGGCGTGAGAATTTTGTTGCAGTGTGCGAAAAAATGAGAGATGAGCGGAGTACAAAAATGGTTTTAAAAGTTTCCTCTCCAGTTTTCGTATTACTACTTTTTTTTTTACGACTCCGCCAAACATTTCACGAACCTTTTGATACTCATCGGTTATGCATGGGTCAAACCCAACAAACCCAACAAACCCAACGTGGGATACTTTATCATCAATACAAATTCAAGACTGAGTAAAAATATATGACAGTATTCGAATTAAATTCATCGCTCATCAACCGAGAGAACTATAATAACTCTTCGATTACGATTTAAGGCAGTAGTTTGGTAACTTAAGCCGATTTTCATGTCTTTTTTGGAGGGCGTTTTTTTGTAGGAAAATAAAAATGAATCGTTTTGGATATTTAGTATGTTTTTATTTACATATTGAAGATACAAAAAAAAATTTTTTTGAAAAAATTCAATAGTTTATCATTATTATTATTATTGATCGAAGTTGGCACCTCGGACCTTGGAAAAAAGTTTTTTTTTCCCAAAGTCCGCCATTTTGTTATTTATCCATGAAATTTAACTTCGGTAGTTCCGACCAGAATGACATATCTATAGATGAAGAATTATCAAGAATTTTTTATTTCAGATAACATCAAGAGCCAAAATCACCGGGGCCACCCACGCGCTTTTTTTCCGAGGTGCCAACTTCGATCAATAATAATAATAATGAACTATTAAATTTTTTCAAACATTTTTTTTTTGTATCTTTGATATGTAAATAAAAACATCCTAAATATCCAAAACGATTCATTTTTATTTTCCTACAAAAAAACGCCCTTCAAAAAAGACATGAAAATTGGCTTAAGTTACCAGACTACTACCTTAACGTTATTTGTTATCATCGGTGTGGAGTCTGTGAGTGCGAGAGCCTATGAGAAATATTATTTTGATATAAAAACGTCATTCGCACCGAAATCTCATATTGAGTATCAAAAAAAATTTTAATTAAATTTCCAGCATCTAACGACAGAAAAATAATTGTATCTAAGGGGTGGGAGTCGTGTAGCGAGATGTATTGTGTTTATCGAAGATCGTGGAACCCGGGAGAATGTGAATTTGAGTACTGAAACCGCGAGAGGTTGCTGGTAGTGAAGAAAGGAGATGGGGAGGCGGGGGTTAGGATGTCACGAAGCGTAAAGGGTCAAACCACCCTGTGGATTGTGCCTTGGTTGCTGGCCATCGTAATCGTGAGCAAACCTCTCGTGCTCTCCCCTTCCTTCAATCCAGTTTCCCCGGGTCCGGTAGATCCTTTGTCGAATTATTGTTATTATTATGACTCGAGATATACTCGAAAGAGTGCGAGGGAGAGAGAGAAAGATGAGAGGGAAAAAAGGGAGTACGGCGTTTGCGGTCGAAGAGATAAAGTTTATCTTCCGCATCGCCGGCCCTCTTCATAGGATCGTAAGTCAAGGAGGGATATCGTTTCACGTGCTAGCTCGACTTTTGCGACAACGACGACGATGCTTCTGGAATGGGCATATTGTTATATATATATATATTAGGGCGATTTTTTTTTCGACTATTTTTTTTTTCAGTCCCCACCCGAAATTTTGTTGGATATGTCGAAAAAGAAATTCCCTGAAAGTTACAGTCCTTAATATTAATTCTGAGTACTTTCCCAAAGCGTGAGAAGATTTTCCATCTAAAATACACGTAAATCGAATTTTTATTTTTTTTTCAAATTTCTATAACTCAGCCGCTTTTTATGCTATCATACTGTTCTTGGTTTCGATTTACTCGGAATAAAACAATCTAAAAAAGTGCCTTTCGCGGTGAAAGTGTAAATTGTACTCGTGAGTTGGTACGGGTCACTGAAGTTGATTTTTACCCAAAATTCTCGTTTTTTTGCTGTTATTTCCGAAACAATTAACTTTACGAAAAAAATGTAAATGAAAAATTTGTTAGAAATTTAATTCCCTACAAAAAAGGTCCTATCGACCCAATTGCTTAGATTAATATTTCTTGAAATATTGAACTTTAACTTATCAGTAGTATCAAAATTATAAAATATGAAATATTAAATAATAAAAAAAATAAAAAAAGTTCAATATCTCAAGAAATATTAATCTAAGCAATTTGGTCGATAGGACTATTTTTATAGGAAATTAAGATTCCAACAAATTTTTCATTTACATTTTTTTCGTAAAGTTAATTGTTTCGGAGATAGCAGCAAAAAAACGAGAATTTTGAGTAAAAATCAACTTCAGTGACCCGTACCAACTCACCAGTACAATTTACACTTTCGCCGCAAAAGGCACTTTTTTAGATTGTTTCATTCCGAGTAAATCGAAACCAAGAACAATATGATAGCATAAAAAGTGGTTGAGTTATAGAAATTTGAAGAAAAAAAAAAAAATCCGATTCACGTGTATTTTAGATGAAAAATCTTCTCACGCTTTGGGAGAGTACGTAGAATTAATATTAAGGGCTGTAACTTTCAGGGAATTTCTTTTTCGACATATCCAACAAAATTTTGGGTGGGGACTGAAAAAAAAAATAGTCGAAAAAAATCGCCCTTATAGATATATATATATATATATATATATATATATATATTTATATAGGTAAAAGGACGAACGAGTTTTTTTTAATTCAGACGCCGTTCCTTGTATACTGTAGACGTTCTTGTGAAAAGGGATACTTCGTGGTCATTCGTTCTATCTCACTTTTGTGTTCGCTATACAGAGAGAGAGAGAGAGAGCGCCACCCTCATCAACAGAAAATCCACCTTGGGGGAGGTTGGCTCAGCCTGTCCGACGCAGACAGACTTTATAACCGCGTTATATTCTATCGTCTGCATAAAAAAAAAGGTTGTAACTCCCATCACTTTATGCGTTCAATCGTTTGTGTTACGTCCTTTTGTTTGGGAGGACTCGATGGACAAATCGTACATAACTCCTTTTATTTCCGAAATATCCTATATATCACTATGATTGTGACCACGTCAAACCGATGAATTGAAGTATTATGGACCTTCAACGAGTAGTAGAACTTCACGAACCCAAACCCAATCACTTTCAATGTATTTGCTATTATTTCAATATACAGGACAGAACGGATTCTGACATTCCATATGTCAGATCAGTCACTCGTAATTGAACTCGTTAAATAAAAATAAGAAAATGAAAAATGTATTGATCCTGGAAATATTTTTGTTGCAAACAGTCGGGCATTCTTTTATTCCAAAGGAATTATGTTTGTTTAAATTTTAAAAAATAGAATTAAGCTCTGAAGGAAGAAAATCCCTCTCGCGTTGATTGTCGATGAATTAATATGCATCGAGTAAACCGAATTTATTTGATGTATATAAAGTTGACTGTAATTCAAAATAATATCGTTGAATTGAAAAAATAATAAGTTTACGGCAATCAATCAATTTTTGTTCGTTTCAAGAAGGAAACAATAAACGGATTTCCTAAACAGCAGTGATCGCTGACTGTTGTATTGAAGAAAAAATAGCCCACACTTTTATAAACAAAGAGAAATTCATTTAGGAAAATATCAATTAACGTCTGATCACATCCAGCCTTAACTACTTCATTGAAAAATTAAGGAGTATGAATCGTCTTATTGTAATTAGCCGGCTATTGTTTGGCACAAGATGTCTTGGAGATAATGGAACTTGTAGGCTTTGAGAACTCAAGAGAATGCCATTGGAGTGGTATAGATAGAAATCAGGGAGACAGACAGATCGAGAGAGAGAAGGAGTATTACGAAGAGGCGATCACACGTGCCTCGGCAAAGCAAAACCTCCTCTCTGATAGAGCCAGAGAGAGAGAGAGTATAGACGGGTGGGTACGGGCGTAAAGGGATATGCATTGTCACCGCGGGGATCCGAGATAATCGATGAATGATTATCCAATCGCGGCTAATGCGGAAACTATCCGTTTAATTACGTTTAGTGCCTGGCAATACTCTCTCCCTACTGCCACACGTACTCTCGGGCTCCTCTCCTCGTCGAACTGTTGTGTGGCTTCGTGCTAAACCTACCCCAACTGTTAAACCGACCTCCATTCCTCTCTCTCTCTCTCTCTCTCTCTCTCTCTCTCAATCTATCTCGCTCACTCTTGGGAAATTGATCGAGGATTTCGTGTGTGAGAGTTGGTTGTCATTGGCTCTGCACATTGCCATACTATTGCCATTGCAAACGGGTCAGGTTGCAAGAGACATAGGGTGCCGAGCGCGTGTACAGAATGGATGAAGAGGTATATACATTGGAGAACGGTGGTACGGTGAAAGGGGTTCATTCGCACTGGCTTTGCAGGTTGTTCCGTACGACCGACTGCGACGACGAGTTTGTATGAGCTTTGGCTATGGCGAGGTGGAGTGATGGGAGGAGGATGGTGAAGGATAGAAGCCGAGAATACCGGGACGATAGTGGCGCCATTCGGGAGGGAAGAAGAGGAAGCCGATGAAAGGGAATGATGGCGTGGGAGTGCTTCGGCTCTCTGGCCTCGTATAGCCGGAATTGAGCGGCTGCTATGGTACGTGGTACTAACTGACGTAATCAAGTGGTCGCCCCGGTATAAACCAACGGTAAAGGGTTCTCTCTCTGTCTCTATATACATATATATGCTCGGTACTATGTCGGTAACTATGGAGAAGCATATGAAAGACGCACTTGTAGAATTTCATAATGTATTCGGTGTGAGAATCGTTTTATTTTATATATACGACTTATTAGTTCTACTACTTTTGATCGTGAATCTCTGAAATTAAGATCTTAAGAGACATTGATTGTGTTAAACTTTTTTTCCTCTTCGAACGCCAGCCAGTTAGGAAAGTACGGGGGAAAAAAAATTACAAACGTGAAAAAGGTGATTTCACGGTAGCAACGGGTTCCTAAGATCCCAAGGTACCATTATGACATCGAACCATTGTCCTTTGTCCAAGAGTACCACTGTTGGGTCTTAGAAACCCCGTGTCGTAGTAATATCAACTTTTTTCCACGTCTGTGCATTATTTTCTTCTTAGATATCATTTTACACAATAAACAGGTAGAGAAAAATGGCTTATTCTACAAATCTCGTTCTTCGACTGAAAAACCTCAAATCTTTCACGTACGAGGTCCGTTCAAAAAGTATCGGGAATTTTGAATTTCCGCGGGCTCCGTATACTCGATTTTCGATTTTTTTTTGTGGCGTTAGGTTGGTACTCGTGTCCCTCACTTATGGTGAAAAAATCGGCCATTTTGAATGTTTAGTTAATTGTTTAGTTGAATGTTGTGTTAATTGCTTCCATTGCGATGATTGAGCTTTGATTTCCACGTCGTAACCATAAACCCATGATTCGTCACCAGTTATGACCCTCTGGAGCAAATTTGGGTCGTCGCGGACCGAGTCCAACAGCTACTTAGCAATGTTAACGGGACACTGTTTTTGTTCGAAATTGAGCAATTTTGACACGAATTTCGGGCTGTGTCTCATGCCCAAATCATTGGTAAAAATCGAATAGCACGAGCCAATCGATATGTTTAGTTCCTCGGCAACTTCTCTAACGGTGATTCGACGATTGGCCAATATTATTTTCTTCGCTTCATCAATGTTTTCGTCTGTTCGTTGATATGCTCGGGCGTCCGGAACGCATTTCGTTGTTCGCATCTTCTCGGCCCTCTGAGAACATTTTGTACCACCGATAAACGTTGCTCTGGTCCAAGGTAGCTTCACCATATGCCACGGTCAACATTCGAAATGCGTCCGCACACTTAATTTTCTTTTTCACACAAAATTTGATACAGATTCTTTGATCCATTTTTTGGAACAGGCTAAAATCGAAGACAAGCCAAAACACGTCTAACCAAAACAGCTGTCAACAATTAAGGCCGTAGTCTGGTCTAGAGCGAGATTTTTGACGTCATTTCTAATGTGCAATAACGTTTAAACCGTTGAAGTTGTCTTGATGAAAATTTACACGTGCATTTATTGATCCTTAGAGAATACTTGTGCATTAAAAAAAAAAATTATTTTAAATATTTTCATGTAGTTTTTTGCCTTGTTGCAACATGGTGCGCCGAAATCGGCGCCCACTCTTGACGATGTTGTATGCATCTGAAAAAAAAAATATATATATATTCTCAATCTGTATCAGTATTCTAAGCACTGGTAGCAGAATTGGTACTAAAAAAAAAAATTTATTGAGTCGAACAATAATTTTGCCGACATTTTATAACTCGTCGAATACCCGAAAATGTATGAAATATCATTAATGAAAGTTCAACAGGCCGTCATTTTGTCAAAGTATTTTTTTAAGTACCAATTCTGCTACCAGTGCTCAGAATACTCATACAGATTGAGAATATATATATTTTTTTTTTTTCAGATGCACAGAACACGGTCCAGAGTGGGCGCCGATTTCGACGCACCATATTGCAACAAGGCAAAAATCTACATGAAAATATTTAAAATAATTTTTTTTTTTATTGTACAAGTATTCTCTAAGGATCAATAAATGCACGTGTACATTTTCATCAAGACAACTTCAACGGTTTAAACGTTATTGCACATTAGAAATGACGTCGAAAATCTCGCTCTAGACCAGACTACGGCCTTAACTAAACATTCAAAATGGCCGATTTTTTCAGCATAAGTGAGGGACACGAGTACCAACCTAACGTCACAAAAAAAAATCGAAAATCGAATATACGTAGCCCGCGGAAATTCAAAATTCGCGATACTTTTTGAACAGACCTCGTATTTTCCGCGATATACGAGGGGGGACCTAAAAAAAACGGGTATTGCACTGCGGCGGGTAGGGAGAGTGGGGGAACCCATTGCTCGACCAGGTGTCCGTTGGGGACACGTCTCCCGAGTTAGTGTGCGAAGTTCCGTCGCCGTGAGTGCATCGGTTCGCCCGTGGGAATTTTTGTAGGTGAAACAACTTTTTTCCATTTCGGCGAAAACGTGATGGCCGATTGTCGAGAGCAACGCGCGGCTGTGAAATTTTGTTTCCTCTTGGGGAAATCGGCCGCGGAAACTACTGTAATGCTTAAGACTGCTTATGGAGATGCTGCCCTAAGTAAAACCAGAGTCTACGAGTGGTTTTCACGTTTTAAAAATGGAGAAATGTCAATTGAAGACCAACCCCGTTCAGGACGCCCCTCAACGTCAAGAAGTGACGAAAACGTCGACAAAATCAATGCTCTCATTCGTGAAGACCGTCGCCGAACCATTGATCAACTCTGCGATATGTCTGGGATATCATGGAGTTCAATTCAGAGGATTTTATCCAAAGATTTGCACATGAACAGAGTTGCAGCCAAATTTGTCCCTCGCCTTCTCACAGACGAGCAAAGGGAGCGTCGACTTCAGGCATGTTTTGAACTTCAAAATCAGCTCGAAGAGGACCCTGAACTTTTTTCCAAGGTGATTACTGGTGATGAATCCTGGTGCTACGGATACGACCCCGAAACAAAGCAGCAATCAAGCGTTTTGCCACTGTGGAGGAGGTAAAACAAAAATCGCTGGAAGGCCTAAAGAACATCCCGATAAGTGAATTTAAAAAATGTTTTGAACATTGGAAGGATCGTTTGCAGAGGTGCGTTGTGGTCAAACGAGAATACTTTGAAGGTGATCGAAATTTGGTGTAAAAATATTAAAAAATAAAGAAATGATGACGAAATTCTCGTTTCTTTTGGGTCACCCCTCGTATACGCGGCATTGAGAAATATTCCGTAAAATGAATTCAATGAGGGAGCGAGGGAGGATAAACGTATTTCGCGTTTATAGCGGAAGGGAGATTGGATGTGCGTTAGCGGCTCAACGATGCGGAAAAATTCTCGGGCGCCCAGTCAAAGTGTTGACGATAATTCCTCGATATATATATGCAACGCAGTGGCACGACTCAAGGGTGTGAAAGAGGAACGAATAAGGAGAAAGAATGAAAAAAAAAGTTAGTGGTAAATCGATCTCGATCGATAAACGTCGTGTCATGGCCGCTTGGAAATTCGTAGAACGGACTAGTAGCATGAGAGAGAGTGTGTCGATATGAGAAAACGTAATATTGAAGGAAAAGAGCGAGATGACGCTTGTATACCTATATGCACTCAAATTTAGTACAGTTATATACTAAAGGACGTATATGTAGTGCGAATAGTATATAATACATATGTGAATGTATATATACATACACGAGTTTGAAGTACCTCGGCGATACGCTCGTTCGACTCTTTCCGCATCGTTTTCTCGCTTACTTGTCGTTTGGGCTTGTCGGCTTCGAGAATAGTTTCCGCTCTGGGATATGCGAGGGGCGATGGGAGGAAGGTTGGATTTCTCGAGGGTTCAGCGAGAAAATCGTCGTTCGAGTCGTATTTTCTTCGTTTTCTTCTCCCTCGACAGCCGCTCACCCCATACTGTACAGATCTATCACTGTATATATATAGATATACATCCCTCGCTTTCACCCTCTCCGACGCCACCTTTTACTTCGTTTTCTTCGCGAAACAACCCTCGTATATCGGAGCATCAGCGTTTTAGCGGTTCGTCCTGTCTTTTTACTCGGAATATATAGTGGAGAATAAAGAATCCGTCAGCCCTCTCCTAAAAGCGTGAGATTTAATTTAAAAAAATGGCGAGCAGTTATAAAGCGCGAAGGGTGTGTAAATCGTATTCTCGATAATACAGTGATTTATGTGAGCAAATAAAAATCATTGTCCATTAATGCCGAATATCTATTGGGATTTATCAATCAATTTCAACAGTTTTTTTTTTCCTAAAATAAACAATTATACAGAAACATCTTTTGTCACGGATGTTAGGATTGAAGTGAATTTGAAAAAGATAAAATTAATCGAGCATGGAAATGGAATGAAAACGAGGAGGAACTTCGTGTTAAAACATTTAGAGAATTAATCGTCAAAAGTTTCTCTCGATATTCTCCACCTCGTCAATGATAAATTTATCGAATTTTGTAGATTGATCTATGGAGCTCGAGAGAACGTAAATATATATATAGCGAAAGAGGAAGCAAAGAAGGGATGGAACGGAGAACGGGAGAAATAATTCAAGATCCGAGATTTCCGATAACGAAAGGGCGACCGATATCTCGCCACTCTGTACGAACTGGAAGAAGGGGAAAGTCGTTCACGCTAATGAATCATGGAGTAATTAACGATCAGACCGAGCAAGGGATCATCTCTCTCTCTCTTTCTCTCTCTCACTCCCAAGCGACGCCCACACGTTTTGCCGAGGGGTCTACTACATACACTACCGTTTATATACTAAAGTCTGACTAATAATCCGTCTACATAATAAATATATATATATCTATATACATAAATAATATACGAGAATGAGTGAACTCGGGCTTGCTCGCGCGACCGTGAGATCCGTTACGCCTGTAGATTAGCGCGGTTATTAATTAAGCTTAATTGTTTCTGTTGGGGAATATAGACGCTGAACGGGTTTACAAGTTGTAACGCGTGACTCCGTCATTACCCGCTAGACAAAGTGTGCCGGGTGGTCGTGTTCTAATCTCTTCCATTCCACCGCTAAAAGCCACACTTTCAAATTTCACATTTTGTAATTACTTGTAAATTTAATTATATCATTATTACAACAATATTTTTTTATCGATTTTCTTCAGTCTCGTGTTTTGTTTTTTTGCTTTCTCATAAATGAAGTGTTGTCTCGGTTGAAAAATCATTTTTTGGTGTTTCACAAAATACAAATTTCAAATTTCACCAAAAATCATGCTACGTAAAGATAGAAATAAAAAAGAAGTATATATGCGAGGTCTGTTCAAAAAGTATCGCGAATTTTTAATTTCCGCGGGCTACGTATATTCGAATTTCGATTTTTTTGCGGCGTTAAGTTGGCACTCGTGTCCCTCACTTATGCTGAAAAAATCGGCCATTCTGAATGTTTAGTTAATTGTTGACAGCTGTTTTGGTTAGACGTGTTTTTGCTTGTCTTCGATTTTTGCCTATTCCAAAAAAAGGATCAAAGAATCTGTATCAAATTTTGTGTGAAAAAGAACGGCGCCCAGAGTGGGCGCCGATTGAGGCGGCTTTCGGCGCGCCATGTTGCAACAAGGCAAAAAACTACATGAAAATATTTTTTTCTTTAATGTACAAGTATTCTCTAGGGATCAATAAATTCACGTGTAAATTTTCATCAAGGCAACTTCAACGGTTTAAAAATTATTGCACATTAGAAATGACGTCAAAAATCTCGCTCTAGACCGGACTACCGCGTTAACATTGCTAAGGAGCTGTTGAACTCGGTCCGCGACGACCCAAATTTGATTTTTTTTTAAGTACCAATTCTGCTACCAGTGCTCTGAATACTCATACAGATTGAGAATATATATATATATTTTTTTTTCAGATGCATACAACATCGTCCAGAGTGGGTGCCGATTGAGGCGGCTTTCGGCGCACCATGTTGCAACAAGGCAAAAACTACATGAAAATATTTAAAATAATTTTTGTTTTTCATGTACAAGTATTCTCTAAGGATCAATAAATGCACGTGTAAATTTTCATCAAGACAACGTCAACGGTTTAAAAATTATTGCACATTAGAAATGACGTCAAAAATCTCGCTCTAGACCGGACTACCGCGTTAACATTGCTAAGGAGCTGTTGGACCCGGTCCTCGACGACCCAAATTTCCTCCAGAGGGTCATAACTGGTGACGAATCATGGGTTTATGGTTATAACGTGGAAACCAAAGCTCAATCATCGCAATGGAAGGTGCTTTTTTGGAATAGGCAAAAATCGAAGACAAGCCAAAACACGTCTAACCAAAACAGCTGTCAACAATTAACTTAACATGCAAAATGGCCGATTTTTTCAGCATAAGTGAGGGACACGAGTACCAACCTAACGCTACAAAAAAATCTAAAATCGAATATGCGTAGCCCGCGGAAATAAAAAATTCGCGATACTTTTTGAACAGGCCTCGTATATTCGATTTTCCACTTTTTTGTGGCGTTAGGTTGGTACTCATGTCCCTCATTTATGCTTAAAAACTCGGCCATTTTGAATGTTTAGTTAATTGTTGACAGCTGTTTTGGTTAGACGTGTTTTCGCTTGTCTTCTATTTTTGCTTATTCCAAAAAAGCAGCTTCCATTGCGATGATTGAGGTTTGGTTTCCACGTCATAACCACCACCCATGATTCGTCACCAGTTATGACTCTCTCGACCAAATTTGGGTCGTCGCGGACCGAGTTTAACAGCTCCTTAGCAACGTTAACGCGACACTGTTTTTCTTCGAAATTGAGCAATTTTGGCACGAATTTCGCGGCGAGCCGTCTCATGCACAAATCATTGGTAAAAATCGAATAGCACGAGCCAATCGATATGTTCAGTTCCTCAGCAACTTCTCTAACGGTGATTCGACTTCTCTAACGGTGATTCGATTGGCTAATATTATTTTCTTCATTTCGTCAATGTTTTCGTCTGTTGTTGATGTGCTCGGGCGTCCGGAACGCATTTCGTTGTTCGCATCTTCTCGGCCCTCTGAGAACATTTTGTACCACCGATAATCGTTACTTTGGTCCAAGGTAGCTTCACCATATGCCACATTCAACATTCGGAATGCGTCCGCGCACTTAATTTTCTTTTTCACACAAAATTTGATACAGTTTCATTGATCCATTTTTTGGAATAGGCAAAAATCGAAGACAAGCCAAAACGCGTCTAACCAAAACAGCTGTCAACAATTAACTAAACATTCAAAATGCCCGATTTTTTCAGCATAAGTGAGGGACACGAGTACCAACCTAACGCCACAAAAAAATCGAAAATCGAATATACGTAGAGCCCGCGGAAATTCAAAATTCGCGATACTTTTTTAACAGACCTCGTAGAGGAGGTAATAAAAATGTATTTAGAGATGGGATCATGAAATGTCGTAACTCTGGTTCGAGGAACGCGACCACGTGACATGTATCAGATTCAATTGCAGGCTCTCCCTAATAGATCGACCAGACAAATTCGATTTTCTATGTATACATCTATACGGTTGAAAATGAACGTAACAGGTACCTAAACATATACGTATATATGTATGTGTATTTTGTGCGTTGAATCGAGCGAGACTAATGCGCGAATTCGCGAACAGAGCACTCGCTAATAGTCGTCAATGGAGCCCACTATATTTCCGCGCTTTCAGTCTCATCGCATATATATCTATGTATGTATTTATTTATATACGTACTTGAATGGTATACGTGTTCTCGATATGTATTCCGTATATGTGTGCGATATACAAAGCTCTATTTTGATCTCTCTCTCTCTCTCCCTCTCGTAACCCCTACTCGATGTCCGTCCGCAGTGAAAACGTCGATCGTCGAGTTCTATAGCAACTGAATGCGGGTGTGGGCGCTTTCACGACCCCTCTATACCCGAAACGCGTGTTTATTTTCATGTATACCCCGCGATCATTCCTCGTGACTTGGTCACTTTGAGCGCCTAATCGAGCGTGTGTCCCGTAACCAGGCGTGTTCGAGTGGGCGCGATTCTCCCTGCCTCGCGATTCTATTGCTATACAGAAACATACATCGACCCTCTTACTCTGTCTTTTACCGTGATTTTCATCCCTTCGTTATTTTATCGCCGGTATAACGGCTCCAGGGATCATGAGTCATTGAAATTTTGAATCAGGTTAATCGGGAATCGTTCGAATAAACAAAAAAACCATCCAGAATGATTTTGTCACAAAGTGAATGGTCCCAATTTCTCTACGTAAAATTAATAATCGTACGGTAGTTCAATAAAGTATCTTTAAAAGATTTTAAAATATGGCTTTTAAGAAGTAAGAAACATTCGATATTTTCGACATGAAAAGATGTATACGATAATAAGAAATAAACTCGAAAGCAGCTACCGAAATGAGTACATACGACAGAACGTGCAACACACCGATAGCATACGCAGAGTATAAAAAAATGGATTTCTCACAGTATCAGACAATTGTTAAGCCAAGCGTTTGAACGAGAAAACTTTGCTTTCGTATTCGCAAAATATTATCGTGGAATGAAGATTGTTTTGTCTGCCGATGCTTCTCTCTCGCATTCCGATGCCGTAGATTTGTTTCATGGCACGGAGTCTCTCCGCCGCGTTGCGATAGCTGTATCCGATCTTTTGCGAATTATTTACGCTGCAACCATCTCGGCGGCTCGCGATTAGACAGTGCCTCGCAGGGGTGGATGTCGAGATTCGTCATCTCTCCTGAGGTGCCACTCCACTTTTGCTTCCCCTACTTCCTGCAGCGAGATGCGTCGCAAATCGAGCGATGATCGACAGAAGCCGTTGTAATGTGGTTGAGTGCGGAGATCCTCTCCACAGTAGTAACTGTCGCGCTAATTGCAACTCATTGATAGCGGGATAATAGAAACTCGAACTAGTAAATCCGGAACGTTTGTTGCAACGTTCAATACGTATTAACCGCGAGAAACTATTATTTGTATCCAATAAAAAGTGACAATCTACGTGAATAAAAATCACCATTCGCTTATAAATTGTGACCTTCCCCTTTGCGTGAAACCCGAGGACATCTTCCTGATTTCTAAAAAGCTCTGATTCCTCGCCTGTTTCGCATCGTACTCATCAAGGTTCGTTACACGCCCTCCGAAGACATCGCCTGTTTGCTGCAACGGAAGTCCAAGGAAACGGGACCTTTGATCAACATTTCGATAAGTATACTCATGCACACGACGTTCGACTCGCTTCTCATATTGGTCCTGACTCTGACGATCGAAGGAAGACTGCGCCGTCGATAAAGACACCGTTGGGCTACAGACCTATTGTTACGCTTATTACCATCCGATCACGTAATACAGCCTTGGAAAGGCTTCACCAAAAACTCAACCTGGCGATTCGAAAACCTTCGGTTCTTTATTATGACGGGTTCCCTTGTGATGTGTATTTTGCACGGGGGACAGAGTTGATAACGAACGCTAGTTGGATTCGAGTCATTTTCCGTGCCATATGCGTAACACAATTGTGGAATACCGAATGGAGAAATAGCCGCATCACAAAGCTACATAATATCAGGAGCAATGCGAACGAAAAAGCACCTGTCGGAAAAAAAACAGAAAATAACAGTGCTCAATAACTCGACTCAGGATCGGGCACACAAACGCAACACACATCCCCCTGATCACCAACACTGAGGCCCCAAAGTGTAGCGCCTGTAATGTCCTGCTGAAAATCGAACATATAGTCATAGAATGCATGAGGTATCAAGTGCAGCGCAATCAGTGCAACATCAAATCGTCGCTAAAGAAATGCCTAAATGGCGAAAACATTTAAAAAAAACGATAAGTTTTCTCAAAGATATAAAAATGTATGACAAATTGTGAAACAAAAGAATGTAAATAGCCCCAAATCGAAGCATGCGTAAATATCCCGTCTTTTTCCATTTTATTTTGTATTTTTTCATATATACAGTCGCTAATAGCCTAGATGCTGAATGCGACTAAAAATAAAAACAAAAAAAAAGAAATAAACTAAAAATATATAGCGATAAGAAAAACCGAAACTAAAAAGAAGCCATATTTTCTATTTGCTTCTTCGCTTCTGTGGATTATCAGCTCGGTATATTCGTCAACCCGACGACTGCACGTGGTATATTTATATATGTATATATAGGTATTATTTATAGTACCTTTGCAATTCGAGGAGTTTCTCTTGTAGCCACAGCTGTGATGAGCCACGTATCCCCTCACTATACCTACAGTATCTCCCTCTACATATGACCGTCTATATATAAATGCTACAGTTTCAACCCTATCTCTCTCTCTCTCTCTCTCTCTCTCTGTCCCCTCTTTCCTCATTCCTCCGTATTCTCCTTCCATCTTTCTCGCGGGAGTGACGCACACAAGCCACAATGTAAACTCTATTGCTCGGTCCCCCATCGGTCACGAGGATTGAAATAAACAAACAAGCATTGGGAGCAATATCCCGCTCGGTCAATATTTGCCCGACGGTTAGTCGACTCGACTCTCATCCTCTTCTCCCTCCTCTACCTCTCCCCAATCCTGCTCTCTCTTCGTTCGTCGGTTCTCTTCTAACCCTCCTCATCTTTGCCAACGTCACTAAACCCCTCGCCGCCCACAAAAGCAGCCTTCGATGCCTCTCGCGCGACGACGACCAGAGGGCTCTTTCGTCGAGAGGGAGAAAAGTAAACGTCAATGTAAACGCCCCGTTTACATTTACGTGTTTGCCCCGAGCAACTCAAATATTTCGTGGCCTCTCTCTCCATCTCTCTCTCTCTCTCTCTGCTCCCGGCTTCTCCACGAGCCCATATATACTCAGCTCCCACTCTCACTACAGCTCTTCACATATGTGCCGTGAAACCTAACGTATGTACGTCTGTAGTATCCGATATATATAGAGATATACATTTAGTAGTGGGTTATTGTAGTTTCTAGGACTTGTCGATTTTTTTTTTGGGTTTTTACGTGGAATTCATATGACTGATTGTGCTGGTCTCGTGAAATGCGACAAAAAATTCAGCATAACTCGGAATCGGCGAAAAATTTTCGATCGTATAAAAACTGGATATGTGATCAATGACACGAGAGAAAAGATATTCCACTCTATACTGATTTTGCGTGAAAAGTAACGATGTCGGAAATTTTTCGCCTCGATCGAAAAAGTGTTAAATAACATTCGCTTTGACGTTCGTTACGCTCGAGTCTGTAGCGCACGACTGATAATGAATAAACGATATACAGTGGGTCAAAAAAGTATTCATACACCTTGTTTTTTTGCGATAACTTTATAGACATAAGCGATACGCAAAGGAAGCCAATTTTATTTAATCGTACATCAGGTACAGAGATAAACTGCAAATGGAGAATTTTTTCCCAGGAATAATAGAAGAATTATGGGAAAAAAAACGAAAATTTTCGGGCCAAAACAGTATTCGTACACTTACGATTGAGCCGCTAAACCTCGATATTCACTCACGGACGGTCTGACCTCTGCGTACAATGTAAACAAGTCTTCGTGTACACAATGGTTTTGACCTATTCCATGCGGTAGTAGATCTTCAAGCTCCCAATAGACATGATGACAAAGAAAAGCGAAATATCAATATCCATGCGAGATAGAGTGATTTTTCTTCGGAAACGCGGTGAAAGTTATCGAAAAATTAGTAAAGAACTAAATCTAAGTTTCGCAACAGTGCAATATATAATAAAAAAAAATACGAAAGAACAAACAGCAGAGAAAATAAGCCACGAACCGGTCGACCGAGAATACTAACGGTATGAGAGCGTCGGAGTATCGTTACAGAGGCTACAAAAAAACCGTTCATAAGTGCTCGCAGATTAGCGAATGATGTCGCGTCAAAATCGGGGAAGAGCGCGTGTCCCCGAACTATTCGAAACGCTTTGCATTCTGCCCAAATATACGGCGGAACTGCCCGCAAAAAACCATTAATTAATAATATAAATCGAGAAAAACGTTTAGGTTTTGCAAAAACCTACGTAAAAAAATCTATAGAATTTTGGAAACGTGTCGTATTCTCGGATGAATCGAAGTTTAACATCTTCGGGTCCGATGGAAAAAAATTCGTCCGGCGGAAACCAAATACCGAGCTCCAGCAGAAAAATTTAATACCGACTGAAAAGCACGACGGAGGAAGCGTTTGGTTTGGGGCTGTATGGGATATTATGACGTTGGTAATCTGGCTTTTATAGATGGTACAATGAATGCCCAGAAGTATATCAACGTGTTGCGCAGCAATTTGAAAGCGAGTGTAGATAAAATGGGCCTGGATGGAAATTTCTACTTCCAACAAGATAACGACCCGAAACATACTACCATGAAAACGAGGGAATGGTTACTCTATAATGTCCGCAAACAATTCATTACACCCCCACAATCTCCGGACATCAATCCTATTGAAAATTTATGTCACTTGGTGGATGTAGAAATTAGAAAAAAATAAAATAAACAAACAAACAAATCCGATCTCCAAAGAGTGCTTTTAGAAGAATGGACGAAAATAGCAAAAGAAATCAACGCAAAAGCTAGTAGAATCCATGCCTAAGAGACTCGAGGCGATAATTAAAGCAAAAGGGATGCGCACCAAATATTAGTTATAATTAACAACTATGATGATGTAGGTTTTCACTATAATCGTATGTGTATGAATACTTATTTTGCCCGAAAATTTTCGTTTTTTTGCCATAATTCTTCTATTATTCCTGGGAAAAAATTCTCCATTTGCAGTTTATCTCTGCACCTGATGTACTATTAAATAAAATTGTCTTTTTTTGTGTATCGCTTATGTCTATAAAAGTATCGCAAAAAAACAAGGTGTATGAATACTTTTTTGACCCACTGTATGTTATAAATATGTTATAAATACAAGTACATACGTCATGCTCGTACCATAAAGTCGCACACATGTGTTTACAATCCGTTTCTCTCTTCTATCGAGCACCACATAGATAAAAGTTGATGTACGTCTACAACCAACTTTTTTTAAAATTCTAAACGTTACAAATTACGTTTTTTTTTCTCCCTCCATTTTTCTTACGTACGAAGTGTTCGATCTTTTCATGTACCGGAACAGTTATTGGTATAAACGCGTTTCCACTGAAACCCGCCGTAATTTCTGAGCAATTGTTGTTTCTTGACGGTATCTACTTGCAATTTTGTTTTTTTTTCCCTGCTCCAAGCTCTTAGCTCGGAAACATAGCGGCGAGGGGACGAAAAGGTCGAACGTATGGAAAAAAAAGAACCGTTTCCCTCCCTGGGTTATAGACGACGGCAAAAGAAGCGTTATCGTATAGTGCAATTTGAATTATTCAGAAAAACTTCCTCCGAGCCGTTTGCTCTTCGATATTACCGTCAGGGGCCACTTCGGGTCGATCACCCTGTGTGTAATCGATATTACACGTTATTTCCTTTTTCCGCGCTCGTGAAAAAAAAACACATCGAGCAAAATTATAGCAGTCGCATTCATATTTCCATTTTCCATTCTCAGTACCGTCGGAAACTCAGAAAAACTGCCTCCCGCTCAGTAATCTGATCGCGGTCAATACTGTCCATGGGAGATCTCTAAAGCCGCGCGCCGTGCAAGGAATTTTTGTCCAGGTAACTCTCATCGCATAAGAAAAATTTTCATATCGCCCCCCGCACCGCCCCAAAAAAAACTCTGCTCCAAAATGTTCGGACGGAAGAAAAGACTCCGAAATGAGATAAAACTTGTGACACGAACAAACAAAATAACTATTTCGGGTTAGTTCGAGATCGCGGTAAGTTCGCGAGTATGGCGGAATAACGGGGAGTGTATGTAGAGTGGTTAAGAGGGTTGAGGGATATGCGAGGAGAGCGTAATTCCTTCATGGAAAATTCAAGGTTTTTCATTAGCGCCCCAACCCGTGTGGGTTCGCGTCTGGCTCTCGTCTCACTCCAACCCTTTCCTCCCTCTCACCCCCAACCCTTCTCTCTCTCTCTCTCTCTCTCTCTCTCTCTGTGTTTCTCTCTCTAGTGAAACCGACGTTTTCCCGAGTGAGAAAGCGGAAACGGGAAACTCGACGACGAGAGAGGACTCGGGATCTGGCGGTTGTGGTGGTTGGAGTGGTGACGGTGGCGATAGTGCGGTTTGGTGCCCGAGACCCCGACCCTCCTCTGGCAAGCTCCGCCATTGCCGCAAGGGGGGGGGGGGAGACGCGGGGAAAATAGAGACAAAAAAAAAAGAAAACTTTTTACAGGAGGAAAATTCTGTAGAACAACCGCAGTGCATATTTCATATATTATTTTGCGCGCTTCGAGGCAGGTTATTCGCTCAGAGCTCAGTCTCGCTCTCATCCCTTAGTTTTCCAACCATGTTCGTTCTCATATACATATATTTTTTTTAAATATTTCTCTCTTCGTTTCGCCTCTCTCTCTCACTCTATGTCTCCCTGTCTCTTCACTATTCACGTTCGCACACCGAGAGCTCTTTATTCATCCCCTCGGTATAGCTAGTGCTTTTCCCTCCCTTCTCGCAATCCCCGACGTTACATCAGGCTTCTCTTCGCGTATTATATACGCCGAGGGAGAAAGAGATACTCTCTACTCGCTATGCCAGCCTGTATTCTATATGTATATATAAACGTATATGGACTACTCTCTAGCAACCGTGAAACAAAGAACCCTCCATGCTAGCGCTTGCGGCGTTAATATTTTAAGCACACTTTTCCTCTTCCGCCTCGTCCTCCTCTTTTTCCCTCGCTTTATCACTATCTCTCTCTTATCCCCCCTCTTTCACTCTCTCTCTCTCTCTCTCTCACTCTGTACAAACCCTACATTACCTACCCTTGCCCACACACTTTTTTCTCTACCAGAGCCCGAAAGCTTTTCGTGATGCCTTTTCCACTTTCACGTCTCTCTCATTCTCTCTAGCTCTTCTCTCATCACGCCATCTTTTGTTTCTGTGTCTAGAGGTTTTTGTTTCCTGTTCCATTCGGTCACTTTACTTGGAGTCGGGTGTTGGCTCAATTTAAATTTCCGTCAGGTCGAGCACACAGCCGATCTTAGATAAATAGAATTTGAGTGAAAAAAAAAAAAAAATAATAATTCAAATAATCTTGTAACAGAGTTAACGGGAAATATTGTTGAAAAATAAATTATTTACAGTAGAGCATATGAAGAAAGAACACAATTATGCAGATATTTAAATTTCTACGATCTTTGCAATTATTTCGTCATAAATATCATTAGTCAAATAGAATGACTAATTTTTTTTTCCTCGATATAATGAAAAATGTATTGTTTGGCATCTCAAAAAAAACCCTCTGCAAGTATGAGTCCTTCATATTTAAATTAAGAGGTCCCTCATCGCGAATTTTCATTTCCCATTTAAATAACATGGAAACATTTTTTTTTTTTACTTTGGGATTTTGTTAGACTTAAACCTTCGATGTTACGAGAGTTTTTTAACACATTTTTGTAGAACATTTGATGCTCTACAAAAAAGCTCTCTTGTGTCTAATCGATAAAAGTAACCGTACAAAAAATAATCGGTGATAATGAGCTCTGGATTCTCTCATATTTGTTTGAAAACAATTAGTAATATATTGGTAGTATATAAGTATAGTAGTGAAATATTAGTAGTATATATTAGTAGTATATTTATTCATATTGATAACGAAATTTATAAAAAATTTGAAATTTATGTACTAATAAACGAGATAAGTAGAATCCAGAGCTAATTATCACCGATTATTTTTTGTACGGTTACTTTTATCGATTAGACAAAAGAGAGCTTTTTTGTAGAGCATCAAATGTTCTACAAAAATGTGCTAAAAAAGACTCTCCTAACATCAACGGTTTAAGTCTAATAGAATTCCAAAGTGAAAAAAAAAATGCTTCCGTGTTATTTGTAATAGTCTGGTAACTTAAGCCGATTTTCATGTCTTTTTTGGAGGGCGTTTTTTTCTAGGAATATGAAAATGAATCGTTTTGGATATTTAGGATGTTTTTATTCACATATTAAAGATATAAAAAAAAATTTTGTTGAACAAATTTAATAGTTTATTATTATTATTGATCGAAGTTGGCACCTCGAAAAAAAAGCTAAAAAAATCTAAAAAAAGTTAAATTTCATGGATAAATAACAAAATGGCGGACTTTGAAAAAAAACTTTTTTTTCCAAAGTCCGCCATTTTGTTATTTATCCATGAAATTTAACTTCAGTAGTTCCGACCAGAATGACATGTCTATAGATTAAGAATGATCAAGAATTTTTGATTTCAGATAACATCAAGAGCCAAAATCACCGGGGCCACCCTCGCGCTTTTTTTTCGAGGTGCCAACTTCGATCAAAAATAATAATGATAATAAACTATTACTTTTTTTCAAACTAATTTTTTTTTGTATCTTTAATATGTAAATAAAAACATCCTAAATATCCAAAACGATTCATTTTTATTTTCCTACAAAAAAACGCCCTCCAAAAAAGACATTAAAATCGGCTTAAGTTACCAGACTACTACCTTAAATGGGAAATGAAAATTCGCGATGAGGGACCTCTTAATTTAAATATAAAGAGCTCATACTTGCAGAGGATTTTTTTTTAGATGCCAAATAATACATATTTCATTATATCGAGGAAAAAAAAAATTTGTCATTTTATTTGAGCCACCCTAATATATATATATAAGAAATGTCTCCGAGAGTATATTCTAGCCATATTTTGAGGGGTATTTGCAAGATCGACAAAGTTTCCATCGTGCTGTTGCCGCTACTGGTACTTGGTTGCTTCTCGATATTTCAATTCATATATATATATTGGAAGCACCGTAGAGATTCGATAAGATGGCCCAGATGGGTGTCTCACGTCTATACAGATAGTTGTGGGCGCGGATGAAGAAAGAGGAGAATCGATATCGGGGGTTGATGAAGGTAGAGACAGCGAGAGAGAGAGAGAACGGAAAAGAGGGCGTGAGAGGTGAAAAAGAGAGATCGAAGGAAAAGTGGATAGAGACATAGACGGATGGTCGTGGATGAAACACGGAAAGTGGAACGGTGGCGGAAAGAGGGTGGGAAAAAAAAAGCGACTGTATAAGACCACGATATGTACAACAAGATTCGCCGAGCGGAGAAAGACGAGAAACGAGGTAGAGAGTATAAAACTTTAAATAGAAAGTAGAGACGAACGGTTTCTGAAAGACTATATACACATGTATATACAGTACGTACTGTAATATGGATGCGGGAAACATGCAACCCTCATACCAAAACTCCCAGGTCGAAGTTTCTCAACCACCCTCCAACTCCTCTCCCCACCATCTTCGACTGAATAGTATATTATACCGGCGGATATATCCGCGTTTTCTCTCACTCCCAACCATCCTTCTATTCACCCTTATTTTTCCTATTCACGATTTTTCTTCGGTGCATCAGAAGCTCTCTTCGCGACGTTACGTATATACGTATAATAATACGATAAAAGCAAGACGCAGCTTTCAGAAAGATTCATCTCTCAATCTGACCCGATTCATAAAATATTTTTTAGATCCATTCGAACTTTCAGCATTCCAATCGTATTTTTTCCGCATAGTCACGAGTTGTAGTCGAACGTTTTTTTCATTTCTTCTTCTTTTAACGATAAAATATTGACGGAATAACCGAAGTGTACGAGTAATAAAGTGGGAAGAAATGTTTGAAGTTGAGAATTCACGATATTTTTAAAATCGTAAAATTTAAATACGCGGTTTTTTATAGCGGTATGTAAAATAGTGATCTCTTCGATGTTCCGAAGTTTGATGACATTGAAATGTACGTGTTGGCGTGATTCACTCGATTGTATGTTCGAGTGAACGACGTGTATGTTTATCGACAGCTGTCGAAAAGAAAGAGGCGGAATCCGCGAGATTCCAACACGTAAAGTCATTTGGATTATTGGCCCCCCTTTTGCTTATTAGTAGAGTCGATTTATAGACCCGTGGACGACTGCTTTGCTCCGCTCTACGAGACACACATGTAAATTTTGCGAAATCTGGGTCGGCAAAATAATTCGGAGAGCTCGAGAAAAGCTCGGCCGCAGTCTATCCGGATGTGTTACACATAAATACAGGCACACATGGGCAGAACCATTACATTATTTGTATGTTGCAGCCAAACTATTCAAGAACCTCACTGTCACCTGGAAACGTTTATTAATTCACTTGAAAGCGTATCAAATAAATTACCGTCACGAAAACTGTGGTTCTCTCTTTCTCTATAACTATGTGACTCGGTTCGTTGCATTGATTTTTAGTTTTCAAACGGAATCGCAAGTTGCCGTGGAAAGTAAAGCAAAAGAACGAAACGGAAATATTCAAACGAGACAAGTTTCGTTACGTACGAGTATGCACAATGAAAATGAGACCCCAAGTTCGCGGTTATAATTTATGATACAATGTCCAATGTAAGTCTCGATTACGGGTGCACGAGTTTTTGCTGGACAGTATAATACGTTTCTGAGAGAGGCGGAAGTTTCGAACAAATATAGCAGTATGTTGAAGCAACTTTTATGTCAGATATAGCCTTTGTATTTATACGTTCTTTTTTTCTATTTTTTTCGTATCAAAGGAACAAAGTTCGTTCGATGTTAAATATCCTCTTGTGTCATCGAAATAATTGATTTCCACAAATACAGTAACAATGCATTACCGTATACTATTGAGAGTAGAAAAAACGAATTAAAGCCAGATTTCTGAGGATTGATAATACTGTAAAAAATATAAATATAAAATACTCATCTAAAAAACGATAAAATACTCATTAAAAAACTATGGCTGACCACAAATTGCCGAATCTACTTTCCGCTCTATTCTCCGTGCCACATTGATGGCTGACCTCTTTTTTTCACTTCGACTGACACATACCGTACATAAGGTAGGTCTGGTAACTTATGCCGATTTTCATGTCTTTTTTGGAGGCCGTTTTTTTTTGTAGGAAAATAAAAATGAATCGTTTTGGATATTTAGGATGTTTTTATTTACATATTAAAGATACAAAAAAAAATTTTTTGAAAAAATTTAATAGATAATTTAATAGATTAAATAGATAAATTTAATAGTTAATAAAACATCCTAACTACCCATCCTACTACCATAAAAATAAACTTATATAAATTCCTCGTGTAATTCAGTCTTGGCCCCGGATGTTAACCCTCAACTCGAGTCTCAAACGTTGAATCTCATCATCTCGTAGTCCGTTCATTACGTCCATGATCTCCTATCTTCAATAAAACGAACAAGAAGGACATGGAGACCTTGGGAGAGGCAATATATGTTCAGGCGTTTAAGGGGGGAAATAGGGTTAGACGGTTCAAAAAATCGATTTTTTTAAATTTTATAAATTGTTAGTAAAACTATTGAAAAATAAGTACCCAAAATTTTAAATGAAATAGGGTTAGGACAGCGTTTTCTCAATGATTTTCATGAATTTTTTTATTGTATAAAAAATGAATATAATTTATTGAAACTTTGAGAATATTTTATACATATATTTAAGTATATACTATAACATTTTTGAAGAATTTCCTTGAAAAACACCGAAGATATTAGCGACCCCATATTGCAGGTCACAATCAGACTCAGCATTTTGCTATTTGTTCAAACGCGTTTTTCTGAAAACGAGTTTTTTTAAACTTGCGTACACGCTAGTTTGAAAACTTTTCGACCAATCGCTTTGGAAATTGGCAGTTACTTTCTTCACAGTATCGCGCTCTATATGAACCTAAAATCGGAATATTAACATTATTTAAAATAATTTTTTTTTGCAAATAATGTTGTAAAAAATGGCAAAAAATCATGCATTTTTGTTTTGACCCCTGTAAAAAATTCAATAGCATTTAGCTTCATATAGAAGAGAGACATATAATAAAAGTAAATTCCAACCTCGTTTGATTTCAGATGAAAATTGCAGCTTCCAGAATGTACGCAAAATGCTGAGTCTGATTGTGACCCGCAACATGGGGTCGCTAATATCTTCGGTGTTTTTCATGGAAATTCTTCAAAAATTTTATAGTATATACTTAAATATATGTATAAAGTATTCTCGAAGTTTCAATAAATTATATTAATTTTTTATACTATAAAAAAATTCATGAAAATCATTGAGAAAACGCTGTCCTAACCCTATTTCTCCTCCTTAAGCGCGCTCGTTAAACCTACTTGATTATTATTATTATGGGATTGAGGAATTTCGCGATCACACGGAAATCCAATTAGGTTATCAGTATGGTAATAACAATAATATCCTGTGCACCGCGAGAATTTCCAACGAGTGACGGTGCGGCATAATGATAACTCGTTTCTTTCTATCTCCTTCATTTCTCGATAAATTTAATTCCATCTCTCTCGCTCTCTTAAGAACGAGGTTACCCTCGTGAATAGTTCTAGTTTCACTGGTTATTCCAGTTACACGTTTCATTCCTCTTCCTTCGAATTCTTTAGCCTCTATATATATATATATGCATTTTTTATGCGCTTCGCGTTTACGTTACTACGGGAAACGTAGTGGCGAAGGCAGCAGGCTGTTATCACTTTCTCAGTAAGATGAGAGAGCGTAAAGCGGCCTCGAGGACGAGCTTGCTATAAGATTCGTAATGTTTCATATATATATACAGTGACCTCGCAATTTCTCCGTCGTATATATTTATGCTCCGGCGCGTTATTTTCCTTGGCTGTAGAACGCCACTGAGCCACTACCACCCCTGCCCCGGGGTGTTTACGAAGACGCATCCAAAGCTCGTCGTAACCCGAGCTTTTACGTCCCGTCATTGAAGGAGAGACGTTCGCGTCAACGTCACGGTAACGGACTCGTACCATCCCACTCTTCTCTTTATACGACAGTTTTCTCGATGCTTTTTTATTTTTCAAATGATTTCCTCTTTCGCTATACACTTTGATTGCGGGGTGGGGAGGAGGAGGGCGGAAACGGTGACGCGGAAAACTTCAAAGATTTAACCGCGAGAATTAAAAGATTTTATCTTTTATCCATCAGCGATCGATGACGATTTTTATGATCTTTACATCTTACGAAGGTATTATTATTAATTCGTCATGGATGAAACGTACATTTTCTTCTTTTTTTTTTTTTTTGGTGGAAACATTCATATCTTAAAAATGTTCCGAAATGTCGACTTGTGCTATTTCTCCACGAAAATATAATTAGATATTTCCGTCAGAGATATATACGAGGTCTGTTCAAAGAGTATCGCGAATTTTGTGTTTTTTCAAAAAGTATTCATTTATTCATTAATATTTATTTTTTCCCCTTCAAAGTAATTCCCCTCGGATATAATACATTTATGTCAACGTTTTTCCCAATCCTCAAAGCACTTAAAAAAAAAGTTTTTTGTGATCTTGTTTAGCTCCTCCTTCGATGCCATTTTTATTGCCTCAATCGTGGCATAACGTCGTCCTTTCATGGGCCTGTTCAGTTTTGGGAACAGGAAAAAGTCACAGGAGGCCAGGTCTGGGAAATACGGTGGCTGCGGCATCGTTAGAGTGTTGTTTTTGGCCAAAAATTCGCGCACAAGCAACGATGTGTTATCATGGTGCAAAAGCCAATTTTTGTTCTTCCACAAATTCGGGCGTTTATGGCGGATTGCTTCGCGCAAATTGCGCTTAATTTGCAGGTAATATTCTTTATTGACTGTACGACCCTGTGGCAAGAACTTACGATGCACCAGGCCCCTGCAATCGAAGAAAACTGTGAGGCAAAACCTTCACATTCGACCGAACTTGGCGCGCTTTTTTCGTTCTTGGCTCATGCGGCAGCTTCCATTGCGATGATTGAGCTTTGGTTTCCACGTCATAACTATAAACCCATGATTCGTCACCGGTTATGACCCTCTGGAGCAAATTTAGGTCGTTAACGCGACACTGTTTTTCTTCGAAATTGAGCAATTTTAGCACGAATTTTGTGGCGACCCGTCTCATGCCCAAATCATTGGTAAAAATCGAATAGCACGAGCCAATCGATATGTTTAGTTCCTCGGTAACTTCTCTAACGGTGATTCGACGATTGGCCAATATTATTTTCTTCACTTCGTCAATGTTTTCGTCTGTCGTCGATGTGCTCGGGCGTCCGGAACGCATTTCGTTGTTCGCATCTTCTCGGCCCTCTGAGAACATTTTGTACCACCGATAAACGTTGCTTTGGTCCAAGGTAGCTTCACCATACGCCACAGTCAACATTCGGAATGCGTACGCGCACTTAATTTTCATTTTCACACAAAATTTCATACAGATTCTTTGATCCATTTTTTGAAGCAGGCAAAAATCGAAGAGAAGCCAAAACACGTCTAACCAAAACAGCTGTCAACAATTAACTAAACATTCAAAATGGCCGATTTTTTCAGCATAAGTGAGGGACACGAGTACCAACCTAACGCCACAAAAAAAATCAAAAATCGAATATACGTAGCCCGCGGAAATTCAAAATTCGCGATACTTTTTGAACAGACCTCGTATAGTCTCTGGTTATAAAATAATTGCGCGTTAATTACTCGCGCGTTTTTTTTCCGCGGCTAAAGGAAAGCGACGTAGGCGCGGAATTTATTCTGGTTTGATGAATAAAAGTGCGTGCGTATGTACGTGCATGCCTGAGGATAATTCTTGCGGTTCGGCGCCTCGGGCCACATTCATCCCCTAAAGTTTTGCACTCACGAAAAGGGGGTCGCGTGCGAGTTCTCGCGAGAGGCTTTTGCTTTTTCGAGGCTGACTGCCGCCCCTCGTGCAGTCTCGTCAGGATGGAGAAAAGACGCGTAGTAAAATGGAAATTAAAAAGAAAAGAAAAAAAGGGCAAAGCGCGAAAGAGGTGTACGGGGGAAAGGAAGTAGTAAAGAGCAGTGGCGAGATATTTGAGAGGCCGAGCGTTCGAAAGAAAGAGAGCTGTGGGTTCGTTAACTTTTGACAATTTTACGGTTCACCACCTTAACCCTCGCGATATATAAAACATCCCCTTTGCGTCCCTTTTTTTTTTTTTCGTCTCGTCACTCGCGTTTTCTTTGACACTGGCTTCTTTCTCGCCCCTCTTATTTCCGTCTCGCTCATTCTCTCCCTGACCCACCGTATATTCCCGTCTCTTTTTCTTCAGAGAACTCTCTTTCAACGCTCGTTTTTCTCTGACGCTCGCCAAACGAACCATTCGCTCCGCTCTCTCAACACATTCCCGCTCTCTTTTGCTCTCGTTTCTTTACCTTTTTTTTTTTTCTTTTCATTACTAGCTCTCGTTTCTGACGCTATGCCGGCTTCGAGCCGTACACAGAAAAATTTCGCGAGATTCAACCCTCTCTTCCTCTCATCCCGAATTCTCATCCCCTCGCGAAACAAAAAAAAACCCGCTGCTTTGACTCCCGGCCGTTCCTACACCGACGCTCAGTGGTGGGATCAAAAGGGGCGAAAAAAAAAAAAAATCTTCACCGCGAGTGGGAGAGAGCTTTTCAAGCCGTGTACACCGATGCATGATAATTTCGCGGTGCACTGCACTATTTTTCTCGCTCACACGTCTCCTTTCTATCTCGACTCGCACCGCAGTCTCGTGTCTCGCATTTCCGAGCTTTTTCTACCTTTTATACGTTTGCCACCGTGCGTGGATGTACTACATTGGATGTACGCTCGTGAAGAGTTACCGGTGCGATGTGCCAGAGAGTGGTTGCTTCAGGGTTCTCTCTTCGATGTATCTACGTACTTATACGTATAAATTTTATATATTCAGACACATATGAGGTATTCCATGTCAACGCAACGAATGTCTGATTATTTTTTATGTCATTTTAGTACATCTAAAAAGCTCTCATTACAATGTTCGAAGTAAAAATGAAAATTCGTTTAAGGGGCGAAATAGGGTTAGACGGTTCAAAAAATCGATTTTTTTTAAATTTCATAAATTGTTAGTAAAACTATTGAAAAATATGTTCCCAAAATTAAAAATGAATATTCCGACTCGTTCTATTGTTATAAGCCATCAAGGGGGGAAATAGGGTTAGGACAGCGTTTTCTCAATGATTTTCATGAATTTTTTTATAGTATAAAAAATAAATATAATTTATTGAAACTTTGAGAATATTTTATACATATATTAAAGTATACACTATAAAATTTTTCAAGAATTTCCTTGAAAAACACCGAAATTTTATCGAATTTAAGAGAAAGGAAAATTAAATCCGAGAAAGATCAACGAAGCGCTGACTAAGGGAAAGATTTTAAGATTTGATTATTGAGACCAATTAAAAAAAAAAAATAAGTCATCGTTATTCACATTGAAAGAACCTGAAGCTGTGGCGTTGAGCGCTTGCGTGCAAATTTTTTATCAAAGAAAAATGGGCTTGCGATAATATCCATTAAGAGGGGAAAGAAGGTTAACGGTTCAAAAAATCGATTTTTTTTTTATTTCATAAATTGTTAGTAAAAATATTGAAAAATATGTTCCCAAAATTTCAATGAAAATTTCGACTCGTTCTATTGTTATAAGCCATTAAGGGGCGAAATAGGGTTAAGACAGCGTTTTCTCAATGTTTTTCATGAATTTTTTTACAGTATAAAAAATGAATATAATTTATTGAAACTTTGAGAATATTTTATACATATATTTAAGTATACAGTATAAAATTTTTGAAGAATTTCCTTGAAAAACACCGCAGATATTAGCGACCCCATATTGCAGGTCACAATCAGACTCAGCATTTCGCTATGTTTTCAAATGCGTTTTTCTGAAAACGATTTTTTTTTAAATTGCGTACACGCTAGTTCGCAAAGTTTTCAACCAATCGTTTTGAAAATTGGCAGTTACTTTCTTCATAG
The DNA here is from genome assembly GCA_958009045.1 of Oxytorus armatus. Taxonomy (NCBI): domain Eukaryota; kingdom Metazoa; phylum Arthropoda; class Insecta; order Hymenoptera; family Ichneumonidae; genus Oxytorus; species Oxytorus armatus. Next base: position 1,679,717 of record OY253746.1, on the reverse strand, counting down.
TAATGCGCTCTATATGAACCTAAAATCGGAATATTATCATTATTTAAAATAATTTTTTTTTTGCAAATAAAGTTGTAAAAAATGGCAAAAAATCATGCTTTTCTGTTTTGACCCCTGTAAAAAATTCAATTTTCTATTTTTTTGATAGTATTCAGGTTCATATGGAAGAGAGACATATAATAAAAGTAACTTTCAACCTCGTTTGATTTTAGATGAAAATTGCGGCTTCCAGAATGTACGCAAAATGCTGAGTCTGATTGTGACCTGCAATGTGGAGTCGCTAATATATTCGGTGTTTTTCAAGGAAATTCTTCAAAAATTTTATAGCATATACTTAAGGTAGTAGTCTGGTAACTTAAGCCGATTTTCATATCTTTTTTGGAGGGTGTTTTTTTGTAGGAAAATAAAAATGAATCGTTTTGGATATTTAGGATGTTTTTATTTACATATTAAAGATACGAAAAAAAATGTTGTTGAAAAAATGTAATAGTTTATTATTAATATTATTATTGATCGAAGTTGGCACCTCGAAAAAAAACGCGTGGGTGGCCCCGGTGATTTTGGCTCTTGATGTTATCTGAAATCAAAAATTCTTGATAATTCTTAATCTATAGACATGTCATTCTGGTCGAAACTACTGAAGTTAAATTTCATGGATAAATAACAAAATGGCGGACTTTGGAAAAAACAGTTTTTTTCCAAAGTCCGCCATTTTTTTTTTGTATTTTTAATATGTAAATAAAAACATCCTAAATATCCAAAACGATTCATTTTTATTTTCCTACAAAAAAACGCAAAAAAGACATGAAAATCGGCTTAAGTTACTAGACTACTACCTTAAATATATGTATAAAATATTCTCAAAGTTTCAATAAATTATATTCATTTTTTATGATATAAAAAAATCCATGAAAATCATTGAGAAAACGCTGTCCTAACCCTATTTCCGCCCTTAATTAAAAGAAAACAAAGAACCTTACCAAAAAAAAAAAAAATGGAAATATTTTCGATCGCGTAAACCGTTAATTATGTAACACAAAATTTCTATGTTTCTTTTTGTTTTATAAAAGGTAAGTACGTCGGCATGGAAACGAAAAAGAAAGGGAGCTATTTCATTAATAATGAGTTTCTCCGCTAGATCGCTGTAATTATGAGAATTTCGACTGTGTCGGCTGTGTCGTCTGTATGTTTTTACTCGTCGGGGGTTGTTCTGGATATACATAGAAGGCATCCGAAAGCCCGAGCAGAGGAAGAGAAAAGCGAGTGCACTGGTACAAGCTTCGCGAAAACTTTTGTGCTTTACAGGACGTCGGTTTGCTTTCCAGAGGTAGAAGGGTGGTTGGTTATGTGCCGGCAAAGAGTTGTCGAGAGAGTGAGAGAGGGAAAGAAATAGAAGAAGGAAACGCGATGAGAAAGAGGATATATATTTCGCGAGGGAGTGGGGGGGGGGGGGGGGGGGGGTTGAAAATGCGCCGTTGAACACTCCGGTGTTTCTGGGGGATAACGGAACTGTCGTTCCTATACCGCCGGAGTAATAGAAGCAGTAGTGTACACCACACGTGAGCAACCAAGCATGGGTGACAGTGGCAAAAGGACGGTGGTCATGTGGTCTTGGAATATAACGTGCTTCCACATATATGTAGCCTGTTGTCAAGGAAAAGGGCCCAACTTATAGAATTTAAGAGATCAAATATCGTGGCGCACTCCCTTCTGGTTGCTAACCGGCAGAAGTATAAATGTACACATAGATGGTTTCTGATTCTAGTCCGGGGGCGTTAGGTGTATGTGTATGCCTTTGGAGAGAATTGCTACGAAAGAGCACACGAGAAGCGGCAAAAGCACAGCAACAGTCTCACCCACTGGTGGGACGGGAGAGGACGGGGGTATAATGGCGGCTCCATAGACGTCTCACCACGTCGCGGGTTCACCCTCTGCACCGACAACCATCTCTTCACCAACTACATATATACATTAGGGTGGTTCTTAATTTGGTGATGTTGGAAATTCTTTGGTATTGTTCCTTGAAAGTAATCAACATATCCAGAAAAATAATTGGGCACAAACGGAACTTTGTCCAATAATTCTAACCCACCCCACCGAGCTGTCGAATTTTTTTATAAAAAAATGCATGCATTCAAAATTTTGTTAAGAAAATTGTTTATTATTTCAAAACTGTTCTTGATAAACAAATTTTATATTGTGTTATTGTAGGAAATTTAATGCTCTACAAAAAAGGTTTCTTGTAAAATTCTTGTGAATCTAATATTTATCACGTTATTAGCAAAAAAACTGTCATCATTTATTCCAAAAGTCCATCATTATGGCCAAAACAGGAGTTTGACTTCGAAAAACTGCAATGTATTCTTCATATCCAATTATAAATATGAAGAGATACGTAGTGCACTCAATAACAGTATGTGAACGATATTTAAATTTTCAATTTTATCAATTTTATTATCATTCATGATAAATTTTTCTTCTTTGATCGATAAGGACATTGATTTCTTTAGCAGTTCCAAATCGATGGCTTTTTTCGAAACATTTGAAATCAACTCCTCATTTTTTGATATCGATGTGAGCGAGTGGATTTCTAATGAAAATTATTTACAAGGCTTAAAAATAGTTAAAGGAATTAAAATGGTTAACGATGTTGCAGAAAGAGGAGTGAAACTTATTACAGAGTACAATGTCGTCTCACGTATGATGAAGATCAGAAACAATTCATTGTACAAATAATTGAAGAATATTAAAAAAATATCCTGATATTAACAAAGCAACTTTGCTCCAACCGATGTAATTCATTATTGTAAGTTGATTTTTAAAATATATGGCATCATTCATTATAATTCATAATAAAATTGATAAAATTGATAATTTGCATATTGTTTAAATTTCATTGTTAAGTGCGCTACGTATTTCTTCATAATCTTATATACATACGAAAAATAAATTGCAGCTATTCGACGTCGAACTCCTGTTTTGACCATAATGATCGACTTTTGGAATAAATGATGACAGTTTTTTTGCTAATTACGTGATAAATATTAGATTCACGAGAATTTCACAAGATACCTTTTTTGTAGAGCATTATATTTCCAACAAAAAAGTTATATAAAATTCTTTTATCATAAATAGTTTTGAAATAATAAACAATTTTCTTAAAAAAATTTCGAATGCATGCATTTTTTCATATAAAAATTCGACAGCTCGGTGGAGTGGGTTAGAATTATTGGACAAAGTTCCGCTTGCGCCCAATTTTTTTTCTAGATATGTTGATGACTTTTGAGGAACAATACCAAAGAATTTCCAACATCACCAAATTAAGAACCACCCTAATATACATACGTAGCCTCGTTTCTCGTTTGACTCTTCCTAATTTCTCTGTCTCCCGCACGGGGTCGTTCCATTTTACTCGTCCCTTTCATCGCCCTCGCTTAAGGCTGTAGTCTGGTCTAGAGCGAGATTTTTGACGTCATTTCTAATGTGCAATCACTTTTAAACCGTTGAAGTTGTCTTGAAGAAAATTTACACGTGAATTTATTGATCCTTAGAGAATACTTGTACATTAAAAAAAAAAATGATTTTAAATATTTTCATGTAGTTTTTTGCCTTGTTGCAACATGGTGCGAAATCGGCGCCCACTCTGGACGATGTTGTATGCATCTGAAAAAAAAAAAATAAATATATTCTCTCTATTATATTCTTTCTATTACTTGAAAAAAAATTTTGACAAAATGGCGGCCTGTTGAACTTTCATTAATGATATTTCATTATTCGACGAGTTATAAAATGTCGGCAAAATTATTGTTCGACTCAATAAAAAAATTTTTTAGTACCAATTCTGCTACCAGTGGTTAGAATACTCATACAGATTGAGAATATATATATATATTTCTTTTTTCAGATGCATACAACATCGTCCAGAGTGGGCGCCGATTTCGGCGCACCATGTTGCAACAAGGCAAAAAACTACATGAAAATATTTAAAAAAATTTTTTTTTCTAATGTTCAAGTGTTCTCAGGATCAATAAATGCACGTGTAAATTTTCATCAAGACAACTTCGACGGTTTAAACGTTATTGCACATTAGAAATGACGTCAAAAATCTCGCTCTAGACCAGACTACGGCCTTAATCTTCGTTCTCTTTCTCGCTCCTACTTTCTCCAGTTTTTCTCTCCCTTTATTGTCGACACACACACCTCATATAATTTAAATAACGTATGAAACACGTTCCTTTTCCTACCCCTACATACATCCACAACTAATATCCAACCTCGCGTCTGCATCTCCGCTCTTTCGCCCTTCCCTCACAATTGCCGAGGTCGTTTCATTTCTACCGCTACCACTTACATTTTTACTACTTTTCCTCGTTGCACAGAGAACGAGAGTTTCATCCGCGCGCTCGTAACCGCCACAAACCCTTTATCCTCGCGTCCCAATCACCTCGGATCCCTCAAAGCAAAACTCAACCACCCGACCATTCTCGACATACACATGTTCCGTTCGACAAGGCCGTCTCAGAACGTCGTCGATGCCGTGTGGTTAGTAAAACCACACTGTGCTCTTTGCTCTCTCTCTCTCTCTCTCTCTCTCTTTATTCGCTTACTCTATCTGTGCTTTTACGAGAAAACGTGGAATCCCCTTGGCTTTTTTCCTCTGCACTACCTCTACAGATAAACGCACACATAGATAAAGTGTGGGTATACAAGAATCCTTTGATCTTCGGCTCGGTGGTTTTTCTCTCATCCCATTTCCCTTTCCTCGTTCCCTAAGTATTTACTACCGTGACATGTACCCAGCCATTCCGTCCAATAGTTATCCATGTAGTTTGTTTCGACTTAACCGGTAAACGAGTACTTGGACAAAAAAGTATTAAGGGATAACACCACTGTGACCACCTGTTTTTTTTCACATTTTTCAAGAACTTTTTTTTGTGGGAAAAAAAAACATATTCGAAAAATTTTTTTGGGTTTTGTTCCTTGTTTATTAATGTATCAAAAAAAATTTGTTTCAGATTTTTCACGCCGCACGGTGGCGCTGGGGAAGCTCTCGCATCAGGTGCTGTCATCTCCGCGGCACGCAGCAGAACTCTCTTCAACGTCGATCTGAAAAAAAATACCGAGTGTTTTCGTTAATAAGATGATATTTTGAAGAGAAGTACATAGGGATTTGGAAAAATATTGTTTTAAAAAAAATAGGCACGCCTTTGAAATTAAAGTTAATTTCAAAGGCGTGCCTATTTTTTTTTAAACAATATTTTTCCAAATCCCTATGTACTTCTCTTCAAAATATCATATTAAAATATTAAAATATCATATTATTATATTATAGAGAAGTACATAGGGATTTGGAAAAATATTGTTTTAAAAATCCCTATGTACTTCTCTTCAAAATATCATATTATTAACGAAAACACTCGGTATTTTTTTTCAGATCGACGTTGAAGAGAGTTCTGCTGCGTGCCGCGGAAATGACAGCACCTGACGCGAGAGCTTCCCTAGCGCCACTATGCGGCGTGAAGAATGTGAAAAAAATGTTTTTTGATACATTAATAAACAAGGAACAAAACCCAAAAAAAAAATTTCGAATATCTCTTTTTTTTTCCACAAAAAAAAATTCTTGAAAAATGTGAAAAAAAACAGGGGGTCACATCGTTGTTATCCCTTAATAGTCGGTTCTTGGATATTGTACGACCCGTAGAAACATTCGTTAGGGAATTCCGGTTTACAGAAAAATCCGGATAGGAATTTGTTCTTTTCGTAACTGTTCAACCTTTAAAATGCCGATTTTTCTTTCAATTTTTCATCGTTCTTCAAAGTCGGATCATCGAGTTTTGCGCATTTTTCCATACCCCTTCTCATTTTCTTCGTCGATTCTCACAGTGACATTGTGGCCACAATAATTGAGACGTCGACGGACTGATTCCCCGAGAGAGACGAACGTTCGTCTCACTCGGGGAATCAGGCAACTGGACACAGCTAAAGATTCAGTCCGGGATCTCTAACGGTGTCCTATCAAGTAAAAATACAATTTACATTACGTAAATAGTCTTTTGTTCTATTTTGAAAAAAAAGTACAAATTTACCACACGAACATTTGCGCCTATTTCGTCGCTAACAATCCGTAATTCAACAAACATATACTTCATCAAGTTTTTTGTCAGTACATAAATAGATATGTACGCGTGCACGAGCGACACTTCATGGGCGTCACCGCACACCTTTCACTGTCTGACGTGCGAGACGAGCTAGAACGGATTTGTGGCTGAGACCCGAGAGATTGTGAGCGAAATATACGATCCAATGTGTGTACGACGGAAGCCAGAGAGGAGAAGGAGAGAACTCTAACGCGCGCTCCACCGCCTCTGAGTTTCAACTCCCTCCGACGCTATACACACGTATTACTCCTCGCACTTGCATGTATATCTTGTTCCCTCGTACTCGTTTGCACGGAGTGAGAGCTTTCGTACTCTCTTAACCCTCCCGTCCCTTTCGCCCCTTCACCGGCTCTTCCATTCATACATACGAGAGTTGCGGCACCCTCATATCCGCGAGCTTGATGCGCGACTCACAAGAGGCACTCTCATCCAACCGCATACGCGCCCCCGTATGCGAGAGAGCAACCGGAGAGCCTCGCGATATTAATAATGAAGCAACGCGCTTCCACTCGTCTCGTGTATGGAGATTCAGTTTTCACAGAGGGTGCGGCGCTCCCCCGACCTGGCTCACGCCGCAAAATATGATATTGATGGTAGACGAATAAGCAGCCAAGTTTAAATATACTCCAGACGTGTTTTTGTGTTTATGCATGTGTGTGTTCGTTACCATCAGAAGATAAATATCATGAGGAATTCGAGGAGTACACCTGAATTCTTGCCACTGTTTGAAATTTGTGGTGTATTTCATTATAATTACATTGGATAATCTGACATACGAGGGGGGACACAAAAAAAACGGGAATTTCGTCATAATTTTTTTATTTGTTAATATTTTTACACCAAACTTTGATCACCTTCAAAGTATTCTCCGTTGACCACAACGCACCTCTGCAAACGATCCTTCCAATGTTTAAAACATTTTTTCAATTCACTTAGCGGGATGTTCTTTAGGCCTTCCAGCGATTTTTGTTTTACCTCCTCCACAGTGGCAAAACGCTTGATTGCTGCTTTGTTTCGGGGTCGTATCCGTAGCACCACGATTCATCACCGGTAATCACCTTGGAAAGAAGTTCAGGGTCCTCTTCGAGCTGGTTTTGAAGTTCAAAACATTTGCTCGTCTGTGAGAAGGCGAGGGACAAATTTGGCTGCAACTCGGCTCGTGTACAAATCTTTGGATAAAATCCTCTGAATTGAACTCCATAATGTACCAGACATCTCGCAGAGTTGATCAATGGTTCGGCGACGGTCTTCACGAATGAGAGCATTGATTTTGTCGACGTTTTCGTCACTTCTTGACGTTGAGGGGCGTCCTGAACGGGGTTGGTCTTCAATTGACATTTTTCCATTTTTAAAACGTGAAAACCACTCGTAGACTCTGGTTTTACTTAGGGCAGCATCTCCATAAGCAGTCTTAAGCATTACAGCGGTTCCGCGGCCGATTTCCCCAAGAGCATGCATTCAAAATTTTGTTAAGAAAATTGTTTATTATTTCAAAACTATTTATGATAAAAGAATTTTATATAACGTTTTTGTAGGAAATATAATGCTCTACAAAAAAGGTATCCTGTGAAATTCTCGTGAATCTAATATTTATCACGTAATTAGCAAAAAAACTGTCATCATTTATTCCAAAAGTCGATCATTATGGTTACAACAGGAGTTTGACGTCGAATAGCTGCAATTTATTTTTCGTATGTATATAAGATTATGAAGAAATACGTAGCGCACTCAACAATGAAATGTAAACAATATTCAAATTTTCAATTTTATCAATTTTATTGTGAATTATAATGAATGATGTCATGTATTTTGAAAATCAACTTACAATAATGAATTACATCGGTTGGAGCAAAGTCGCTTTGTTAATATCAGGATATTTTTTTTAATATTCTTCAATTATTTGTACAATGAATTGTTTCTGATCTTCATCATAAGTGAGACGATCATTGTACTCTGTAATAAGTTTCACTCCTCTTTCTGCAACATCGTTAACCACTTTAATTCCCTTAACTATTTTTAAGCCTTGTAAATAATTTTCATTAGAAATCCACTCGCTCACATCGATATCAAAAAATGAGGAGTTGATTTCAAATCTTTCGAAAAAAGCCATCGATTTGGAACTGATAAAGAAATCAATGTCCTTATCGATCAAAAAAGAAAAATTCATCTCGTGGATACTAAAACGTTTGGAAAGTTCAGAGATTTCTTCATCTTCATCTTCTGCATTTTTTATATTTTCGACCATTCTTTTCTTTATATTTGCAGACACATTCTCAATATAAAATTTTCTTATCATGAATAGTTTTTAAATAATAAACAATTTTCTTAACAAAATTTTGAATGCATGCATTTTTTCATATAAAAATTCGACAGCTCGGTGGGGTGGGTTAGAATTATTGGACAAAGTCCGCTTGCGCCCAATTTTTCTTCTGGATATGTTGATTACTTTCAAGGAACAATACCAAAGAATTTCCAACATCACCAAATTAAGAACCACCCTAGAGCACATCAACAACAGACGAAAACATTGCCGAAGTGAAAAAAATAATATTGGCCAATCGTCGAATCACCGTTAGAGAAGTTGCCGAGGAACTAAACATATCGATTGGCTCGTGCTATTCGATTTTCACCAATGATTTGGGCATGAGACGGGTCGCCGCGAAATTCGTGCCAAAATTGCTCAATTTCGAAGAAAAACAGTGTCGCGTTAACATTGCTAAGGAGCTGTTGGACTCGGTCCGCGACGACCCAAATTTGCTCCAGAGGGTCATAACTGGTGATGAATCATGGGTTTATGGTTATCACGTGGAAACCAAAGCTCGATCATCGCAATGGAAGGTGCTTTTTTGGAATAGGCAAAAATCGAAGACAAGCCAAAACACGTCTAACCAAAACAGCAGTCAACAATTAACTAAACATTCAAAATGGCCGATTTTCCCAGCATAAGCGAGGTACACGAGTACCAAACTAACGCCACAAAAAAATCGAAAATCGAATATACGCAGCCCGCGGAAATTCAAAATTCGCGATACTTTTTGAACAGACCTCGTATGTAAAGACGTAACCTTATTGCATTGTTTGGAATGAAATAAAGTAGTAAAATTATATTTTAATGAAGTGTGTTGAACGCACGAAGAATTTATATGTGTAGCTCGTAGATGAAGAAACTACGAGATTCATTCGAATTTCGCTTTCACGCATCAGTAAATCGTATCATATATATGTGTGTTTGCGTAGTTTTATATGTGTATATATATATACCATTTGTAATAATAATACTATTAGATACAAGAGGGTTTATAGCTTCGTCATCATCGCTTTTAATGAGCCTTAGGAGTCCAACGAGGATTCAGAACCACCTAAACTCATCCACTCATCCCCCAAAGTAGATGACATATACGTACTATATTATGTCCATACTTCTGTGCCCATACATATATACACATATATATACGAGTATATATATGTGTATACAATTTCAGTTTAGTGTATACGAGGATATAACCAGAGGGTCCAAAATGTTAGGGTCCCCTGATTGTAAGAGCTCGTTGCCTCGTAGCCAACCGTCACGTCGAGATCTCACCCCCCCGAGGCATTGCCAGAGGCTGCGAGATTACCCTCCCTCTATATTTCTCTATCTACTTCTCTCTCTCTCTCCCTCACCCTAACAACCCTTGTTTACGTTTATCGCATTTGGGTTTGACGATCGCGTCCTTAGGTATCACACGCGTTCACTATACGATTCTAACACTCAATGTACTCGGATATATATATATATATATAGAATACCGTACCGTCGTATAAGCTTTATCCACAACTCAGTGTGGAAACATTACGGAAATTCAGTACGCACCCTCTCGGGCGTGAAAGCATAGAGTCGGAGGATATATCAGTGAATACCTCGAGGATACATTGAAACGAGTAAATTCGTAGAACACAATACCATAGATAAATGCAATTGTGTCTAGTTCTTGGATGCGTACGATGCAGTGTGATTAGATTGTATCTTATTGTACGAAAGTGCAAATAAAAATCTTTTTTTCCAGTATGAGAAATATGAGATGAGCGAAAAAAAAATACCTTGAATTTAGGTCCCTGAAAGATACTTAAAGAATAACTTTTTCTTTTTGTCGAACATCACGAACAATCGTGGAAAAACAAGAGGAACCGAAACAGCGTCAGGTTTTTTCTTGTCCGGATTTTGTGAGAACACGAGGGCACGGAGAACCCTTTTTCGTGCAATAATAATTTGCTAGTGTATGTCAGAGAGCTGATACAACAGCACTCGTATATTTGTGAAAGCAACGGCAACGTCTGTGCTCGAGCCACATATCTCGAAGATTTAGCTTCGAGATTAATGCACGTGCGCGGAGAAATACAATGAGAGAGAAAAAAACAGTATATATATATTGAGGGTTAAAGGAAAGCGAGGGGAATCAACCCTCTCTCGTGATATAATACAAAAAAAGCAACGGGGAGTCTCTTCGTGCCAGTTGGGGGGTTGTTTTCACGTGAAGAAGCGCTTGCTGGCTTAGTTTGTTATACTCTCAACATCCTATACACACAGATGCCGATCTCGTTGTGTGGCAGAGAGAAAGAGCGATAGATGCCAAAATCATCGAAGCTAACCCAAGTCCAATAAACTCGACGTCCCTTTTACGATGCGCAGCGGCAAAACAGCGGGATCAGAAAACGTAATTCGATCGTGGATTGACGTCGCACACGAGGAGGTGCCATATATACTCGTATGTTCGCGTTGAAACGAGAACGAGACAAAAAATTGACGAGCACAAAAGACGCGCAACGGGTTAAGTGTTAGGGGGAGGAAAACATCCCTTTCGGAAAAATACAAAACAAGAACAACAGAGACGAAAAAAGTTTTTGCCAAGGGAGCTGAGAGGGGATTAGTTCCGTGAACGAGATGGAAAAAAAAGTGGTTTGAGGAATTAACGAAGGGGCTTAAGACAGCGACGGGAATAAGGGTGCTGATGAAGAGAATGCGAGGACCACGAGTAGGAGGGTCGGGGGAGCATTTATGGGAAGTTCAACGGAATGGCCATCATCATTTATTGCCAATTTGCTAAATGAAACGTGGTCCACGATATCGCTCGGTTATTACCGAATGGGGTTGGGTTATATATCTATAAAACGAACTGGCTCGCTCACGCGAGAGACAGCAACGAAACGGCCGCTAATACATCTCGTGGTTTTTGCCCAGTCGTTTCACGAGAAAGAGGACTCTCCGTGGTCTTTTTTTTTATCCTGCTTCCGCTGATCCCTTAAGAATCCCTAATTCGGTGCTCATTTTTAATAGGAATGTACATCTATATATCTGTACATAAACTTCCCTCTCTTCTCTCCGTTGCGCCGCACTTTCTTAAGGTAGTAGTCTGGTAACTTAAGCCGATTTTCATGTCTTTTTTGGAGGGCATTTTTTTGTAGGAAAATAAAAATGAATCGTTTTGGATATTTAGGATGTTTTTATTTACATATTAAAGATACGAAAAAAAAAATTTTTGAAACAATTTAATAGTTTATTATCATTATTATTATTGTTGATCGAAGTTGGCACCTCGAAGTTGGCAGCCCGGGTCCTAACTTTTTTTCTACCGAACCGATTGCTTTCAAATTTTAACAGGCTACTCTACACACTTATAGTTCTCGTCGGTACCACCGAGAAATTTTTTCACCCCTAACTTTTTATTTTACAACCCCTTATTTGCTAAAATAAAAGGACTTAAGCAAAGAAGGGGTTGTAAAATCAAAAGTTAGGGGTGAAAAAATTTCTCGGTGGTTCCGACGAGAACTATAAGTGTGTAGAGTAGCCTGTTAAAATTTGAAAGCAATCGGTTCGGTAGAAAAAAAAGTTAGGACACGGGCTGCCAACTTCGAAGTGCCAACTTCGATCAATAATAATAATAATAATAAACTATTGAATTTAAAAAAAAAAATTTTTTTTTGTATCTTTAATATGTAAATAAAAACATCCTAAATATCCAAAACGATTCATTTTTGTTTTCCTACAAAAAAACCCCCTCCAAAAAGGACATGAAAATCGGCTTAAGTTACCAGACTACTACCTTAAAGTAGTAAAGATGCAAAAAAAAATTTTTTTGAAAAAATGTAATAGTTTATTATTATTATTATTATTGTTGATCAAAGTTGGCACCTCGAAGTTGGTAGCCCGGGTCCTAACTTTTTTTTCTACCGAATCGATTGCTTTCAAATTTTAACAGGCTACTCTACACACTTATAGTTCTCGTCGGAACCACCGAGAAATTTTTTCACCCCTAACTTTTTATCTTGCAACCCCTTCTTCGCTAAAGTACTTTTATTTTAGCAAAGAAGGGGTTGTAAAATAAAAAGTTAGGGGTGAAAAAATTTCTCGGTGGTTCCGACGAGAACTATAAGTGTGTAGAGTAGCCTGTTAAAATTTGAAAGCAATCGGTTCGGTAGAAAAAAAGTTAGGACCCGGGCTGCCAACTTCGAGGTGCCAACTTCGATCAATAATAATAACAATAACAAACTATTAAATTTTTTCAAACAAATTTTTTTTTGTATCTTTAATATGTAAATAAAAACATCCTAAATATCCAAAACGATTTATTTTATTTTTCCTACAAAAAAGCGCCCTCCAAAAAAGACATGAAAATCGGCTTAAGCTACCGGACTACTTCCTTAAACGACGTTCTTCGCCTTACTCCTTGCTCCTATATCTTTATTCCTTTTTTTATTTATTTGTTTGTCTTTCTTTACTTTTATTTTTTTACATTATTCCTCTCTGCCTCATAACGACGGACAGAGATACGCAGGGGCGTTATAAAAATCCGCGGACGGGAGGAATCGGAGACTACCATATATATATATATCTTTTGTCCATGATTCTTAATGTCTCACTTTAGCAGTTTCAGCACTGTTCTTCCCCCTGCCCCTATCGTTTCAGCTTTCGAAAGGGTTCGAATACCTTCTTTTCTTTTTTTTCCTTCTTTATCTCTCACTCTCTTACCGTTCTCTCTCGCTCATCGCGAGCCCCTGAGGGAAAGAAAAGAACGGGCCTCTCCCCTCATCGTTTCCTGTGTGTACACGGCTTCCGTGGCTCCTATCGCGCAAGGGGCCATGAGCAATCTGCAATCATCGAGATGTATACCTTCGGGACTTGGTATAGAACGAGAGAGATCCTTTTTCGACGTATTAATTTTAATGAGTGATGCGGAAAATAATAATAACAATAATGAACGTAATAACAAGCCGAGCGAAGGGTGCGGTTATGTGCAATTAAATAAATTGCGATGCGAGAAAATATTCACCGTGGAAATTTCAATATTAATAAATACCACGATCATCCTCGTGTGCCAGGGAGAAAAAAAAAGGATATTACGATTACCGGGAACCTCTTTGCAGCGCTAATGGAGTACTTTTCGTTTGTCATAGATGGGAAGGATTGCAAATTGCCAAAAAAATTAAATAAAATATATATATACAAAAAACTAGGAACAAGGAGAAAGTGGACACTGTGTCGTCTCTCTTGATGTAACGAACGAGGAGAAAAGAGCGAGTATATAGTGGTGCAGAGAAGATGAGACGGATTAGGGGCGGATTTCAGGTCTCAGAACGGAATAGCTACAGAAGAAAACGTGCTGCTACTGTATGGTGCTTTTGCTGGATAGATGAGAAGGAGAGAGAGAGGGAGAAAATAGAGGAAAAGAATCCGTTATATAGCCAAGAGAGAGGACTTTGCGACGAGTCGCGATAGGATGAGTGTGACGAGGAAGGGGTGAGGAGGATATAGAAAGAAGGGATAATAAAAAGATTTATTCTGCTTTTATCCCAGAGTTATTCAGCTCTTTTCATCCGACCCCGAGTTGTCGTATAACTCTCTTTTCGTTTCTTTTTCTTTCTTTTGTATTCCTCCTTATATACTTTCTTTCTCACTATCTTTCTCCGTCGCTCGCACGTGTTTTCACCCGGTCGCCACACCGAAAGAGGAATAAAGATCGTGAATCTGTGCAGAGAGCAGGAAATCCGAAAGAAAGAGAGAAAGAGAGAGAGAGAGAGGTAGATTGTCGTGAAGAAAGAGAAAAGAGGGAGAAACCGGCAAAAGAGCGAGGAAATAAAGGTGGATATAAGAAGAGAGAGAGAGAGGTTGAGAGAGAAAGAAGAGGCGGACGAGCGGGTTCCTGATTAAAATATACGAGCCTCGCGGATTTCTTATGCCGCGTGGGCACTGAGAGAGGCCGCGCGCGCGTATTCGGAGAATTCGAAATGAGAGGCGAGAGGGCGCCTTGAAAGAGCGAAACGACGAATAAAATATAATTGTATATGTATATAAGTGTTCGTGTATGTGTGTGTGTATAAAAATTCTCGTGGAAAGAGAACGAGAGAGAAGAACGCTGTGGAAACAATCCTCGGAATAATAGAAACGTGGATGACTGGAAATTTTTTGTTTTTAGTAGATCGGAAGATGAGAATTTCGCCAGAATAATAAAAAACGTCACGAGCGATTCGGAAAAAAGATATGTGAATTAAAAATAAAAATGTGAAAACGCTATTTAAGGGGGGAAATAGTATTAGACGGTTCAAAAAATCGATTTTTTTTTTATTTCATAAATTGTTAGTAAAACTATTGAAAAATATGTTCCCAAAATTTTAAATGAAAATTCCGACTCGTTCTATTGTTATAAGCCATTAAAGTGAGTAGCTCTCCTTCAGGCCCCGAGCGCCACGTGTACTCCAAACCAAACCGAGCGTTTTTCTGAAAACGACTTTTATTGAACTTGCGTACACGCTAGTTTGAAAAGTTTTCAACCGATCGTTTTGAAAATTGGCAGTTACTTTCTTTATAGTATTGCGCTCTATATGAACCTAAAATCGGAATATTATCATTATTTAAAATAATTTTTATTTTGCAAATAAAGTCGTAGAAAATGGCAAAAAATTATGCTTTTTTGTTTTGACCCCTGTAAAAAATTCAATTTTCTATTTTTTTGATAGCATTTAGGTTCATATAGAAGAGAGACATATAATGAAGGTAAATTCTAACCTCGTTTGATTTCAGATGAAAATTGCGGCTTCCAGAATGTACGCAAAATGCTGAGTCTGATTGTGACCTGCGATATGGGGTCGCTAATATCTTCGGTGTTTTTCAAGGAAATTCTTTAAAAATTTTATAGTATATACTTAAATATATGTATAAAATATTATCAAAGTTTCAATAAATTATATTCATTTTTTATACTATAAAAAAATTATGAAAATCATAGAGAAAATGCTGTCCTAACCCTATTTCCCCCCATAAATTTCTCATATCGTAATAAGCACATTATTTATAGAAATCATGGTTGAGATAAAACTAGAAGTTACTTTCATCACAAATATTCGTCGAGAGTAAAATTACTTGCCCATCTGCTCGCTTCACCTCGCTCCCGCGACTCGCTCGAACCTGAAATGGGAAAAAAAAATGAATTCTCGTTTTAACGCGCTAGTAACTGTAGTTAAAATTTTATCGAATTTGAGAGAAAGGAAAATTAAATCCGAGAAAGATCAACGAAGCGTTGATTAAGGGAAAGATTTTAAGATTTGATTATTGAGACCAATTGAAAAAAAAAAGTCATCGTTATTCACATTGAAAGAACCTGAAGCTGTGGCGCTGAGCGCTTGCGAGCAAATTTGTTATCAAAGAAAAATGTGCTTGCGATAATATCCATTAGGGGGGGAAATCGGGTTAGCACAGCGTTTTCTCAATGATTTTCATGAATTTTTTTATAGTATAAAAAATGAATATAATTTATTGAAACTTTGAGAATATTTTATACGTATATTTAAGTATATACTATAAAATTTTTGTAGAATTTCCTTGAAAAACACCGCAGATATTAGCGACCCCATATTGCAGGTCACAATCAGACTCAGCATTTTGCTATTTTTTCAAACGCGTTTTTCTGCAAACGACTTTTTTTTAACTTGCGTACACGCTAGTTTGAAAAGTTTTCAACCGATCGTTTTGAAAATTGGCAGTTACTTTCTTCATAGTATTGCGCTCTATATGAACCTAAAATCGAAATATTATCATTATCTAAAATAATTATTTTTTTGCAAATAAGGTTGTAAAAAATGGCAAAAAATCATGCTTTTTTATTTCGACCCCTGTAAAAAATTCAATTTCCTATTTTTTTGATAGCACTTAGGTTCATATAGAAGAGAGACATATAATAAAAGTAAATTCCAACCCCGTTTGATTTCAGATGAAAATTGCGGCTTCCAGAATGTACGCAAAATGCCGAGTCTGATTGTGACCTGCAATATGGGGTCGCTAATATCTGCGTCGTTTTTCAAGGAAATTCTTCAAAAATTTTATAGTATATACTTAAATATACGTATAAAATATTCTCAAAGTTTCAATAAATTATATTAATTTTTTATACTATCAAAAAATTCACGAAAATCATTGAGAAAACGCTGTCCTAACCCTATTTCCTCCCTTAATAACTCGAGGGTTTAGACGCTGCAGCGTCTATCGATAACAGATATATATCAGCGTTTGACATGATGGCAAAAGCTCTGAATAGCCCGGCGGTGATGTGATCCTAGGTGATGCTCGTTCGCGGGTTCATTAAAAACGGGCCTTGACGAGGGTGGCCAGAGTTTGATCGCCGACAAGAAGCGAGATTGGCGAGTGCGCGAGACTCTAGCTCATGCACGCATTTATATATATATATATATATGTACATAAATACGCATTTATACCGTACGCGTGTCGATTCGCTCTGGCCTCGTCGAACGACGGAAATGTTTCGCGTGTGAACGCTCCCGTAAACCACCTCGTCAGCTCCGATTCCATTAACCATCGCCCGTGGCGATATAGAAACCTCCTGCGCCACCCCCTGACCGGATATGGGGCTCTCGCGCGCGATTGATATGCCGCTGTCCATCAGGACTCATCCGGAAGGGGGGAGGCTTGTGTATACGTCGCGAACGCAAAACCGTTGCTTCTCGCCCTCTCCCGTCCGTTTGCTATATGCATGAAAACACACATATAGGTACATGTACACAAATGAAATGTACACAGTCAATTCCTATTGGTTACTACCGTCAACGATAGTAAACTCGTCATCGTGCACCGTCCGTACACCCTATCGATTTCTGACGATACAATCGTGACCGTACATTTTTTTTTCATCCCCCATTTGAGAGAATTTCGTTCGCATCGTCTCCGTCACGAAAGTAAGTCAATTTTGGGATTCAATATATTTAACCTATTTTATCACAAGAAGGATCTATCGAGACAAAACTTTGCGAACAAATGTGGTCCATTCTCGAATAATGTTCGTCTCGAGGTGTTACGAATTAGTGGAACATTGAATTTTCCGATAAATTAATGTATAACGTTAAAAATTTCACGCTAACAAGTTAATAGCGAAGATAAATAGATGGAAATCGTCGTGTAGAAATCCGCACATAGTCGACTTCTCGACGAGGAAGTGCAAAAATTCAAAGCTTCTCGTTGAATAAAATTTGACACTTCGAGGGAATTACGACGTGCCTCGCTATCTGCAAACTATTTACTTTATTCTCAGCAACGCCTCGGTATACACAAAGGTACGTATGTACATTGGTGAGAGGATAAAGTATATGTAAAGAGAGGGGTTGGTTGTCGTGTAGCGAGAAACGTCGTCGAAAGACCCGTTCGCGATGAGTAGGGGCGTTGCGCGGGAGGGTCAGGTGACTTCGGGCTCTCGACGCGCAGTAACGCAATTAGGACGGTGCTTTAATTTGTTTGAAGTACACCGCGTTTCTCGTTCCCATTCTCGAGCTTTCTACCGCTCAAGCACGAACGCGTTGAAAGAGAGGGATAGAAAGAGAGAGAGAGAGAGAAATAGTGAGAAGTGTTAATGGCAACCTCAACGAAACCACCCCTAACTTCATCCATATCTCTCTTTTACCCTCTCTCGTTCTCCGTACTTTCTCGCCCAACATCCGTTTCGTACGTCCAGCGGTGCCCGATTACTCGCATACACAACACACGCGCAACAACATCATACAATGCCCGGGTAAAATAAATTACGGTGACTAACTACGTCCACGTAAAATTCCTTCTATCTAAACTTCTTGTATTTTACGTACAACTGGTCGCAGCTGTAACGTGTATATAACAATAATAATGTTAAAGGCATTTGCGAAAGTCCAACGAACTCTCACGCGCAACTTCTAACGTAATAATGGCCGAGCCCTCGAGACAGGAAGTGAGTAGATATCTACGAGTCTATTTAAGGGAGGAAATAGGGTTAGACGGTTCAAAAAATCGATTTTTTTTTATTTCATAAATTGTTAGTAAAACTATTGAAATATATGTTCCCAAAATTTTTAATGAAAATTCCGACTCGTTCTATTGTTATAAGCCATCAAAGTGAGTAGCTCTCCGTCACTATTTTTTCAAACGCGTTTTTCTGAAAATGCCTTTTTTTCGAACTTGCGTACACGCTAGTTTGAAAAGTTTACAACCAATCGTCTTGAAAATTGGCAGTTACTTTTTTCATAGTATTGCGCTCTATATGAACCTAAAATCGGAATATTATCATTATTTAAAATAATTTTTTTTTTGCAAATAATGTTGTAAAAAATGGCAAAAAATCATGCTTTTTTGGTTTGACCCCTGTAAAAAATTTAATTTTCTATTTTTTTGATAGCATTTAGGTTCATATAGAAGAGAGACATATAATAAAAGTAAAATTCAACCTCGTTTGATTTCAGATGAAAATTGCGGCTTCCAGAATGTACGCAAAATGCTGAGTCTGATTGTGACCTGCAATATGGGGTCGCTAATATCCCCGGTGTTTATAAGAAAATTCCTCAAAAATGTTATAGTATATACTTAAATATATGTATAAAATATTCTCAAAGTTTCAATAAATTATATTCATTTTTTATACTATAAAAAAATTCATGAAAATCATTGAGAAAACGCTGTCCTAACCCTATTTCCCCTCTTATACATATACGCCTACACCTGCAATGGACGTTCCAAGTCATAAACACCCGTGATTCAACGCGTGGGGTCAAAAATAGGGTTGTCAAATTTGTAGAAATGTGGTTGAAATATTTGCGTGTTAAATAAATGTTTTAATTAACGAAATAAAAGAAAAATCTTTGTCAACTTAAGGTAGTAGTCTGATAACTTAAGCCGATTTTCATGTCTTTTTTGGAGGGCGTTTTTTTGTAGGAAAATGATAATGAATCGTTTTGGATATTTAGGATCTTTTTATTTACATATTAAAGATACAAAAAAAAATGTTTTGAAAAAATTTAATAGTTTATTATTATCATTATTATTGATCGAAGTTGGCACCTCGAAAAGAAAGCACGTGGGTGGCCCCGGTGATTTTGGCTCTTGATGTTATCTGAAATAAAAAATTTTTGATAATTCTTAATCTATAGACATTCCGGTCGGAACTACTGAAGTTAAATTTCATGGATAAATAACAAAATGGCGGACTTTGGAAAAAAGTTTTTTTTTCCAAAGTCCGCCATTTTGTTATTTATCCATGAAATTTAACCTTAATTCACGTTAACCTTAATTAACGTTATAACAAAATGGCGGACTTTGGAAAAAAAAATTTTTTCCAAAGTCCGCCATTTTGTTATTTATCCATGAAATTTAACTTCAGTAGTTCCGACCAGAATGACATGTCTATAGATTAAGAATTATCAAGAATTTTTCATTTCAGATAACATCAAGAGCCAAAATCACCGGGACCACCCACGTGCTTTCTTTTCGAGGTGCCAACTTCGATCAATAATAATGATAATAATAAACTATTAAATTTTTTCAAAACATTTTTTTTTGTATCTTTAATATGTAAATAAAAAGATCCTAAATATCCAAAACGATTCATTTTTATTTTCCTACAAAAAAACGCCTTCCAAAAAAGACATGGAAATCGGCTTAAGTTTACCAGACTACCACCTTAAGAAAAGCTTTGTTTTGTAAGTATATGGTATGAAAAGTCCAGAAATATTCTTGTTGAAGTGGAAAAATGTGTTTTCCAAATCCTTTGCATATTTACACGGTTTTCAGAATTTCTGTAGGAATTATTATCAAACTTCTGGGACAATAATTTGTGTTCATTCACAGAATTTCACAAAAATCTTGTAACGCCTGGTTTGAAGTCAAATGTAAATAACATTTGAGCCACAAAAAAAATCTCCACGCGCATATTTTGGGAGTAACAAAATTGTTTTTTTTATCCCACAATGGTTCTACATCGTATTTTTCGCAATTGCAATAATGAACACCCGCAAAAAAGAATTTCTCTATAAACAAAAAAAAAACGACAAGTGTTTTCTCGAAACAATAGTTGAGTCAAGGGTAAATGTTTTTACACGGAATGCTCCATATAGAAATATGAATTTACACACGTAATGTATAGCGAATCGCGAGGTTAGCGCTATCTCGTTATGCCAAGTGTTGAGAGAGCATAGGAGGAAACTCGATGGTGGAAATGTTCATTCCGAGAGAGCATTCTCAATCCCAACACCTTTACCGTACACACGCTCTCCCCCGGCACCTCGGTATGGATAAGGATCTTGTATATATATCTTTGCCCCGAGTTTCGTTCCTCGTTGGCTGTCTGTGTTTTTTTTTTTTTTTATATACACACACGTACCATAAGGACGTTTCGGAGCGTGGTGTACGACGGGAGAGTGGAAAAAAGGGAGAAAGAGAGTGGCGCGGGAGATTCGAAACGTTCTTAACCCTTCTATTGCTGTGGAAAGGGTTGTATACCAACCACACTGATGGACTCGCTATAGTTGGCGATGCTGTCGGCAACGAGCCAGTGGGAAGTACATATAGATATATAGTTTTGATTCGCGGGGGAAAGGGGAATGAGGTTTTCCCGTAGAGCTCTATAAACATATATATCTACATGTATATATATATATCTGTATATGTATCACGGTGCTACGGGGGTTGTGTGGTAGAGAGCAGTCGCACTCTCGTACATCGGTTTCTGGTAGGGGTGTCTCGGTTGCTTTCAGGGTCTATATAGCTGCTCACGGCTGTGCAGAGGGGCGAGGAGCCGCTCGAGCGAGTCCGTTAATTGGACTAATTACAGTAATTACTGAAAGTTTCAGCGCGCGCGGAGAGTCGAGAGAGCTAGAGAGAGAGAGAGAGAATGTTGGAATGGTATGGGGGTTGTGGAGATACGCTTGGAGCTCCGCTGTTATACGGATTGGTGAGGCGCGATGGCGCGCCCGCTAGAGCAATGGGAGAGTGTGAGGAAAAGCGTAACACGAAGCGAGACGAGGAGGGGTTTGAGAATAGCAACACGTTGGTGTAACAGAGAAAGCAAATTCACACCAACTCTCTCAACTTACACATACTGTCTGGATGTGTACGTACATATATATGTAGATACAGATATATATATTTATATATGCGTATATATAGAGGAGTTTTGGACTTTGCGAGCTTGTCGGGATTTCAACGAGCGTTAGTTCTCTGCCCTCCCCCCAGTATTACTGCTATTCCACCGAGTATGCACGGAACAGTATTAATACCCGGAGTTTCCTGCGCTGTATATTAACGACGAGTCGCCGTGAGGTCACTTTGCCGACTGTGAATACCCGTGTTTTCCGCAATTTAAGGTTAACTCGTTACGACCGTTCAAACGAGTGTAATTCGGCAAAAATTCTGCTTTTTTTTTCTTACAGAAGATTATATGTATTGAACGACGATAAAAGAGCGTTGCCCGTACCGCAGCGTGTATTATTAGCAACGAAGATAGCGATTAATGTAATAATAATAAATTATTAATAAGATATATAAGAATTTCGAAAATGCATTCGAACAACGATATTCTGTTGCAAAATTAATGACGGTTCATTGAACAATGATGTAATTGATGTTGAATTAAACACGAATAAATCGTTATGTATAAGCCAAATAATGTTGTTTTTCGTTATCATCGGTGCATTATTAATTCGACGCTGCTTACGAAAACTAGCATGTTTCAGATTTGTTACGAAAACAAAGCACGCTTGATATTTGCGCGAAAACTAGCATGTTTCGACTTTTACCACGAAACCAGCAGGTTTCGACTTTCACCGCGAAAATAAGCACGTTTCAGTATCACTGGAAGTGTTTCTTATTTTTTACTCCACATTTTTTGAACATCCTTTTTTACTCCAAATTAACGAAATATTTATGCTTGTCATTTTATACTGTTTTATTTTTTGTTTGAATTAATTTCATACATATTTTCACTGTTTGAATTTTGGTCCGCTAGGCTTATCATAAGATGGCAAACGGCAAATGCCTCGTTATTTTGGAGTAAAAAAACCATGGTCAAAAAAATTAGAGAAAAGAAAATCGATAACAATTGCGGTGTATGCAAAGTTAACAATGTCAGTTTTTTTCCCTCTTGCTACTTCGTGCAAGACCTGACATTTCTCGAGATATCTCAATCGATTGTTTTGAAGATTTTGTCAACTGTACTTTATACTTCTACTGTACTTTATACTTTAGTCGTTGATCACTCGAAGATTGTGTTTTTTTTTATGAAATAAAAACACAACGAACGATTCTTCAGACTGTAAGTAGAATATACTTTTTATAAACAATAATTTTGTTCAATTCCATCGCTGACTCCGAAATTCGCCGCGAAAACTAACATGTTTCGGCTTTTACCACGAAAACTAGCAGGTTTCAACTTTCATCGCGAAAATTAGGACGTTTCAGTATCACTGGAAGTGTTTCTCATTTTTTGCTCCACGTTTTTTGAACATCCTTTTTTACTCCAAATTGACGAAATATTTATGCTTGTCATTTTATACTGTTTTATTTTTTGTTTGAATTTATTTCATACTTATTTTACTGTTTGAATTTTGGTCCGCTAGGCTTATCATAAGATGCCAAACGGCAAATGCCTCGTCATTTTGGAGTAAAAAAACCATGTTTAAAAAAATTAGAGAAAAGAAAATCGAAAACAATTGCGGTGTATGCAAAGTTAATAATGTCAGTTTTTTTCCCTCTCGCTACTTCGTCCAAGACCTGACATTTCTCGAGATATCTCGATCGATTGTTTTGAAGATTTTGTCAACTGCACTTTATACTTATACTGTACTTTATACTTTACTCGTTGATCACTCCAAGATTGTGTTTTTTTTTATGAAGTAAAAACACAACGAACGATTCTTCAGACTGTAAGTAGAATATACTTTTTATAAACAATAATTTTGTTCAATTCCATCGCTGACTCCGAAATTCGCCGCGCAAACTAACATGTTTCGGCTTTTACCACGAAAACCAGCAGGTTTCGACTTTCACCGCGAAAATTATCACGTTTCAGTATCACTGGAAGTGTTTCTCATTTTTTACTCCACATTTTTTGAACATCCTTTTTTACTCCAAATTGACGAAATATTTATGCTTGTCATTTTATACTGTTTTATTTTTTGTTTGAATTTATTTCATACATATTTTACTGTTTAAATTTTGGTCCGCTAGGCTTATCATAAGATGGTAAACGGCAAATGCCTCGTCATTTTGGAGTAAAAAAACCATGGTCAAAAAAATTAGAGAAAAGAAAATCGAAAACAATTGCGGTGTGTGCAAAGTTAACAATGTCAGTTTTTTTCCCTCTTGCTACTTCGTCCAAGACCTGACATTTCTCGAGATATCTCGATCGATTGTTTTGAAGATTTTGTCAACTGTACTTTATACTTGTACTGTACTTTATACTTTAGTCGTTGATCACTCCAAGATTGTGTTTTTTTTTTATGAAATAAAAACACAATGAACGATTCTTCAGACTGTAAGTAGAATATACTTTTTAGAAACAATAATTTTGTTCAATTCCATCGCTGACTCCGAAACTTGAAGTCATGAAAAATATCATTGATGAACAATTTTAGTTTTTGAGTGGTGGAATATTGCGTATCGTATTTGCGAATCGTATTTTCAATAATGTTATTATTTTTTAAATAGAAAACGAATATAAATGTTTAAGGGTGTACGGGCGATACACCCTTAATGTTTTCCATTTATTCCTTATAGTGCTCCCGAAAAAATTATTAAAACATTTGTGAAAGTTCCGAATCTTATTCGATTTAGTTCGACAAATATACTACTTTTTCCAGTGCAAATCGAAATATGCCAGTTTTCGCGACGAAAGCCGAAACATGCTAGTTTTCGCGTCGAATATCGAAACGTGTTGATTTTCGTGGTGGAATTCGAAACGCGTTAGTTTTCGTAAGAAATTTGAATCGTGCTACTTTTCGTAAGCAGCGTCGAATTAATAATGTTATTCAAATAATCAATGATCAATCGACGATCAATAAATTATATATCGAATTTCATTGAATTGCCGGAGGCTGTAAACGATTTACAAGTCCCGGAGCGACTCGAGCATCGAATTCCCTCGTCGTCGACCCTCATACACCGAACGTTTTTCAAGATTTGCTCCGGCTACGTTTCGCCACCAGCAAAAAGTATTATAAATGAAGGGTATGTCTCAACTACATCTCGGCGAGATTGAATTGGGAGGGTAAGAGAAGCGGCGAGACAAAATATAAGATAATGCCAAAATGGATGAAGAAACTCTATGAAGGAGGAGAACAATGAGAAAGAGGGTGGGAGAGACAGAGCTAAGGTAAGAGATAGCGAGAATAAAGACGCTGTAGTTTGAGTGAAGAAATCGATATAAAAACAACATCTGGATATCCGGGGGTAACGAGGCGAGTATCGTCGTTATAAACCAGGGTTGGATCAACCCCTGGCCACACTGCTGCTCCGGGGGATTGAACGAAAGCTCTTCAAGCTCGAGCGAAAGAAAGAAAGAAAGACGCGAGACGGAGTGAGTGAAAAAAAAAGCTCGTGG
Source organism: Oxytorus armatus (assembly GCA_958009045.1). Taxonomy (NCBI): domain Eukaryota; kingdom Metazoa; phylum Arthropoda; class Insecta; order Hymenoptera; family Ichneumonidae; genus Oxytorus; species Oxytorus armatus. Next base: position 1,654,684 of record OY253746.1, on the reverse strand, counting down.
GCGCGAAGAGATCGGTGGAGGGTGACAGAGGGAGGGTAGTAAGAAAAGAGGCGGAGTATAAGGGATGAAGAGAAAGTATAGGATGACGCAATAAGGGGCAGGGGACGTGGAAACGAAGGATGGAATGTGAGGGAGAAAGGGGCGGAGAGGGATCGTTTCGAGAGGGGGGGAAGGAGTGAAAACTTCTCGCAATCTCATAATATTTCCCCATAGGAAAGTACGGACGATTCGCCAAAATCCTCTCGAGATTTTAGGGAAATAAGAGTCGTGAAAGATATATATGTGGAAGAAGGGAGGAAGAGAGAGAGAGAGAAAGAGAGAGAGAGAGAGGGTGAAAGAGGGCGAAGACTAAGAGTACGAGGAAATGAGAGGTAGGCAAAAAGGATGAGGGTTGAAAAGTTGGTGATGCTGGAGTATATACATGTAGACACGTGGGGGAGGAAAGACAGCGAATAGGAGAGTGAAAGGGAGGAAAAGAGAAAAACAGATAGATTGAGATAAGGAGAGAGGGGTGGCAAGAGTGTCGGACGTGAAACGCGAAAGGGAGAACGGAGTTTGAGTGGAATGGAACGGGCGATGGAAAAGATGAGAGCGTCCTGGCACACTCGTGAATTCACATGTACCACCACACCATCAACGATATACATATACGTATACGCTCTCTCACACTCCATCCACTTTTCCGTTTCTCGTTTCTTCACTTCTTCTACAAGCCAACCCCTCGAACTCCACCACTACTACTACCGCTATTACCATTCCTCTCGTTTCCCCACGTGGAAAATAAAGAGTGAAAGAGAGGGTTGCGGAGAGTCAAGGGAGCGAGACACATTTGGTGGGTAGTGGGCGGGGAAGGAGGGGGAGGACGAACAAGTGCTTCACGAGAGAGTCTCGTGGGCGGAACGGAGAAGAGAACGAAAGAGGGTGAGTGTATGTATAATGGAAAAGAGCCTGAGAAATAGGGGGGAGGAAAGTGTACTATATATGTATGTACTGGAGATGGAGCGAGGAGGATGCTTAGTCTCCTGAACCGGGAGAAAGAACGGTAAATATATATACAAGTCTATGTGTAGGGAATTCCATGTCGATTGGACCGGGCGAAGAAGTGGATTAGGAAAGAAAAAGAACCGACAATGCCGACAAAAAAATGAATCAAGGGGGGAAACAGGGTTAGGACAGCGTTTTCTCAATGATTTTCATGAATTTTTTTATAGTATAAAAAATGAATATAATTTATTGAAACTTTGAGAATATTTTATACATATATTTAAGTATATACTATAAAATTTTTGAAGAATTTCCTTGAAAAACACCGAAGATATTAGCGACCCCATATTGCAGGTCACAATCAGACTCAGCATTTTGCGTACATTCTGGAAGCCGCAATTCTCATATGAAATCAAACAAGGTTGGAATTTACTTTTATTATGTGTCTCTCTTCTATATGAACCTAAATGCTATGAAAAAAATAGAAAATTGAATTTTTTACAGGGGTCAAAACAAAAAAGCATGATTTGTTGCCATTTTTGACAACATTATTTGCAAAAAAAAAATTATTTCAAATAATGATAATATTCCGATTTTAGATTCATATAGAGCGCAATACTATGAAGAAAGTAACTGCCAATTTTCAAAACGATTGGTTGAAGACTTTTCAAACTAGCGTGTACGCGAGTTCAAAAAAAGTCGTTTTCAGAAAAACGCGTTTGAAAAAATAGTACCAAGAAAAACAATGTCAAGGCAGTCATCAATTTTTTAAAATTCCTCACAGGTTAATCTGTTATTCCAGCACCATAAAGCAATCCCTCTTCTTTTTCAAATTCCTTATTTTGAGCTCGTAGCTCGTCTTTTCGGGCTTTCCGAGTTTCTCTGGTCTCCAAAGCGCTGCGTCGATTTGGAGACCGGACTCAGTTTAAGGCCGTCGTCTGGTCTAGAGCGAGATTTTCGACGTCATTTCTAATGTGCAATAACGTTTAAACCGTTGAAGTTGTCTTGATGAAAATTTACACGTGCATTTATTGATCCTTAGAGAATACTTGTACATTAAAAAAAAAATTATTTTAAATATTTTCATGTAGTTTTTTGCCTTGTTGCAACATGGTGCGCCTCGATCGGCGCCCACTCTGGACGATGTTGTATGCATCGGAAAAAAAAATATATATATATTCTCAATCTGTATGAGTATTCTGAGCACTGGTAGCAGAATTGGTACTTAAAAAAAATTTTTGACAAAATGGCGGCCTGTTGAACTTTCATTAATGATATTTCATACATTTTCGGGTATTCGACGAGTTATAAAATGTCGGCAAAATTATTGTTCGACTCAATTCTGCTACCAGTCCTCAGAAACAGGCTACCTAAGGTACCTGCAAAATTTGAGCTCGATCGGTCCATTAGTTATCGAGATATCGTGGGCGCCGATTTGAAAAACATAGTTCTGAGATAAACGCGTTCGAAGTTAGAATTTTTATTTCTCGGCTAATTTTTGAAATATCAATAAACGGTTTTCAGGAGCGTGTGAAGAAAGGTCTAAGGAATAAGAAAATGAAAAAAAAAAATCGATTTTTTTCAAATTTCTAGACCAGACGATGGCCTTAATGGCTTATAACAATGAAACGAGTCGGAATTTTCGGTTAAAATTTTGGGAACATATTTTTCAACAGTTTTACTAACAATTTATGAAATTAAAAAAAAATCGATTTTTTGAACCGTCTAACCCTACTTCCCCCCTTAAGGATTGAAATAATATTAACTGACTATAAATGTAAAAGAAAATAAAAATACCATTGCTCATCTATTTTCTGCACAAATATTATTCAACAACCTCGCAAACTACAAAAAAATTCCTACTACATTTGATATTCGACCATCCGATTAGATATTTTTCCCAAGGTCCTTAGAAAAAAAAAAAATTATCCTCCTCTCGAAAGTAACCTCGCGTAATCGTCGTGGACATTTCGTGATTTTTGTTTTACCAAAAGATAAAAGCGTGTTTGGGCTCAAAAATAAATAAAAATTGTACAAAAATTACGACGGCTAAAAATGTATTAAATCTGATTACAAAAGCTGGCGAAAAATTAAAAAATGTATATGCCCAATATGGGTAGTAGGGTGAGAGGTGCGTCGAGTTTACATGAAATTCCGCATATATATAAATACGCGAAGAGGGTGTACGGGGTGTATTATATAAAAGAGCCTCGCCGAGAGGGGTTTGGAAGGCGAAGGGAAAAAAGTGGAGGTAGAATAAGAGTCACGGAGTAGAAGAGAATATGCGAGGGTTCGATAAAAAGAGAAAGAGAAAAAGAGTCTCTCGTAGGAGGGGTAGGGATTCGTCGCTTCTGCCGGGTGAGGATAAAAAGTAAATGAGGAACAAAGGTCCCACGTGGTGGTGATGGTGATGGCGGTTGTGAAGGTGGTATGGCGTTCTCGACGTACAGAACGCGGGGATTGGAAAATATATAGGGAGGCCTCTCCCGGTGCCAGACGTGCCAGGAATAATGCCGCGAGAATTACGCACCACCCTTCCTAGCACCGCCAACGTCGCCAGTATTGAGCAGAGTGGTAGAGCTTTTCTCTCACCTACAACCCCCCTTCGCTCTCAACTTTCTCTTCCTCCCTCTTGCCGTCTCTCTTTTAACGCGAGAGAACCTTGCACTGGTGCCTACTGACGGAGATGGGGGGAAGAAGGGATGGTTGAGCTCTACTACTGGTTCGTTTCTCTCGCGGGAAAAAGGCTGGGAGCGGGAAATCGAGGAAAATTAATTAATAGAGCCTACACAGGTAATTAAGTTTTCCAAACGTCTGCCTTAATTTTCCTGGCTCCTATAGTCCTCGTTCTCCCTCACATAAATATTCACTCGCGCGACTCTCTGCTCGTTCGACGTGCCAGTATTGCCTCTTTATCATTTTCCCGTCCAGAAACCCTTTTGCACTCTCTTTAACTTCTTTTCCTTTACTCTAAAATGGCTCGAATACCAAATACCTACCATGGTGTTTCATAACCCATCAGATATGCGAGCAACTTCACTATGTTCTCAATTTTCTTTTTCCCTGTTCTCCCCTATTTCCCTCTTTATCCGGCGACACGAGAGAGGGAGAGAGAAATAGAAGAGAGAAAACTTGTAAGTTCCTTCTCTCTCTCTCTCTCTCTCTCTCTCTCCGTGACGACGGGAGACTTTTCTTTCCCCCCAGACCCCAGGAGTTTCTTTATTCATGAAAAGTGGCCCGAGTCTACGACGTATATCTACAGTGGACAAGCAAAGGGAGTTCGTGCTAGACAATAAAGATCAAACTTTATATTGTTCCATATATGTATATATTTAATCTCGTTGCACACTTCAGCTTTTAATTATTATACCGTCCACTCGCTTTTCTGAGAATCGTCCTTTATTGTTCTACGCCTCCAAATTTCCGCACTTTATTAATTGAATAATTTCTCTTTGCCGTATCGCAATTATTACGGAGAATCTGCTCCAATGGAAATTCTGAAGAAAATAAAAATTTGATTCGGTGTCTTGATCTTTTCCGAAAATTCCATGGCGTTTTTACAAATTATTTTCAAGAACCTTGTAATAAGAGATTTCGAATTTGACAAACAAAAACATTAAAAACAATTTCGAAACAAAATTGTGACTAATTTGTATCAATTATTCTTTCATAATGAATATTAATAATTTTCACAACAAGAACAATAATGATTTGTGTTTAAATCGTTACGATCCACCACTTTAACCCATAATCATGTACAATCTGAAAATTAAATCCCACTGTTCCCACCGTTGCTGACGAAATAATTGATGATTTATTTAATCATCAAACTCCCTATGGTTATATCATCGAAATAATAATCATAATCGTTATTATCATTGACGTTGATAATTCCTTGTTCGAGGAACCAACGCGCCGACCCATCATTCTCGTGTCTGCGGTGAATCGTGACGGTAACTGTTGTCGATTCGAACAGTATATACAGTGGATGTATAAACGTATCGGGAGGTTGGTGAGTTTGGGGAGGGGACACTTTCCGACCGACTATCTCTCTCGCGAATGACGTTTCGTTTCCGCTTTGCATAACTGTACGTCCTCTCATTCTCTCGTATGTTAGTTCAACAGCCAGAGAGCGCGGTCGGGCAATCGAAAGCGTAGCAAAGCCACAACAGCATCAATAGTTATATGTATACGCATTTATATTGAATATAGAGTACATACCCCTGAACTTGGACTAACATTGCGTGCATTCGCACGTGCGTGCGTTCACATTGTATCGTCGGGAATGATATACTCGGTATGAAAAGTTTTGTAAAGCTTGTCTGCATTGTCGACTATATACTCATGATTAGTTATAATGTCGGCCTATCGCCGTAATAACTGTTATATAAAATATAAATGGATACAACCAGATATGTGAGATATTTCATGACAACTAGATCAACGTCAAAGTCCCTGACCAACTCCCAACATATTCATTATAAAATGATTTTTTATTTATTACCGTTGTACACTTTAACGGTATTTTGTGAAATTAAAGTTAAAGTATGAAAAATCATAAATGTCTTGAAATCTTCAATTAATTTCGCGCGGATAAACTTTGTTCGTTATTCCGACTTCTTCGAACCTTTGAAGTTTTAGATTTTCGGAAAAATTCACACGATCCGTACAATTGATACACGCGAAAAAAAATTTGATTTTTACCAAAGCTTGGTTCGGAAAAGAAAAGCATATTTTCTGACGCGCGGAACATATTCGGGTGGAAGTTTTACATGGTATCGAGCACAAAATTTGCCGGAATGTTTGTTAAACTATCGAAAAAAGTTGTATTGTCATGTTGATAGGGAAAAAAATATTGAGCAGCATTTTCGGAGAGGCTAATAATACAAAAAAAACGTAACGTATCCGATTTAAGGGGGGAAATAGGGTTAGGACAATGTTTTCTCAATGATTTTCATGATTTTTTTTATAGTATAAAAAATGAATATAATTTATTAAAACTTTGAGAATATTTTATACATATATTTAAGTATATACTATAAAATTTTTGAAGAATTTTCTTGAAAAACACCGGGGATATTAGCGACCCCATATTGCAGGTCACAATCAGACTCAGCAGTTTGCGTACATTCTGGAAGCCGCAATTTTCATCTGAAATCAAACGAGGTTGGAATTTACTTTTAGTATATGTCTCCCTTCTATATGAACCTCAATGCTATCAAAAAAATAGAAAATTGAATTTTTTACAGGGGTCAAAACAAAAAAGCATGATTTTTGGCCATTTTTTACAACTTTATTTGCAAAAAAAATTATTTTAAATAATGATAATATTCCGATTTTAGGTTCATATAGAGCGCAATACTATGAAGAAAGTAACTGCCAATTTTCAAAACGATTGGTTGAAAACTTTTCAAACTAGCGTGTGCGCAAGTTAAAAAAAAGTCGTTTTCAGAAAAACGCGTTTGAAACACGTGGCGCGCTCGGGACCTGAAGGCGAGCTGCTCACTTTAAAGGGGGAAATAGGGTTAGGATAGCGTTTTCTCAATGATTTTCATGAATTTTTTTATAGTATAAAAAATGAATATAATTTATTGAAACTTTGAGAATATTTTATACATATATTTAAGTATATACTATAAAATTTTTGAAGAATTTTCTTGAAAAACACCGGGGATATTAGCGACCCCATATTGCAGGTCACAATCAGACTCAGCATTTTGCGTACATTCTGGAAGCCGCAATTTTCATCTGAAATCAAACGAGGTTGGAATTTACTTTTAGTATATGTCTCCCTTCTATATGAACCTCAATGCTATCAAAAAAATAGAAAATTGAATTTTTTACAGGGGTCAAAACAAAAAAGCATGATTCTTTGCCATTTTTTACAACTTTATTTGCAAAAAAAAAATTATTTCAAATAATGATAATATTCCGATTTTAGGTTCATATAGAGCGCAATACTATGAAGAAAGTAACTGCCAATTTTCAAAACGATCGGTTGAAAACTTTTCAAACTAGCGTGTACGCAAGTTCAAAAGAAGTCGTTTTCAGAAAAACGCGTTTGAAAAAATAGTAACCGCTCGGTTATACACGTGGCGCGCTCGGTTATACACGTGGCGCGCTCGGGGCCTGAAAGAGAGCTACTCACTTTAATGGCTTATAACAATAGAACGAGTCGGAATTTTCATTAACAATTTTGGGAACATATTTTTCAATAGTTTTGCTAACAATTTATGAAATTAAAAAAAAATCGATTTTTTGAACCGTCTAACCCTATTTCCCCCCTTAATGGCTTATAACAATAGAACGAGTCGGAATTTTCATTTAAAATTTTGGGAACATATTTTTCAAGTTTCACTAACAATTTATGAATAAAAAAAAAATCGTTTTTTTGAACCGTCTAACCATATTTCCCCCCTTAAGATATCGATCAAGACGTTAACATGAAATTCTCTACAATGTTCGTGTCAAATCATCGTGTTATAGTAATACTTGTGGCTATTCGCGGGGGTAAGCGAACAGAGGAAGGGAAAACGCGCGAATGCATCATCATCATCATCATCGTTATAATCATTGAGCGTCAGGGGGTTACTAATGCACGCTCCGATAACGTCTAGTTAAGCTAATCATCTCTGGAAACATATGTACACGAGAGAATCGAGTAGAAGGTTTCCGCACACGTCACGCACATTTCTGATGTGCGACTGTGGTCTATACACACACAGTGGATTGACGAGAGTGCTTTCGCCATTTCTAGTTATCGTTTCAATATTTGCAGTTGCGTTTCGCCGTCTATAAACACGCGTGTGTGGGTGTAGCATGTATGGGTCAATCGAAACCAACGGGTTCACGACTCTCAATATCTTTCGCTACCTTTGTACTGTGCGAGGGAATGAAACGGAGAAAAAAAACCGTCACCAATATATTTATCGACATTTTCGAAAATTCAAATGGTCCCGGCTGACAGGAGTATGAAATTAATACGCCATTGCCATTTTTCTAACATTCGTACCATTACGTCTTGCTTTAAAAAACAAAACAAAAATACTATAATTAAGACTCCAACGAAAATTGAATTTTTCTTTCTCTAAGTAGAAGAAAAAAAAAACAATGTTCACAATATTGTAAAAAGTTTTCCTCTAAAAACCCTAAAAGCAAAAGATATTAGAAAAATAAATCAACTGTCCAACACCGTTGATTCAACACTAAAAAAATTCATGTAAAATTTCTTTTTTCGTCCTGTAACGTACCGAATAAAAAATTAAAAAAATAAATAACGAGAGTAAAGTTCATCTGGAATGCCTCATGCATTTTCTCTTTGAAATTCTTCGTCCATATGATATATTACCGTCATACACGCAATCTCATACTCCCTTACGAACGGAACCTCGACCGGAATCGATTTTAATTTTCGCCCGATGTATCATGTACTCTCTTTCCCTCTGCCCCGCCCCCTCCCGCACCCTGTACAGCGCGAATTGAACGAAAATTCACGATATATACGTGAATAACAAGCGAACAAAAGCAAACATAGTTTTGCCACGATCACGAGGCATTTTGATGATACGATGATACGGAGTTTACTCGAGTTACACACGAACATGTGTTTGTATAAAAAATTTCCAAAAGGGTTTTATTCCCATTTTTTTTCACCCCTTTTTCGTTATTCAGGATCTCGGCCGTTCGAGGCAAAAGCATTTTAGAAATTACGCTGCCCGCGAGAATGTACGACACGAGAGATGATAAATTTTCATCGAAACGTTTCACGTTAAAACCGATGTTGAGGGGGTGTGCAGGGATAGTGCGGCCCCGGTGGTCGGTATGGCGAGACAGGGAAAACGAAATTCGCGCATCGGCTCTACATCGAATTATGGTGAACGTTGTGAGGGGGTTGGGGTGGGGAGGGGACGAAACGTTCGTTCGCTAGATAGCGAGGGTTACTCACAGTATTCGCGAACGTAATTTTCGTTACGTTATCATCAGCCTCGGTTATATATACCAGAGTTGTATGTTCGTGCGAAGCAATAATCCGATATGCTCTGCCTTTATGGTCAATGATTTTCGAAGCCTGTCGGTGATACATATAGCACTGGCTATACGTTAAAATCACGGAACGATCAAAATCTAATTTTTCCAATAATAAGTTGAAAAAAAAAAAACTGAAATTTCCATTTTTATCATTTAATTAAAAATATAAGCTACATTTATATTTCACGCTTAATGCCATCGTTGCTTGAAATTATACTTTTTTTTTTCTTTCAACAAATTTCATACGGATTATTAAATTAAACACGATTATTGTACTCGAAGATATTGCGCGTCTGTAACTAAAATAATCGAGTTGTCGACCATCAAATTGATTTTAGAAAATAAATATACGTCGTTCAGTCGTAGGAGATGAAAAAACAAAGCGTGAAAACACGTGAACGCGATAGAGAAAATATAGAAATTAATATTTAAAGCAGACTGTACATTTATTCGCGTTGATTATCTGTATCCACGTGCACATACGTGCATTTCACAGAAGGGAGAGAGAGAGAGAGAAAGAGAGAAAGTGGACGGTGCCGAATCGCACCAGGCGCAAACGAGTTATACCAATTTGCTAATAATTGTTGCAGTTATGTTAATTCTCAATCAGCTCTCGTTCTGCCTCGTCCGGTTTGCTGGAGAGAGTCAAAAGTGAAGGAGAGAGAAAGAGAGAGCTCGTGCATTTCATGCAAATGGGGAAATTTACCGAGTGAGAGATTGTGAGGTAAAGAGTACACGTGATTGAGAGGGATACCCGATATTGAAGAGAGAATGAGTCGCCGATATCTATAGATATACGGTATCTACACATATGAATATAAGTGATACTGACGATGGGATGGAAAACGATGAGCGAGGAAAAGAGAGAGGTAGATAAAACGATCGAAATCTAGAGAGAGATAAAGAGCGTGATAGATATATGGATACTTGTATATATATCAATATAGAAAGATGGAGAGGAGAGATAAAATCCAAAGAGTATATATATACGAGGTCTGTTCAAAAAGTATCACGAATTTTGAATTTCCGCGGGCTACGTATATTCGATTTTCGATTTTTTTGTGACGTTAGGTTGGTACTCGTGTCCCTCACTTATGCTGAAAAAATCGGCCATTTTGAATGTTTAGTTAATTGTTGACAGCTGTTTTGGTTAGACGTGTTTTGGCTTGTCTTCGATTTTTGCCTATTCCAAAAAAAGCAGCTTCCATTGCGATGATCGAGCTTTGGTTTCCGCGTCATAACCATAAACCCATGATTCGTCACCGGTTATGACCCTCTGGAGCAAATTTCGGTCGTCGCGGACCGAGTCCAACAGCTCCTTAGCAACGTTAACGCGACGCTGTTTTTCTTCGAAATTGAGCAATTTTGGCACGAATTTCGCGGCGACCTGTCTCATGCCCAAATCATTGGTAAAAATCGAATAGCACGAGCCAATCGATATGTTTAGTTCCTCAGCAACTTCTCTAACGGTGATTCGACGATTGGCCAATATTATTTTCTTCACTTCGTCAATGTTTTCGTCTGTTGTCTCAAAACATTTTTTACCACCGATAAACGTTGCTTTGGTCGAAGGTAGCTTCAACATATGCCACAGTCAACATTTGGAATGCGTCCGCGCACTTAAGGCCGTAGTCTGGTCTAGAGCGAGATTTTTGACGTCATTTCTAATGTGCAATAACGTTTAAACCGTTGAAGTTGTCTTGATGAAAATTTCCACGAGCATTTATTGATCCTTAGAACATCCTTGTACATTAAAAAAAAAATTATTTTAAATATTTTCATGTAGTTTTTTGCCTTGTTGCAACATGGTGCGCCGAAATCGGCGCCCACTCTGGACGATGTTGTATGCATCTGAAAAAAAAAATATATATATATTCTCAATCTGTATGAGTATTCTGAGCACTGGTAGCAGAATTGGTACTTAAAAAAAATTTTTATTGAGTCGAACAATAATTTTGCCGACATTTTATAACTCGTCGAATAATGAAATATCATTAATGAAAGTTCAACAGGCCATTTTGTCAACAAATTTTTTCAAGTACCAATTCTGCTACCAGTGCTCAGAATACTCATACAGATTGAGAATATATATATATTTTTTTTTCAGATGCATACAACATCGTCAAGAGTGGACGCCGATTTCGGCGCACCATGTTGCAACAAGGCATAAAACTACATGAAAATATTTGAAATAATTTTTTTTTTAATGTACAAGTATTCTCTAAGGATCAATAAATACACGTGTAAATTTTCATCAAAACAACTTCAACGGTTTAAACGTTATTGCACATTAGAAATGACGTCAAAAATCTCGCTCTAGACCAGACTACGGCCTTAATTTTCTTTTTCACACAAAATTTAATACAGATTCTTTGATCCATTTTTTGGAATAGGCAAACATTTTTTTCTTGAGTCGAACAATAATTTTGCCGACATTTTATAACTCGTCGAATACCCGAAAATGTATGAAATATCATTAATGAAAGTTCAACAGGCCGCCATTTTGTCAAAAAATTTTCTTAAGCACCAATTCTGCTACCAGTGCTCAGAATACTCATACAGATTGAGAATATATATATATTTTTTTTTTCTCAGATGCATACAACATCGTCCAGAGTGGGCGCCGATTTCGGCGCACCACGTTGCAACAAGGCAAAAAACTACATAAAAATATTTAAAATAATTTTTTTTTTTAATGTACAAGTATTCTTTAAGGATCAATTAATGCACGTGTAAATTTTCATCAAGACAACTTCAACGGTTTAAACGTTATTGCACATTAGAAATGACGTCGAAAATCTCTCTCTAGACCAGACTACGGCCTTAATTTTCTTTTTCACACAAAATTTGATACAGATTCTTTGATCCATTTTTTGGAATAGGCAAAAATCGAGGACAAGCCAAAAACACGTCTAACCAAAACAGCTGTCAACAATTAACTGAACATTCAAAATGGCCGATTTTTTCAGCACAAGTGAGGGACATGAGTACGAAACTAACGCCACAAAAAAATCGAAAATCGAATATACGTAGCCCGCGAAAATTAAAAATTGGCGATACTTTTTGAACAGACCTCGTATATAATACATATACTTCTCGTTTTACGGGTCCATATATATATATGTATTGAGGGGTTGTGTGGGCACTGTGTACAACGATTAAAGCAAACCCACCGGCAACGCGGTGATTACGGTGAGTCTCGTCCACGCGGTAGATTGATTTATCGCTCTCTCGCTTCCCCCCAGAGAATATCATCTCATCTCTGCCGCACGCACAGACAAACCCGCTCTCACCCTCCGATCAGCCCAGTTTTCTCTCTTTCTCGCGGGCGATTCCCTTCTTTGCCTCGTTCCCGACGAAGAAGGATCAAAATTTCATTTTCATCTCTTTTCTCTTTCGCTTCTCTCTCTCTCTCTCTCTCTCTCTCGCTGGTATAATCGAAAAATGACGATGAGGAAGAACAAAAAAAAAGACGAATTCGCTTTCGGTATATTTACGACGCGTCATTGAATAATAAACGCAGTGAGTGAATGCAAGGGGAACAAGAAGAGAGGAAAAAGTTTAACGCCCTGTGGTAATTTACGCGGGGTAGATGAGTCGTTCGAGATACGGGAGAGAAGACGAGCTCGTATACGCTATCGTTAAGTATTTTTTTTCTTTTTTAACATCGTTGTCGTACGCCATGAAAACATTTTTTTTTATCAATCAATTATTATTTTTTTCAACGCTCGTTCGATGGCCAGTCTGTTTTGTTCGAAATTTTTTGGTCCACGTCCGCTCTTCTACATTTTCTATTTTTTCGTTAATAATGTATTGGAATTTCAATTATGTTCGGTTTATACAAACATTTTAACATTCTCAAGCTTTAAAGCAAATTCCATAAAAAATTGCGCACACTTTTTTCGTATCAATTGAACGTTGCACCGATACTTCACTTTAAATAAATTGTATTTCGATGAAGCAAATTCGCAAATTCGTTGGCAACGAGTGTCAATAAAAATAGATGGAATTGAAAACACGCTCAAGAATGGCGTTTTAATAATAAACGTAAAATTCGTTCAAACTCGAGGAAGTTCATATTTTCTTGTCCGTGATGGAACATCTTGGGAATCGCGTTAGAGGGTTGAATCAAGGGGTTGAGTTGATCGAGGGTGTCTACCGGGGGTGGGGATGGGGGTGTGAAACTCACGTACACGGTTTGACTTGGTATGCGTTAGTGAGTATACCGTCGGGAACGTTATGTATACCGGGATGAGCCCTGATGAGGCTGTTGATACAATCACGAGAGATGGAAGGTGGAGAATTTACAAGGAAAGGGGGTTTAACTCCTCGACTATATATGCGTATAGCTGTAGCGGAGAGAGAGGAAGTGGCTTTGCCGAATCGGTTGCTCTTGCCACTGTTACCGTATACAACCGCGTGTGGCGATGTCAATGATGCCCGAGGGTGAAAGTGTCGGTGAACGAGAAATGCCGGGAGACATATAGCTAGCCCGGTAACAGTGGTTATCTACGTGCTCTGTACACTAGAATGCTCGCGAGAGATGAAGCGAGCCAGCGAATAGGATCCTCGAACGGACGAACAAGATCAACGCCAAACTTCTATATACATAACAAACTGCTATATACACGGGATATTCCACGTGAACTGGTCATTATCAGGGTAGTTAAATTCGTGAAAAGTGACAAGCGAAAGAAAAACAATGTTTTGCAGCTTTGTTGTGGTCTTTTTTTAAAGGGGGAAATAGGCTTAGGACAGCGTTTTCTCAATGATATTCATGAATTTTTTTATAGTATAAAAAATGAATATAATTTATTGAAACTTTGAGAATATTTTACACATATATTTAAGTATATACTATAAAATGATTGAAGAATTTCCTTGAAAAACACCGAAGATATTAGCGACCCAATATTACAGGTCACAATCGGACTCAGCATTTTGCGTACATACTGGAAGCCGCAATTTTCATCTGAAATCAGACGAGGTTGGAATTTACTTTTATTATATGTCTCTCTTCTATATGAACCTAAATGCTATCGAAAAAATAGAAAATTGAATTTTTTACTGGGGTCAAAACAAAAAAGCATGATTTTTTGCCATTTTTTACATCTTTATTTGCAAAAAAAAAATTATTTCAAATAATGATAATATTCCGATTTTATGTTCATATAGAGCGCGATACTATGAAGAAAGTAACTGCCAATTTTCAAAACGATTGGTTGAAAACTTTTCAAAATAGCGTGTACGCAAGTTAAAAAAAATCGTTTCCAGAAAAACGCGTTTGAAACACGTGGCGCGCTCGGGGCCTGAAGGAGAGCTACTCACTTTAAAGGGGGAAATAGGGTTAGGACAACGTTTTCTCAATGATATTCATGAATTTTTTTATAGTATAAAAAATGAATATAATTTATTGAAACTTTGAGAATATTTTACACATATATTTAAGTATATACTATAAAATTATTGAAGAATTTCCTTGAAAAACACCGAAGATATTACCGACCCCATTTTGCAGGTCACAATCAGACTCAGCATTTTGCGTACATTCTGGAAGATGCAATTTTCATCTGAAATCAAACGAGGTTGGAATTTACTTTTATTATATGTCTCTCTTCTGTATGAACCTAAATGCTATCGAAAAAATAGAAAATTGAATTTTTTACAGGGGTCAAAACAAAAAAGCATGATTTTTTGCCATTTTTTACAACTTTATTTGCAAAAAAAAAATTATTTTAAACAATGATAAGATTCTGATTTTAGGTTCATATAGAGCGCGATACTATGAAGAAAGTAACTGCCAATTTTCAAAACGATTGGTTCAAAACTTTTCAAACTAGCGTGTACGCAAGTTCAAAAAAAGTCGTTTTCAGAAAAACGCGTTTGAAAAGATAGCAAAATGCTGAGTCTGATTGTGACCTGCATTATGGGGTCGCTAATATCTGCGGCGTTTTTCAAGGAAATTCTTCAAAAATTTTATAGTACACACTTAAATATATGTATAAAATATTCTCAAAGTTTCAATAAATTATATTAATTTTGTATACTATAAAAAAATTCATGAAAATCATTGAGAAAACGCTGTCCTAAACCTACTTCCCCCCTTAATGGCTTATAACAATAGAACGAGTCAGAATTTTCATTCAAAATTTTGGGAACATAATTTTCAATAGTTTTACTAACAATTTATCAAATTTAAAAAAATCGATTTTTTGAACCGTCTAACCCTATTTCCCCCCTTAAATCGACTTTCGTTAACTTTATTAAATTTAATAAATAAATTTAATTCAAAAAGATTGTTCCATTTCATCTGGAATATCTGGAATATCTAATATTTCACGGGTATTCCACGTAAATTTTTGAAAATCTTCAATTCACAAACCGTGGCTCCAATAAATTCTCAGTGTTATTTTAGGGGTTCGGTTGATGTTTGCATTTTGTTTTTTTCAACCTTCGACATTTCAATGTCTAACTAAAAAATATTCTGTACAAAAATCGTCACACTTCGTCCGGAATGCCTCATATCATGAGAAGTTGCCGAGGAAGTGATAGAAGGGGGGAAGAGACCTATTACCAACCCTTGCCAATATCCGTTGTGCCGACATTACCCCCTCATCCCTTCCACAACGTGCTAACTGTGTGTATGTTCAACACGCGATTCCCCGTGTTACACTCCATTCCACCTATAACGCATATATGTATATAACATTGAGAGCAGTCAGGCAACGGCAGCCGATCGGTCGACGTGTGACTAGCACTATCCCAGATCCTCTTTCCTCTCTCACTCTCTCGTGATGTAACCCCTCGTGTAAGCTACTGTGCATCTCGCCTGGATCTTCCCACAGATCGAATGAGTTTCCAAAACCGATAAACTCCCTGTCTCTCTCTTTCACCGTCACTCGACGCGCAAATGATGTGTTTAAAAAATTGAGCAATTTATATCGATAAAAATGAATTTGTTATTGAATTATACAGTGGGTCAAAAAAGTATTCATACACCTTGTTTTTTTTGCGATAACTTTATAGACACAAGCGATACGCAAAGAAAGCCAATTTTATTTAATAGTACATCAGGTGCAGAGATAAACTGCGAATGGAGAATTTTTTCCCAGGAATAATAGAAGAATTATGCCAAAAAAACGAAAATTTTCGGGCAAAAAAAGTATTCATACACTTACGATTGAGCTGCTAAACCTCGATATTCAGCCCGGTGTGACCTCTGCATACAATGTAAACAAGTCTTCGTTTACACAATGGTTTTGACCTATTCCATGCGGTAGTAGATCTTCAAGCTCCGTACAGACATGATGGGAAAGAAAAGCGAAATATCAATATCCATGCGAGATAGAGTGATTTTTCTTCGGAAACGCGGTGAAAGTTATCGAAAAATTAG
Source organism: Oxytorus armatus (assembly GCA_958009045.1). Classification (NCBI taxonomy): domain Eukaryota; kingdom Metazoa; phylum Arthropoda; class Insecta; order Hymenoptera; family Ichneumonidae; genus Oxytorus; species Oxytorus armatus. The sequence continues at coordinate 1,638,279 of OY253746.1, read as the reverse complement.
TAAAGAACTAAATTTAAGTTTCGCAACAGTGCAATATAAAATAAAAAAATACGAAAGAACAAACAGCACAGAAAATAAGTCACGGACCGGTCGACCGAGAATACTAACGGTACGAGAGCGTCGGAGTATCGTTACAGAGGCTACAAAAAAACCGTTCACAAGTGCTCGCAGTTTAGCGAATGATGTCGCGTCAACATCGGGGAAGAGCGTGTGTCCTCGGACTATTCGAAACGTTTTGCATTCTGCCCAAATATACGGCGGAACTGCCCGCAAAAAACCATTAATTAATAATATAAATCGAGAAAAACATTTAGGTTTCGCAAAAACCTACGTAAAAAAATCTATAGAATTTTGGAAACGTGTCGTATTCTCGGATGAATCGAAGTTTAACATCTTCGGATCCGATGGAAAAACATTCATCTGGCGGAAACCAAATACCGAGCTCCGGCAGAAAAATTGAATACCGACTGTAAAGCACGGCGTACGAAGCGTCATGGTTTGGGGCTGTATGGGATATTATGGCGTTGGTAATCTGGCTTTTATAGATGGTACAATGAATACCCAGAAGTATATCGACGTGTTGCGCAGCAATTTGAAAGCGAGTGTAGATAAAATGGGCCTGGATGGAAATTTCTACTTCCAACAAGATAACGACCCGAAACATACTGCCATGAAAACGAGGGAATGGTTACTCCATAATGTCCGCAAACAATTGATTACACCACCACAATCTCCGGACATCAATCCTGTTAAAAATGTATGGCACTTGGTGGATGTAGAAATTAGAAAAAGAAAAATAACAAACAAATCCGATCTCTAAAGAGTGCTTTTAGAACAATGAACGAAAATAGCAAAAGAAACAACGCAAAAGCTAGTAGAATCCATGCCTAAGAGACTCGAGGTGATAATTGAAGCGAAAGGGATGCACACCAAATATTAGTTATAATTAACAACTATGATGATGTAGATTTTCACTGTAATCGTAAGTGTATGAATACTCTTTTTGCACGAAAATTTTCGTTTTTTTTTGCATAATTCTTCTATTATTCTTGGGAAAAAATTCTCCATTTGCAGTTTATCTCTGCACCTGATGTACTATTAAACAAAATTGGCTATCTTTGCGTATCGCTTATGTCTATAAAGTTATCGCAAAAAAACAAGGTGTATGAATACTTTTTTGACCCACTGTACGTAATATTTTAGTAAATTCGACAAAATCATTGTTTGTAGCTTTGCTCGTTGCAACAAAATCTCAAGCATCAAAAGCATCTGGAATTTACCATATTTCGAAATGATTTGACCAAATTTCAATTTGTCACGATTTTATAAACAGTACGTTAAAATTTTGCAGATTTAGCACGTACAAAATTTGTAGTCAAAGTTGCGAACAATGATTGTAATGCACGTAAGAATCTCAGTCTATATGTTGGAAGCTTGGATTTGCTATAGGGGTAGAAATAGGGGTTCTAGATTATACAGGCAGATCCTTAAACTGCTGCTGCCCCTGAATACTGTTGCTTTTACCCCTGTATTAAGGGAGAAAGAAAAATTGGGGCTGGGTTTTTATATTTATAATTTAAAATAATGGTTTGCGGTTGCGGAAAATTAGGGGTTGTAACTAGTTCGCTAGGAGTTCGTTCTATACTAAAGGACGACCTCTCCTATACCCGATAGAATGTATATTGTGATACATGTACTCGACAATGGTAAAATGTGCCTTCAGCAAGTCCACGTATCGCGACAAGGGGGTTGTACGGTCATCAATAACAACGAGAAAACGAGTAAAAACTTTATACACCCACTCCTATAAATTTATAAAGAGCTTTACGTATACATATATATATGTAGTTCCAATAAAGAGGGGCGGTTTACCCTTCGACCATGTATACGGTGCATGTGTGTGCCTTGACTTTTTTATAGGTTAACCCGTAAGCCGCTTGAAGAGCAGATCGATTTTCGAGTAGACGTCGTTCCATGTTACCCGCAGTCCCGTAAAAAGTCTCGACGAATTCTCCTCTTCGCGTTTTTTTTCTCCCCTTTTTCTCGCTCGTAGCTACAAATCCCGTGAGGGTAGTTTACGGCTCTTTGTATATCCACTACCAATACATATATCCTTCTCTCTCGCCCCTCTCTCACTCTCTACATCGTTCTCGATCTTTTTATGTACCGATATATATTTTCTTTTTTTTTTTTTTTCGCTCTCCACTTTCTGTATCGAAAACCCTTGACTTTTTCTCCGTTTTCCCCGAGGGCGTTGAGCGGGTAATTAATCGATAGCGCTTCGTACATAGAGGGTCGGAGTGAGGAAAAGTCGAGAGAAACTTGTGGTTTGGTGCCGTAAGAGGTTTTTTTTTTCTTGTCGAGGTGAGAAATCGTTTCCGACTCTGTCTCTATATCTCGATGAGGATTCCAGACGATTCGAAAAAACGTCACGAGAGATTTGCCCAAAGGGGGATTAAGTTTTTGGTGTGCGGTAAAGATCGTGTAAATTCGGGACCAGCAATGAACGATTATCGAGTGCACCGAGAAAATTAGATTTTATTGATTTAGATAAAGTGTTGGTGTATTAAATAAAAATCATATTACGAGGCGTTTTAATCAAATTGTGATTTCTCTAAATGCAATGCATTTTTTTAAATGTGATTCGAATAATTTCCGTTTCAATGAAATAGAATTTCTCGCAATGAAGTTTAAGTAATGGAAATTATTGAAAAAAGGTTAAATAAAAATCGACTTTTTGGTTTTTAGACTTTCTTCTATATTAATACTCTGTGAAATGTCGATTAAGGTAGTAGTCTGGTAACTTAAGCCGATTTTCATGTCTTTTTTGGAGGGCGTTTTTTTGTAGGAAAATAAAAATGAATCGTTTTGGATATTTAGAATGTTTTTATTTACATATTAAAGATACAAAAAAAAACTTTTTTGAACAAATTTAATAGTTTATTATTGTTATTTTGGCTCCGGTTTTGGCTCTTGATGTTATCTGAAATAAAAAATTCTTGATAATTCTTAATCTATAGACATGTCATTCTGGTCGGAACTACTGGAGTTAAATTTCATGGATAAATAACGAAATGGCGGGCAAAATAAAAGGACTTTTTTTTCCAAAGTCGGCCATTTTGTTATTTATCCATGAAATTTAACTTCAGTGGTTCTGACCAGAATGACATATCTATAGATTAAGAATTATCAAGAATTTTCGATTTCAGATAACATCAAGAGCCAAAATCACCGGGACCACCCACGCGCTTTTTTTTCGAGGTGCCAACTTCGATCAATAATAATAATAATAATAATAAACTATTAAATTGTTTCAAAAATTTTTTTTTTGTATCTTTAATATGTAAATAAAAACATCCTAAGTATCCAAAACGATTCATTTTTATTTTCCTACAAAAAAACGCCCTCCAAAAAAGACATGAAAATCGGCTTAAGTTACCAGACTACTACCTTAAATTTCATTAAATTAAAAAATGATATTCAATTTTACCAGTAACAATTTTTTCGCCATAAACACCATCTTTGATAACACACAAATGTGGAATGTTAAAACCATTAAGACGGTTTTTTTTTTTCTAGCCCCGTCCTTTTTACCCCCGTATCCTCAATGTAGATTGTAATCATCTTTTTTCAAATTAATTCGTTATAAAAACAATCAGAGGAATTCACGAGGACAAGCAATTAAAATGGCTCTTGGAAAGGCACTCCGACAAATGGTTCGAGAATCGTGCGATCTCCTGGACAAATATTGCCGCGCTACATGTCAGCGTCGTTGACAGGGATAAAAAAGTTTTATCGCGCGCGGCGAAAGTGACGAGAGAGGTACGACGAGTTTAATTGTCTTCGCGGAAGTCTCCGACAAAGTAGCCACGGGACTAAAATACTTCGAGTTATACGTATATGCGGCTCAAAGTATATGAGCCGTACACACATACCGCGCTACCGAATACTGACAAGCGGATGAGAAAACTAAAGGATGAAACGCCCCAAGGAAATCAATTGGACCTCTAGACAATTTTGCGAGCCATTCCATCCCGAGGCTCTCCCGAGACACGCGCATTTTTTCTCCTTCACTTTTCATTCTCCCTTCTTTGTCATCGTTCATCGAGTTACGAGACGCGAAGGAATAGCCCGTTTTTATTCCTTCAGCCCGCGACGATTAACGTTGATGAGTTGGGAATTCTCGTTTGTTCGTGGAATGCGAGTAAAAAAAATTAATTGATGTATACCGATCTTTTCGACCTACAATTTTTTCAATCTGCAGAAACTTCTTCAAACGTTTAAATCGAATACAATTTTTTTTTTAATCGCTACATTACAATTATTAATTCTAAAAAAATGATAATTCATCTTCTTCCACCCTTCTCTTAGTTCTTAAAAAGGACAACATCTTCCAAAAAGGAAGATTGTCTCATTATTGAGGATTCGACTTTTTTTTTTAACACTCCTCCATTGTAATTCTCCATTACTAACCGTACAAAATAGCAACGGCTTTCGACCGGGTGACCGAAACCGAGAGATATGATTAAGGTAGTAGTCTGGTAACTTAAGCCGATTTTCATGTCTCTTTTGGAGGGCGTTTTTTTGTAGGAAAATAAAAATGAATCGTTTTGGATATTTTGGATGTTTTTATTTACATATTAAAGATACAAAAAAAAAATTTTTTGAAAAAATTTAATAGTTTATTATTATTATTGATCGAAGTTGGCAGCCCGGGTCCTAACTTTTTTTATACCAAACCGATTGCTTTCAAATTTTAACAGGTTACTCTACACACTTATAGTTCTCGTCGGAACCACCGAGATATTTTTTCACCCCTAACTTTTTATTTTACAACCCCTTCTTTGCTAAAATAAAAGGACTTTTTTTTCCAAAGTCCGCCATTTTGTTATTTATCCATGAAATTTAACTTCAGTAGTTCCGACCAGAATGACATGTCCATAGATTAAGAATTATCAAGAATTTTTCATTTCAGATAACATCAAGAGCCAAAATCACCGGGGCCACCCGCGCGCTTTTTTTTCGAGGTGCCAACTTCGATCAATAATAATAATAATAATAAACTATTAAATTTTTTCAAACAAATTTTTGTTTGAATCTTTAATATGTAAATAAAAACATCCTAAATATCCAAAACGATTCATTTTTATTTTCCTACAAAAAAACGCCCTCCAAAAAAGACATGAAAATCGGCTTAAGTTAGCAGACCTTAAGGGTTAAAACCCTTGATGGCGAATCGACTAAATCCTGTTTTTTACGAGAAACATCATTTTTATTTAGTAAAATAAGGATGAATAATTGGAAATATCATTTTACTAGTTTCCTTGACAAAGTCACCCAACGAAATAAATGACACAAGTATCTTCAACCCAATTATAAATGAGAGTCTGTGAAAACGTAATAATTTTTATGCTACGTGTGTACAGTCGTATATAGGTTGAGAAACGAAATTCTGAAATTCGTGGGTGTTCTCGAAGCATTACACTAATTCTTCACCACCCTCTACGTTACAATGCAAGACCGATTGAGAGACGGGGTTGAAAGTATACTCGTTCCGCATCCCTAGCAGTATTTCGAGACCCGCACACGAAAACCGCCCCTCGAGGATGTATCGAGTGGATCGGTGTTTGCGGACACACGAGCCTTGCCGAGGGATGATAGAGGAGGGGGTTGTTCATACACGCGGTGGATGACTCGTCACCCTTCAACTCCCCCCCTTAATATCCCTGGTACACGTCGAGCACGTCACGCGCCATACACGTGAGGGGTTGAAAGAGGTAATGGATACGAATATATAAGGCATGAGGGGGATTTCATTTCGGACGCGTTCTATTTTTGTGTCAGCGAGTGAGACAACGCTGTATATAATGCTGAGGGAGAAAGAGAAAGAGCGAAAAAAAATCGAGAGATGGCTATTGAGATGATAATGAACAAAAATAAAAGATTTACGAAGAAGGGTGCGTTTCTATACCCTCGTTACGATCCGACGAAAACGTCCATTGAACTATTATGAACATCAGCCTATCTCAAAAACGCGTATATACAAAAGAAAAATCCTCCGCAACAGATTTTTCTATCAGCAGATTTATTGTTCCTTTCCGCTTACCGTGCATCCTCATCCGCACCCTCTCTGAGACAGAAACTATTTTTAATTGAGATATTCGAAGTTCATCAGCTTCATCCCCATTTACTACAACATTATATCGTTGCTGCTTACGAAAACTAGCATGTTTCAGATTTCTTACGAAAACAAGCACGCTTGATATGTGCGCGAAAATTAACATGTTTCGGCTTTTACCACGAAAACCAGCAGGTTTCGACTATCGCCGCGAAAATTAGCACGTTTCAGTATCACTGAAAGCGTTTCTCATTTTTTACTCCACGTTTTTTGAACATCCTTTTTTACTCCAAATTGACGAAATATTTATGCTTGTCATTTTATACTGTTTTATTTTTTGTTTGAATTTATCTCATACATATTTGACTGTTTGGATTTTGGTCCGCTAGGCTTATCATAAGATGGCAAACGGCAAATGCCTCGTCATTTTGGAGTAAAAAAACCATGGTCAAAAAAATTAGAGAAAAGAAAATCGAAAACAATTGCGGTGTATGCAAAGTTAACAATATCAGTTTTTTCCCTCTTGCTACTTCGTCCAAGACCTGACATTTCTCCAGATATCTCGATCGATTGTTTTGAAGATTTTGTCAACTGTACTTTATACTTGTACTGTACTTTATACTTTAGTCGTTGATCACTCCAAGATTGTGTTTTTTTTTATTAAATAAAAACACAATGAACGATTCTTCAGACTGTAAGTAGAATATTCTTTTTATAAATAATAATTTTGTTCAATTCCATTGCTGACTCCGAAATTCGCCGCGAACACTAACATGTTTCGGCTTTTACCACGAAAACTAGCAGGTTTCGACTTTCACCGCGAAAATTAGCACGTTTCAATATCACTGAAAGTGTTTCTCATTTTTTACTCCACGTTTTTTGAACATCCTTTTTTACTCCAAATTGACGAAATATTTATGCTTGTCATTTTATACTGTTTTATTTTTTGTTTGAATTTATTTCATACATATTTTACTGTTTGAATTTTGGTCCGCTAGGCTTATCATAAGATGGCAAACGGCAAATGCCTCGTCATTTTGGAGTAAAAAAACCATGGTCAAAAAAATTAGAGAAAAGAAAATCGAAAACAATTGCGGTGTATGCAAAGTTAGCAATGTCAGTTTTTTTCCCTCTCGCTACTTCGTCCAAGACCTGACATTTCTCGAGATATCTCAATCGATTGTTTTGAAGATTTTGTCAATTGTACTTTATACTTGTACTCTACTTTATACTTTAGTCGTCGATCACTCCAAGATTGTGTTTATTTTAATGAAATAAAAACACAATGAACGATTCTTCAGACTGTAAGTAGAATATACTTTTTATAAACAATAATTTTGTTCAATTCCATAGCTGACTCCGAAACTTGAAGTCATGAAAAATATCATTGATGAACAATTTTAGTTTTTGAGTGGTGGAATATTGCGTGTCGTATTTGCGAATCGTATTTTCAATAATGTTATTATTTTTTTAACAGAAAACGAATATAAATGTTTAAGGGTGTACGGGCGATACACCCTTAACGTTTTTCATTTATTCCTTATAGTGCTCCCGAAAAAATGATTAAAACATTTGTGAAAGTTCCGAATCTTATTCGATTTAGTTCGGCAAATATACTACTTTTTCCAGTGCAAATCGGAACATGCCACTTTTCGCGGCAGAAGCCGAATCATGCTAGTTTTCGCGACGAAAGCCGAAACATGTTAGTATTAGCGTCGAATATCGAAACGTGTTGATTTTCGTGGTGGAATTCAAAACGTGTTAGTTTTCGTAAGAAATTTGAATCGTGCAACTTTTCGTGAGCAGCGTCGATATGTAGATTGTATTGCTTGAAAATAAAAATAATATTTCGATCTATTGGAATAATAATATAAAAAAAATTAATATCACATGATCAAGATGCACAAGAATAATTTATATGTACCTAAAATGTGTGCGGTCTCTTACGTTGGGAAGGTTATTCGCGCAATCAGATAAAACGTCGATAAATAATAATCCGTGTGTCGTGAAAAGTATTGCGTCACAAATGTAATTTATTCCCGATAAGGCATCTATTATTTCAAGCCTTTCAAATTACGTTTCGGCCGCACCTTTCCAAACACATCCCGAGTGCGATTCACGACGCTTACGAATTGAATTAACAGAACAAACTTGGGATTCAATATACGGTTAACTTATTGTACATTGTGCACACGCTATGAGGTCTTTGTTACCGACGATGAAATAAAATGGGGATCCCCCTCTGCGTCGTTCCGCGTCATTAACTTGTCCCCAGCTCATATAATAATTACCCTACGGTTGAATTTTTACGATGATGGTGAAAGGGGGGGCACGTTGGTATATACGGGCCGAATGTTAACGAGAGGAGGTACCCAACCCTCGAAAAATCTGTGCTGTTGATGGCCGACGACCCTTATACGCATGAGTTTACCCTCTACCTTTCTCTCTCTCTCACCCTCTTCACAATGTCAATAATAATAAGCCTGTCGGCTCGAGCGCCCTTTTTCAAGTATCCCTCTTTGTCGAGACTCCTCGTTGAAACATCAACGATCCCTCTGCCCGATAATAAAAAATAAAAAAAAAACCCCACCCTTGTACGTTCGTTTATTGCCTCCAGCAGGAGTGATCTATGGGAAATATTCGTTTTGTGTACCAGCTCTATGTAACGTTACGACAGCACGAGCCAGTGTAGGAATCGAGTTGGCCTCTCGACAGAATCCCTTGACTTCTCAATATTCAACGTTCGTGATTTTTTTTTTTTTTTATCTCAACTTCAAATATAAAACAATTTTTTACATCCCTGCTGCAGCAGCAGGGACAATATTGGATGAAAACATAATAATGAAATTGATTTTTCAAAAACAATACAGTGGAAAATATATCATGAGGGATGATAAAAATTTTACAAAAAATTTTGTCGAAAATTAATTATTCGTAATGATTTTGCTGAAAAAATTATCGTGATTTCATGAAAGATGTAATTTATTTTTCACTTTTCTTGTCACAAGTCCGACTGACTTGTGACAAGAAAAGTGAAAAATAGATTACATCTTTCGTGAAATCTGACAAGTCTGACTGACTTGTGGAATCTGACAAGTCTGATTTTGCGGAAAAAACTTTTCTTGTCACAAGTCTGACTGACTTGTGACTAGAAAAGTGAAAAATAAATTACATCTTTCATGAAATCACGATAATTTTTTCAGCAAAATCATTTTGCTGAAAAAACTTTTCTTGTCACAAGTCTGACTGACTTGTGACAAGAAAAGTGAAAAATAAATTACATCTTTCATGAAATCACGATAATTTTTTCAGCAAAATCATTACGAATAATTAATTTTCGACAAGTCCTACCGAATCAACGCCACTCGAGTAGAGATTTTTGTTTTTAATTCCAGACTGTTTAATCACTCGATTGATTGAACTCTCGTTCGACCGAGCGTGCATTTCGAACGGCACAATCGAGTCTTGTTTGGCGAGAATTTTTTACCGGGGAAATAAACCTTCTCATTAATGCGTTAACTCGACTCATTATCGGAGCGCTTTGATTTGGTCGATGAAAAAAAAAAAAAGAACTGGAGGGTGGAGGAGGTCGAACAGCGTTAAAATTGCGAAAACTATAGGTCTCTGGATTATTCGGTTGGACGTTCACGCACACATACACACGTGTATGCACGTATTCGGCGCGAGCGCACATTTATTCACGCGTGGGGTGATTGCGTAAACGCGGCAGCAGAAGCGGAGAGCTCTCGGGTACGGGAACACGAATGCCGCACACTGCATACACGGGCTGATAGCCTACGGGGGCTAACGGGCTCGTCTCGAACGATTTAACGATCGTCAGAGCCAAAGCGAGTTTGAGTTTTAGTTTTTTTATTCCCCCCTTCCTCTTTTTTTCCATTCGTTCCTTCTACTTTATTTCCCCTCGCGTTTACGAGGATCGATAATACTCCTTTCGAGTCGGAAGCGAGCGAGGGTTTATCGACGGAATCGTGGGATAATAAAGAAAAGAAAGAAAAAAAAAACACATGTGGCTGTCACGTGTTGGAAAAGAACCAAATAATTTGTCTCTCGATATTAGAAGTTTGCTCAGTTATTTTTAGTGATGTATAGCGGATGGGGATAAAGAAATGAGATAAAATTTGATCTCTCAGATAAGAATATTCAAATAAATTCGCTAAAAATTTATCAAAAATTCTATTTCTCGTTATTAACGCATTGTCGCTCGTTTATTCCTGTCGTCTATCAACAATGACGTGCGTCATCGGAGATAAGACGATAGTAATTCAGTGTTTGTACACGTGAAATTCACCTTGGATCTAAAGAAATAGATAATTTTTTTTTTCTACGCGTTTTATACAACCATACCGAGGACAGCACTTGTTGAAAAATTTGCCACGCAGTCGTGCGATTGATACTTTTAAGGGGGGAAATAGGGTTAGGACAGCGTTTTCTCAATGATTTTCATGAATTTTTTTATATTATAAAAAATGAATATAATTTGTTGAAACTTTGAGAATATTTTATACATATATTTAAGGCCGTCGTTTGGTCTAGTGCGAGATTTTCGACGTCATTTCTAATGTGCAATAACGTTTAAACCGTTGAAGTTGTCTTGATGAAAATTTACACGTGCATTTACTAATCTTTAGAGAATACTTGTACGTTAAAAAAAAAAATTATTTTAAATATTTTCATGTAGTTTTTTGCCTTGTTGCAACATGGTGCGCCTCAATCGGCGCCCACTCTGAACGATGTTGTATGCATCTGAAAAAAAAAATATATATATATATTCTCAATCTGTATGAGTAGTCTGAGCACTGGTAGCAGAATTGGTACTTAAAAAAAATTTTTGACAAAATGGCGCCCTGTTGAACTTTCATTAATGATCCGAAAATGTATGAAATATCATTAATGAAAGTTCAACAGGCTGCCATTTTGTCAAAAATTTTTTTTAAGTATCAATTCTGCTACCAGTGCTCAGAATACTCATACAGATTGAGAATATATATATATATTTTTTTTCAGATGCATACAACATCGTCCAGAGTGGGCGCCAATTGAGGCGCACCATGTTGCAACAAGGCAAAAAACTACATGAAAATATTTAAAATAATTTTTTTTTTTATGTACAAGCATTCTCTAAGGATCAATAAATCCACGTATAAATTTTTATCGAGACAACTTCAACGGTTTAAACGTTATTGCACATTAGAAATGACGTCGAAAATCTCGCTCTAGACCAGACGACGTCCTTAAGTATATACGATAAAATTTTTGAAGAATTTTTTTGAAAAACACCGGGCATATTATTGATCCCATATTGCGGATCACAATCAGACTCAGCATTTTGCGTACATTCTGGAAGCCGCAATTTTCATCTGAAATCAAACGAGGTTGGAATTTAATTTTATTATATATCTCTCTGCTATATGAACCTAAATGCTGTCAAAAAAATAGAAAATTTAATTTTTTACAGGGGTCAAAACAAATAAGCATGATTTTTTGCCATTTTTTACAACTTTATTTGCAAAAAAAAAATTATTTTAAACAATGATAATATTCCGATTTTAGGTTCATATAGAGCGCAATACTATGAAGAAAGTAACTGCCAATTTTCAAAACGATTGGTTGAAAACTTTTCGAACTAGCGTGTACGCAAGTTAAAAAAAAAGTCGTTTTCAGAAAAACGCGTTTGAAAAAATAGTGACCGCTCGGTTATAGACGTGGCGCACTCGAAGCCTGAAGGAGATCTACTCACATTAATGGCTTATAACAATAGAACGAGTCGGAATTTTCATTTAAAATTTTGGAAACATATTTTTCAATAGTTTTACTAACAATTTATGAAATTAAAAAACAATCGATTTTTTCAACCGTCTAACCCTATTTGCCCCCTTAATGTTTCGTGAAGAAAAACGAAACGTTTCGTTTGCCCGTTTGAGACGCATATTACTCTCGATACGTGGCTAAACAAATCATTCGATATATTAACGAGGCCCCCGCAAACGATGACACGTGTTTTCGACGAACAAACAATTGTAAAGACGTCAATGATGATCTAACAAACTTTTATTCGCGTCTCTGGCACAGAATAAAAAAACTCATCCCTTTCCTCAAACTACGTAAATTCATAAAAATTATCGTTTTATTTTTTGTATAATTCATTTTGTTTTTTGTTATTTCATTTATTCTACGCCCAATTCTACGTATAACGTTACGTGTAATCCAATTGTTCACAATGTCACAAAATACATCATCATTCGATTGTCGGCGTTATTATTATCATATTATACGTCATCAATAGCAGTCTCATATCTTCATTTACAATTGAAAAAAGAGAAAAAGAAGTGAAAAGAATTTGACTGGTATATACGATTTGCCCTATAAAAAAACGGTGTCAGAGGCCAACTGATTGATACGAAATTTCACAATCCAAAAATATAGGAAAAATTCATTAAGGTAGTGGAAAAAAAAACTTTTTTCCAAAGTTCGCCATTTTGTTATTTATCCATGAAATTTAACTTCAGTAGTTCCGACCAGAATGACATGTCTATAGATTAAGAATTATCAAGAATTTTTTATTTCAGATAACATCAAGAGCCAAAATCACCGGGCCCACCCACGCCCTTTCGTTTCGAAGTGCCAACTTCGATCAATAATAATAATAATAATAAACTATTACATTTTTTCAAACATTTTTTTTTCTGTATCTTTAATATGTAAATAAAAACATCCTAAATATCCAAAACGATTCATTTTTATTTTCCTACAAAAAAACGCCCTCCAAAAAAGCCATGAAAATCGGCTTAAGTAACCAGACTACTACCTTAAATACCATTTTTATCGCTTTAACATATGTCTTTACCGTCGCTCACCTAAAATCGACAATTCCACGCGATTATATCCGCAGACACGAGGGCGTGCGGTTATTTTATTTAAGAAGAAAAAAAAAAAAATGTATCCAATCTCCGTGGTTATAATATCCCGTGAGACGCGATAATTCGACAGTTCGAAAGAATCTGTACGAGATCGGCGTTCTCGCGCCTCGAGGATATACACGAATAAACGGGTAAAAGAAGCTGTTGAGAAAATAGAAACGAGACGAGCGAAACCGGAATTTGCACAGCCGTTAGTAACTCACCGAACTACTCCATCATTCATTTTCAACGAACGAGTATATATCCATGAAAATTTTCTCGTACATATATATTACCAACCATATCTCCTATCGTCTCGTCGCTTCTTAGCACCATCGTATAGCAACCACCGACTTATCCGTCTCTCCGCGCGCGGGAAACTCGATGAGATTAATGGAAATTAAATTGAGACTGTGCAAGAGACGCCACCAAAGTTTGTCGTCAGCATGGCGAGAGCATCGAAGACACGAAGACATCGAGGTTATATAGACATGGAGAGAAGGACGAAGAGAGAGGGAGAGAAGGGATATTGCTGTCCAACAAAAGGGCGTAACTCTCATTATTTGACACGTAAAGTTATGTGAGTTGCACCATTTTGTTTGCTAACAGTCGACATCCTCGAGTGCTCCTCGAGAAAGGTGAAGAGAGAAAATGCAGAGTATAAGGGCGTGAGAAAGAGAAAGGTAGGAAGTCTTCTGGTACAGTATACGTGTCTGAATTGTGGAGAAAGCTCGCAATGTTGAAACTTCTTGCTTTTCATTGCGTACTCTATATAAACTATATATGTATTTTATCAACCCTCCTCGCTCTCCCACTCTTATACCTATCAACCCTCTTGCTCTTCCTCTTCGCCAGCTTTCTCACTTCCATTCCTCAACGCTTCTCACCCTCTTCCAGTTACTCGTTGATCCTCTCTCTCTCTCTCTCTCTCTCTTTCTCCATCTATATCTTTGTCTCTCTTGGTCTCCACCCCTCTTCAGAGCCAACACCAGGCACGAGGTAATGAAGTGGCAACACGGCGTTTCAGGGGGTCGAGAACGTGAGCGCTCTCGGCCTCTGTAATATATAGGATTGGTGGTGGTATACCAGGGGTGAGATTGATACCCCCGAAGTCACGTCGAGACTGCGGAGAGAGGTGTCGTGAAACTGGATCGTCGTGAGAGGGCAAAAGGATAGAAGAGAACAACATATATACAACATATATTTATATATATATGTGTCGTTGGGTTGAAGTTAAAATGGGCGTATCGTGTGTTCAGAAGCATAAACCGGAAGCCTTCCTACCTTTAAGTTATACATCAAAAGAGAGAGAGAGAGAAAGATAGACAGACGGAGAAAGGTGAGATGGTGGAACAGATGGGTAACAAGGGGTGAGAGAGGGTGCTTTCTGCGAGCGTAGCGTCGATTCTCCCGGTACATGCACGCACACACAATTCAACGATGCGACATACTGAAAGGGAACGAAAAGCTCGAGGGTTGATGGGCGGGTTTTCGCTCGTCGCCTCGACGACCAAGACGAGAACGAGGAGTGACGAGGAGTAGCTCTGGCGTGCAGTAGGATTGCTGAAAACATTTCGCGCGCGGTTACGACCCTCCACTATTCGGCAACCTATCTCTCGAGCTGTCGTTCCTCCGTTCCTTCGATTCTCGTCACCCTCTGCTCTTATACTCGTATATACGTATTTACAAATACCGACGTTTAACGTAGTAGTCTGCTAACTTAAGCCGATGTTCATGTCTTTTTTGGAGGGCGTTTTTTTGTAGGAAAATAAAAATGGAATCGTTTTCGATATTTAGGATGTTTTCATTTACATATTGAAGATACAAAAAAAAAATTTTTTGAAAAAATTTAATAGTTCATTATTATTATTATTATTGATCGAAGTTGGCACCTCGAAAAAAAAGCGCGTGGGTGGCCCCGGTGATTTTAGCTCTTGATGTTATCTGAAATCAAAAATGCTTGATAATTCTTAATCTATAGACATGTCATTCTGGTCGGAACTACTGAAGTTACATTTCATGGATAAATAACAAAATGGCGGACTATTGAAAAAAAAGTCCTTTTATTTTGCCCACCATTTTGTTATTTATCCATGAAATTTAACTTCGGTAGTTCCGACCAGAATGACATGTCTATAGATTAAGAATTATCAAGAATTTTTGTTTTCAGATAACATCAAGAGCCAAATTCACCGGGGGCCACCCACGCGCTTTTTTTTCAAGGTGCCAACTTCGATCAATAATAATAATAATAATGAACTATAAAATTTTTTCAAATAATTTTTTTTGTATCTTTAATATGTAAATAAAAACATCTTAAATATCCAAAACGATTCATTTTTATTTTCCTACAAAAAAACGCCCTCCAAAAAAGACATGAAAATCGGCTTAAGTTACCAGACTACTACCTTAAACGATAAAAGGGCGTAAGCCAACCAATTTAATTTGTAAATTTATGTGTGTTACATCCTTCTGTTTCTCAGAGACAGAGAGAGAGAGAGAAAAAGGAGAGAGAGAGAGAGAGAGTCAGTACGTAAACCACTCCGCTCACACAAAACTCCACTACTCCGCTCGTTCTCAATTCAATTTACGAATTTCGCAGAGGCAAAATTTATTTCGTCCCGAAACATACACTCCACTGCACGTACCATGGATGTTTGACATGCCCTAAATTAGTTACCTCACCCTCGTAGACCACAGGAGGATAACGCAGCGGGGAAAAATAAAAGTACAACAACGAATTTTTTTCCTCTGATGGCGAATTTGATTCGCGAATTTTATGAGAAAATTCAGTTCTACGAGAGAACCAAGTTTCACGTGGTCGTACGTTTCTATTAAAAGTCTTATTAAAAGAGTGATGCAATAACGAATCGTCACTTGGTTCTATTTTTTATCTAAATTCATCGTTTGCCACCGTCTTTTCCAAAGCAAACGACACGCGTTAGTGTTACGCGGCTATGTGCATGTCGGTACGGAGCCAAAGTCGTTCATACTGCGCGATGGAAATAGCGGAACAAATAGACGAAAAAAAAAAAAAGATTGAACGGAACCGAGGGAGGAAAAAGGCTCATGAAGAGAAAGGGTGAGAGAGCGATGTACATATAGAGCGGTTCTTGAAATTCCTGCAGGCGAAATCGATTTCACGGTGAACGCGATTCTGTTCACCGCCATCACAACGACAGCAGAACAACGAGAGAGAGAGAGAGAGTCTGGGAGTCTAGGGGTTGGAGAATCTACCTCAACCCTTTCCTATTTGCTTGCTCTCGGAGGAGACGAAACTCGATGGCGAATACAAGCCACCGGAGGATATATGTTCGCATACATACTATATATATATATATATATAAATGTATGAGTATAGATAGAACGTTAGGTACATATATACGTGTGTGAGGGGATGGAGTCGACCGCGGGCTGGTTGACTGCGCCGGTTTCGAGGTTGACTGAATTTCTCGTGGAATTGAAATATTCATATCCGAAGGAGAAGGAGGAGGAGACGTAGATATAGAAGCATAGGAAGCGTTTGCCACGTTCCTGAATCGCTCTCCCCTTCTCTCTCTCTCTCTCTCTTTCGTATATATCTGTATATAGAAATGTATATCACAAGGTTTATGTAATATGTAAATTCACACACAGGGACCCCATCACACTGCTAAACGCGAGATATTGTACGAGCATAGCCTGTTCAGTCACCGAATGAGCAAACGAACGTCCCACACTCTGTAACGCCTAGTGACGTACACTGCGTCGCAGATAGCGAGCTTCAAACATACGTTTGCATATGTATACCGTGCTGCTATAACGAACACAAGTTACTCTCTCACAGTATATACCGCAAGCTCGAGTTATGCCCTATACAAGTTTACCATGAAATCTCTGTTTAACCGGCAGAGTTTTCTCTACCGTGTATACACACCCCAACCAGTCAATCTATCATAAGTACATTCAAATTTCATAGAATTGCATTTTTACGAATTTTTTTTGACAATTGTTTTCATACGACTCGTCTTGTTCTAATAGATTTCCGTTTTTAGGAAATAAAGTCGATTAGTCTGAGCGCTGGAGAATATGGTAATATCAATGTTGACCCTCAATTTCGGTGAATATTAAATATCAACTTTTTTTTGTATCGTCAATTCAATCAATACCAGCGAAATTTTGCAGTGTGGAAATGTGTAAACTTTTTTGTTTATATTTAAAACAAACATTTCTTTTTCTCTGCTTATTTACAACTACAATCTGTCAATAATATTAACAATAAATAGTTTTGGGTGATTTACAGCAAAATGGGCAAATGGGAATCCATTGATTTTCCATTGATTTTGGGCTATGTTATTTTGTTTTAGAAATATTTTAGTTTTTAGATATTGGTTCCCTAGTTAAATCTTTGGAGTAGGTGTCCGGGTTTGAATCTCTGTAGTCTCGTTCTTCGGGAGTTGTTGGCAACTAGACTTGCGGCAAACTGATTCGGATGATTTTCCAGCCGGTCCTGATAGTTTCTGCTCCACTTTTTTATTTCTTCATGGATGGTGTTAATTTTGAGGTCGTTGTGGATTAAGGCGTTCTTGACGTACCACGGCGCGTTCGTTATTAATCTCAGCGTTTTCGACTGGAATCTTTGGATTATTTCGAGGTTTGAATTGCTGGCTGTACCCCAGAGTTGGATCCCATATGTCCATATGGGCTTTAGTATGGCCTTGTAGATGGTGAGTTTATTATGTAGCGAAAGTTGGGAGTTTCGTCCGATGAGCCGGTACATTTTCCTCAGCTTGAGGTCCAGCTCCTTCCTTTTGGTCTTTATGTGCTTGGCCCAAGTGAGGCGTCTGTCGAGATGCATACCGAGGTATTTAACTTCATTCACGACTGGGAGAACTTTGTTTTCCTCTTTTTCAACTTTGTGTCTCTTCTTAGCGTGAACGTGATATGGATGGATTTTGAGTCGCTTGCCTTGATTTTCCATTTTTCCATCCATCCGTGGACTTTGTTTAATCCTCGTTGGAGCTTCTTGGATGCTGTCACTGGGTTACTGTGTGTAACCATAAGGGCGGTGTCGTCTGCGAATGTCACTGCTGTGATGTTTCTGTCAATTGGCAGGTCGGCAGTGTAGATTGTGTATAGTATTGGTCCTAATACACTTCCTTGCGGGACGCCTGATTTTATTGGATAGAAGCCTGAAAAATCCTGTGTATATCGCACTTGGAAATTTCTGTTAGATAGGTAAGATTTCATTAGTAGATAGAATTGAGGTGAGTGTTGTTTAATTTTGAAGAGAAGTCCGGTGTGCCATACTTTGTCGAATGCCTGCTGAATGTCAAGGAACACTGCTGAGCAATACTTTTTTTCCTCAAAAGTGTCAGCTATGATGTTGTATACTCGGTTAATTTGCTCTATTGTTGCATGCTTGTTCCTGAATCCAAATTGGTGGTGAGGAATAAGCTTTTTTGAGTTCATTTCTGGATTCATTCTCCAGAGTAGTAATTTCTCGAAGATCTTGGAGAGAATAGGCAGCAGGCTTATTGGTCTGTATGTTTTTTTGTTCGACGGTTTACCTGGCTTCGGGATCATGGTGATCTGGGCAAATTTCCATTGGTTTGGAAATTGTGCGGCGCGAATAATTTCGTTGAATAGGTTCGTGATAAAAACAAGTCCTTTATGTGGGAGTTCTAGTTGTCCCGTGATTAGATCGTAGCCGGGGCCTTTTTTTAGACTGGTTTCCAATATAGCTCGCAATCTTTCTTGGTGAGCAATTGGTTTAAAACAAACATGGTGTTCGCCTTCTAAATTCTCTCTCCACGAAAATAGTCTATCCAAACTAACCAACAATGTATGACATAGAAAATTGTGCCATTTTGCCAAATAAATTATGATTTTTTTAATGAAGTATAGGATCTAATTTTTATTTTGCTGCAAAAAACCTGAATCTACAGCGACACGAAATTCTCATCTAGGCACCTATTTCCAGCCCCAAATTTTGGTTAAATTTTATTGACGAAGGGACGTTGATTCTTGTGCGGAAAAAAAATCGAAACGTTACGAAACAAAATGGATTGGAGAGCGAATTCGTAAGATTTAGCGTTTGTCTTAATAATCAAGACACTCGTGACAAAGTTCAAATACACTTGTCGTTACCATCATGAACTTGGGGATGGGTGGACAAAGAGCGAATTCATGGGGGGGGCGTTGAAAATTGTAATATTAATTTTTGAAGTATCGACGATTAAATAATGAGATATAATAAATATCGCGAAATAACTTTGCATAATAACAGTAAAAATAAAACATTTACACGAAATATTAAGAATAATTCGTAATAAATCATTATATTACGATGAATATTAATAATTCAATGAATAATTCCTAAAGAATTATGTAAAAAGCTTTGATAATATCATTTAAACAGCGGCCATTTTTGTCTGGAAAAGACGGGAATACGCCATCTTTAATATCATTCGTGCATGGGTCATACATATACGAGTTAGTGCGGTGAGCTATAGGGGTTACAAAAGTGGAGAGGTTCGGAGTTATACGTATATACACAGTTCGAGACCCACGGATTTGCATGTTATTTCGAACTCGGGGACTTCGGGGACGTCGTAACACGGGAGAACACAGAAGGAAGCCAGGGTGCTACGAAGCAGAAGTAGACAAGGTGTGTATATATATGGTTATGGAATGGCATTTTCACAATGTACAGAAGCTCTCGATGCCGAGCTCTTTGGAGTTCGGTCACGGAATACAGAGTCGCGTCCCGCGGGCTAGCATCAACTTCTGTACATCTCTTCCGGTATATTTCCGCGTCCCTATCCAACATTTCAACGTTACCCCTCCACCTTTCGCTTCGTCTTTGCGCCAACGATTCCATCTCTCTTTTGTATAGCGACATTTTCTCTTTCCCTAATGTCTGTGTCTTTCTCTTCCTTATCTCTCGCTCTATTTCTCTTGTTCACTTTGCCGTACGGTAACTTTGAGAAACTGGGCTGAAACGGTGAGAGATGGAGGGAGGAGAAGAAAGGGCCAGCAGTGTATCCAAAGCGACTCGGGACACATCGCTCTCTCCCCGAGATTTTCCATATGGATCACCGACGACGTACACGCGAAATTCTCGAGGCAAAAGAATTTCATGAAAAACTCAACTTGCACATACAGTCTGTCATACCTTTATACGATCTGCTTCGTGTACATTTTCATCCCTCTCTCTCTCACTTCCTCTATTTTGTATTTCCATTCCATTCGTTCTCTCTCTTTACTCCATATATCTGTATATATTTTATTCCATACAGCATGTATATGTATGTATGCGGAGTAAGATGAGAGAGGGCTCTGTATTATGCATGAGAAGTGATGTGCGCGAACTCGTAATGTATGAGAACGGGAGCGAGCCTCGTGTCAGACCAGAGAACTCGAGAGTAATTTTTTGTTTTTTTTTTTCCTCTTCTCTCGTTTGTACCAATCCGTTTGTTATATATTTTTCTATCCTTTCAGTTCTTATGCCACGGAGAATTTTATTTATTTTTTCCTTTTTCCCCGAGATATTCGTTTAAGAGTAAAATGACTCATCCAATCCACGGATTCAGCGATCACGGTTTACCTGAACTCTCCGTACAGGGAAGGTATGGAATAAAAGAAATTCTCGTTTCGACGCTGCTTACGAAAACTAGCATGTTTCAGATTTCTTGCGAAAACAAGCACGCTTGATATCTGCGCGAAAACTAGCACGTTTCGGCTTTTGCCACGAAACCTAGCACATTTCGATATTCGCCGCGAAAACTAGCATGTTTCGGCTTTTACCACGAAAACTAGCAGGTTTCGACTTTCACCGCGAAAATTAGCACGTTTCAGTATCACTGGAAGTGTGTCTCATTTTTTACTCCACGTTTTTTGAACATCCTTTTTTACTCCAAATTGACGAAATATTTATGCTTGTCATTTTATACTGTTTTATTTTTTGTCTGAATTTATTTCATACATATTTTACTGTTTGAATTTTGGTCTGCTAGGTTTATCATAAGATGACAAACGGCTAATGCCTCGTCATTTTGGAGTAAAAAAACTATGGTAAAAAAAATTAGAGAAAAGAAAATCGAAAACAATTGCGGTGTATGCAAAGTTAACACTGTCAGTTTTTTTTCCCTCTTGCTACTTGGTCCAAGACCTGACATTTCTCGAGATATCTCAATCGATTGGTTTGAAGATTTTTGCCCGTATTCATAGTCGTTCCTTGAGGAATAAGGATCCCTTATTCCCTATAATACGTTGCATAAATGTTCCTTGACCGAACAAGGAGCCTTATTGGCTTCCTTATCTCAAGGGAGCTCCCGAGCTCCCTTGAGGACGGGACGCCGCCTTGGTCTGTTCGTTTTTGCTGCATTTGTGAACTTCTTACCACATGATGCGCAGAGTACAGCCAAATATAACCTATACAAGTTTGACACATTTTAAGTTTGTGGTTACTTGTGGTGTCGTGTTTTCGGACAAAGTGTATGAAGAAAAAAAAAGAATCATGGAAAACGCATTTTTAAATTATTCTGACGATGAATTTGGAGACGAAAATCCAGAGAATCCGATTCCGTTCCGACTTGTTGAAAAGGTACATTCGTGATTGGGAAAATCCCTTGGAATTTTTCGAAGATGTTCCTTTTCGGAAAAGGTACAAATTCAGCAAAGGAGCTGTGACTGAGATCTTATTACCTCTGGTAAATGCTCGATTGAGGCGATTGAACAATCATTGACTGCCAGTTTCTCCATTAACTCAGTTGT
This sequence comes from Oxytorus armatus, assembly GCA_958009045.1. Classification (NCBI taxonomy): domain Eukaryota; kingdom Metazoa; phylum Arthropoda; class Insecta; order Hymenoptera; family Ichneumonidae; genus Oxytorus; species Oxytorus armatus. The sequence continues at coordinate 1,616,487 of OY253746.1, read as the reverse complement.
TAGTCTCATATTTTAACACTTATAATAATAATTAGATATTAAAAACATGAATATTTTATATGATACTATCTTTGCCCGAATGCCTCTTCCTCTCTCAACAGTTTCAAGATAACTATTTTCTCATCTGCTCCAGCAATCGCAATTTTTTTAGCATGAAGCTCCCGCTGATGCTCAATTGCTTCTCGGAGTTTTATTAGTACTTCTTTTTCGTTGCAGTTCTGAAAATGAATTACTTTACCATTAGTATTGATATTAACTAATATTAATAATTAATATAAACCTAATATATAAGATTTTTCATTACCTTTAGACTTTTACACATTACATTTTTTGAACTCGTGTTAGGTTAGGTTCCGGTGCCATAAACAGTACTGCATCCACTAATCACTAAAATCCCTAAAATATTCCTTCCTTTCGAAAGGAAGACTCGAGGTGAAATAAAGCGGCCTTGGAGATTCAAGTGATCCTTCATGGAGGCTCCCTTCATCCTTAAGATAAGGACGGACTATAAATACGGGCATTTGTCAACTGTACTTTATACTTATACTGTACCATATACTTTGGTCGTTGATCACTCCAAGATTGTGTTTTCTTATTATGAAATAAGAACACAATGAACGATTCTTCAGACTGTAAGTAGAATATATTTTTTATAAACAATAATTTTGTTCAATTCCATCGCTGACTCCGAAACTTGAAGTCATGAAAAATATCATTGATGAACAATTTTAGTTTTTGAGTGGTGGAATATTGCGCATCGTATTTGCGAATTGTATTTTCAATAATGTTATTATTTTTTTAATAGAAAACGAATATAAATGTTTAAGAGTGTACGGGCGATACACTCTTAATGTTTTTCAATTATTCCTTATAGTGGTCCCGAAAAAATTATTAAAACATTCGTGAAAGTTCTGAATCTTATTCGATTTAGTTCGACAAATATACTACATTTTCCAGTGCAAATCGAAATATGCTAGTTTTCGCGATGAAAGCCGAAACATGCTAGTTTTCGCGTCGAATATCGAAACGTGCTGATTTTCGTGGTGGAATTCGAAACGTGTTAGTTTTCGTAAGAAATTTGAATCGTGCTACTTTTCGTAAGCAGCGTCGCTTTCAACTCTCATAAATAATACGCGATCCAATATCGTCGTTATCTCAAAAATTCACGATGAGGGATGAAATTTATTATAATCTCTCGTTTGGGAGATTATTGTTAGTGCATTGTTAGCGCTAATATTTGTTAAAAATATAAACAACCAAACTCCGTATATTCGACCTTAATATACGTGAAAATAACTTCGTGAATTAAAAAATTTCAATTATTTTACCGTGACGCGGTTTTTTTTTTTCAAGAAAAAAAAGGTTATTATGTTTTTTTCGTGCAAATCTGATTAATATCGTCTGATTATCTTGTACATAGTTACATCCACGTAGAATTTGCGGTACGAGCTTGCAATTAATTATCGGTCGTTACAATAACGCTACCGGCGAATAGGCGGAATAGAGGGGGAAAGGGGTTAGTGAGTTAATTCTCATCAGAGTGGATAGAGTATTCATTTAAAAAAAAAATTTATATATATACATTTCACACCGACGAGCGAGGGTAGTTGTGAATGTCGCGTTCCTGCATTCTCGGCCAATTTCGTGGGTACGTTATGGTCATGAGAGAAAGAGAGAGAGAGAGAGAGAGAGAGAGAAACCTCATAGACCCTCCGACCCCGGAACATGCCGGGGCCAACAAAAGCGCACAAAAGAGGGTTTTCCCGGAGTGAGAGGAGGAACGAGGGAAATTATTTCCGTGCTAACGAATGAGCTGGTGGTAATGACGCGGTAAACCACGCACGTTCACTATATATACATACATATACTTTGATATATATATATATAATATATATGTGTATGAACAACGTTCCCTTCCCACAGTACTCAACTGTAGTAACAATAACTCGTTAACCCGCGTAAGAGTTCCACGAGCATGGTATAACCAACACTATTGTAATGCGCAAGTTTCTCCGACTCTTTTATTTTAATATATACTTGTCATATCTCTTTCCCTTGTTATTTCCTAACCGCTACCTCGCTACTGGAGTCTCAATAATCTCGTTCTGCCTCCGGGATAATTCACGGAAGTATTCAATCACACGCCTTACGAATCTCTCGTTTGTATGAATTACGAGGCAAAATATACGTAATACACAGAACGGAGGTACATCATTGTTGAATATTACAAAACAGAGTGAAATATCTCATCGCTAATTTGACTTGTTTTCATTTTACGTTTGTTTTTTTTTTAACAGGTCGTCTGCTAAGTATTGAAATCTCGCGTTAAACGTTAAATATTGTAAATTTCCAAATTCGCATCGCCCAAACGTGATTTTCGGTGAAATTTACGTAACACTTTGTAAAAGCGATTTGTTTTTCATACGAGATTCAATTGTTTGTCAATTTTTTATTGTACAAGTTGATTTCTTAAGGGGGGAAATAGGGTTAGGACAGCGTTTTCTGAATGATTTTCATGAATTTTTTTATAGTATAGAAAATGGATATAATTTATTGAAACTTTGAGAATATTTTATACATATATTTAAGTATATACTATAAAATTTTTTAAGCAATTTGAAAATTGGCAGTTACTTTCTTCGTAGTATTGCGCTCTATATGAACCTAAAATCGGAATATTATCATTATTTAAAATAATTTTTTTTTTGCAAATAACGTTGTAAAAAGTGGCAAAAAGATCATGCTTTTTGTTTTGATCGCTGTAAAAAATTCAATTTTCTATTTTTTTTTATAGCATTTAGGTTCATATAGAAGAGAGACATATAATAAAAGGGTTCCATGTCTAAACATCACGTTGCAATTACTTTACGGATAATAACATCGCAGGCGAAAACTACACAGCACATATCTACACATGCGGTTTCATGGGTTTTGTTGGGTTTTATTGGGTTTTGAACGCAGCAACGCAACCCAAACCCCAAACCAAAACCCAAACCCCAAACCAAAACCCAACAAACCCCAATAAAACCCAACAAACCCACTAAAACGAAGGTGTAAATATGTGCTGTGTAGTTTTCGCCTGCGATGTTATTATCCATAAAGTAATTGCAACGTGATTTTTAGACATGAAACCCTTTTATTATATGTCTCTCTTCTATATGAACCTAAATGTTATCAAAAAAATAGAAAATTGAATTTTTTACAGGGGTCAAAACAAAAAAGCATGATTTTTAGCCATTTTTTACAACTTTATTTGCAAAAAAAAAATTATTTTAAATAATGATAATATTCCGATTTTAGGTTCATATAGAGCGCAATACTATCAAGAAAGTAACTGGCAATTTTCAAAACGATTGGTTGAAAACTTTTCAAACTAGCGTGTACGCAAGTTAAAAAAAAGTCGTGTTCAGAAAAACGCGTTTGAAAGAAGTGAGTGACCGCTCGGTTATACACGGGGCGCGGTCGGGGCCTGAAGGAGAGCTACTCACTTTAATGGCTTATAACAATAGAACGAGTCGGAATTTTCATTTAAAATTTTGGGAACATATTTTTCAATAGTTTTACTAACAATTTATGAAACTAAAAAAAAATCGATTTTTTAAACCGTCTAACCCTATTTCCCCCCTTAAATCATCAGAAACATCCCTTATCGTTTAAATTCAGATCAAGTTACGCAAAGTTATGCTGTGACAAAATATCGAAATCCCGACTCGCACTCACGTGGGTCTTTAAGGACATACGGTAGAAGTGTCATTTTTAAGGGTTAATAAAATTAATTCAACAGTCTCGTTCATAACGACCGGATTAATTTTTTTTTCTCTAAAAATTGGTATAAGGTGTTTTTTTTTGTCGCCCAGCATATTAAAATGAAAAATGCCCTTTATATAACGTCATCAAGACACAAGTCAATCACTCCGGGATATACAATGGGTTAATTCGAGAAGAAAGCGTCTATTGTCGGTAAATCGATTGCTAAAAGTCAGAAAGGTGTATACACCAGTATTTTGCATGTAAAACGTATTGAGATACGTTCTTTTGGCTTTAAATCCACGATATTAATGTATGGCGAGTTTGGAATCTATTATTGTTGGGATTTGAGTGGTTGCCGAGAATATTCGTTCGTACTCATCATACACCTAATGGAAGGTATAATAAGGCACACTTATACTCATAATGGCTTTCTATATCCCGAGGGGATTTGGTACATACAAATATACGTATATGTATATAATATATGGCCTATATACAAGACGTTCCTCGAAGAACTCGAGATTGTATAGATCCTGGCGGCAAATCACGAGTGTTGCCCGCGGGCGTTAATACCTCGCGAGACTTTGATTAACGGATTAATAATGACTCGGCAATTCCTGCACTCCCGGCAATAACCACTTCGTTATATACCTTTATATATATATATTTTTTTTTTTTCTTCTTCTTCGTTATCCTCTGTGGGTGTTTTTTCTTCGCTTTATATCGGATTCTCATAATACCCTCGCGGTCGTCATAACGACGAATAGACTAAAGACCGAAAACGGGGAGGGAAAGAGGAGCGCCGCGAGGGAGCGAGGAAAGAAAAAAGAGAGAGAGAGAATGTCAGGAGGATGAAAGAGAGAGAGAGAGAGAGACGGTACGAGATTTAATCGACGACTCATTTGTCCCGCCTCCCAAACACATTAGAAAATTAGTTTGCCCTTAATCATTTGTAGAATGATCAAAACGATATTACCAAATTACCTTTTCAATTAAAATTAATTTCAACAGAGAATAAACGAATTTATTCGGTCGTTAATCGACGATGTAACTTTAATTGGCAACCTTAATTTTATTGGATTCATAAAAAATTTCATTTCATACAAATAAACGATGCGCATAGAACGCGCTGTTGAATTCGAAAGAAAAAAAATCACACTTTTATATCAAATAGGAATTTTAAGCTACAAAGGAAACGCGTGGAAGTGTGAAATCGATTTGGAATGTCGAAAAAAAAAAAATTCAAGTGAATCCTCTCACCCCTCAAGTTTAATCACGTGAATTTCTCCATCTTCATATTTTTTTCTTCCATTTCCATCGGTACAATTATCGTTGTAAATATTTTTTTAAATCTCTCACATTGTATTTCGCACTCCTGCAACAGTTCAGCACTTTTTGCAGCAATATAAAGTTTCTCTCTGGCTCTCCTCCTCTCTCAATTCTCCGCGTGGTTCCGGACTCACTTTTCTTTTTCACCCCGTACCGTCGATTCTCTTTCTCTAGCCGAAGAGCAAGGAAAGTGCCGAGGCACGATTTTAATTAACCGACCTCTCGCCTCTCTCCGCCATCTTTTTACCCTCTTTTCCTTATTCTCCGTTGTTTTTCGTTGGACTAAAACACCTGCGGACTCTCGCGCGCTCCCCGGTGTCTCAGGTTCACAATGGGCTTTATATACCGCCCGCAACCCTTCTCCGGCGCTCGTTGTTGTTAAGGCAACCGCAAAAACACCGGATCGCGTACAATCTCGGCCGTGAAACACACACGCGTTATTATCCCTCGCGTCTATGTACAAGCGCACACGTGTAGCTACGTACTTTGGCGTGAAAACCGGTACTATGATACGGCGAGAAAGGGTTGTTTGCGCAAAGAACGTGGCAAACGACAATAATGGAGAAATTTATGCACATTACCTTTTTATGTATGCGAACGATTGTCTTTTTTTTTTTCTACGATTTAACGCTAACGTTGAGAACTTGGGTGGTTGAAAAGTTTTTACTAATTGCGAGTCTAACGGAATTTCTATTAAAATTTCAGCAAATACTGCTAAAAAAAACGAGAAAAGATTTTCAATGAACCGTCTTTAGGGTTTCGTTTTTAATGTAGTAGTCTGGTAACTTAAGCCGATTATAATAATTCATAAATAATTGAGAAAAATGAGTGTCAATGTAGTTTCAAATGGTTGTCCATTTATTGGCTTCTAATTTTTCATTTTTCTTTGATCTCGAGCTCTATGCTGACATTTCGAGCGATTAACATTTTTTATAAATTATCCCATTTGACAACGTGCCAGTTGGCCAGAAATTCGTTTTAGGATCCCGTATCAATGTTTTCCGTTCGAAATTTCAACAATTTCCAATTTAAGGTAGTAGTCTGGTAACTTAAGCCGATTTTCATGTCTTTTTTGGAGGGCGTTTTTTTGTAGGAAAATAAAAATGAATCGTTTTGGATATTTAGGATGTTTTTGTTTACATATTAAAGATACAAAAAAAAAAATTTTTGAAAAAATTTAATAGTTTATTGTTATTATTATTATTGATCGATGTTGGCACCTCGAAAAAAAAAGCGCGTGGGTGGCCCCGGTGATTTTGGCTCTTGATGTTATCTGAAATAAAAAATTCTTGATAATTCTTAATCTATAGACATGTCATTCTGGTCGGAACTACTGAAGTTAAATTTCATGGATAAATAACGAAATGGCGGACTTTAGAAAAAAACTTTTTTTTCATGGATAAATAACAAAACATTTCATGGATAAATAACAAAACGGCGAACTTTGGAAAAAAACTTTTTTTTCCAAAGTCCGCCATTTTGTTATTTATCCATGAAATTTAACTTCAGTAGTTCCGACCAGAATGACATTTCTATAGATTAAGAATTATCGAGAATTTTTTATTTCAGATAACATGAAGAGCCAAAATCAACGGGGCCCCCACGCGCTTTTTTTTCGAGGTGCCAAATTCGATCAATAATAATAATAATAATAAACTATTACATTTTTTCAAACAAATTTTTTTTGTATCTTTAATATGCAAACAAAAACATCCTAAATATCCAAAACGATTCATTTTTATTTTCCTACAAAAAAAACGCCCTCCAAAAAAGACATGAAAATCGGCTTAAGTTACCAGACTACTACCTTAAATTGGAAATTGTTGAAATTTCGAACGGAAAACATTGATACGGGATCCTAAAACGAATTTCTGGCCAACTGGCACGTTGTCAAATGGGATAATTTATAAAAAATGTTAATCGCTCGAAATGTCAGCATAGAGCTCGAGATCAAAGAAAAATGAAAAATTAGAAGCCAATAAATGGACAACCATTTGAAACTACATTGACACTGATTTTTCTCAATTATTTATGAATTATTATACAAATGTTTTTCATCACTGCGAAAACAAAAAACAAAAATCTCCGCTTTATTTCGATCTTTGATATTAATCATTTTTTTACGACCCGATATATACCGCGCGGTGTCTCGCTTCGTTCAATGGATCATCTTGGCGCAGAAAAATAACAGAGAGCTGCGAATTTGTCACAGACCCACGAGAATGATTCATTCGTTCGTTCGTTCGTGTTTTTCTCTCTTCTCACCACTCGCCGTCATTCATTCTCAATATTTCAAACGGTAAATACACGGCCACCGCGGTATACAATCTTTTGGCAAACATTAAACGTGACGAGGAACGTTATGAGAAGAGCCGGCACTGGGGATAAAAGGGAGCACCTTCGCGAATCTGTGTCACGGTTACATTATTCTCGTTACGCCTTTTGGAACGCTCCACAGTTGAGTATGTAAAATATATACATGTATACTGTAGTACTTAGGCCATAAATACCTATATACATTTACCTATTTCAAAAGGCACTCTTTTTTCCCTATCTCGCTCTCTCTCTCTCTCTCTCTCTCTCTGACGCTCTTCGAAACATGACAATGTGAACAATGCTTCTTGGATGCTACACACCCCTCGCGGTCCATGGCCGCGATGAAACTTTTACAAAAGCTCAACGGTGACGTCCGCATCCAGTGTGCACAACTTTCTCTCTCTTTCTCTCTTTCTATTCAGCGAGAAGACTCGTGACACCTGCCATTGGCCCATTTCAGACGATACACACGAACCGAAGAAGCATATACATAGTGAACATACATAGCGGATGCAGTACAGTAGGTCGTTGGAAGCGAAGGGATGTAAATATATATACGCTATGGTACACCTCAGAAACTCGCGGCAGCGAGCAGAGATACCGCAGGGTTTACTTGACAATCTGAAGAGTGGTAACAAGAATTTTTACACGCGACGCTGAGACCCCCCTCGACGACGACAAAAGAAAAAGCACAAAGTTCTTCAAAGTTCGGTGTTTGATATTGAACAAAAGAAACGAAACAGAAAGTGCAGGGAGGGGGACAACGGAATAAAGACCAGTGGGACATTTTTCTACTCGATTCATTTTTACGAGTCAAAGAACTTTTCGAAGGGCGATAGACGACGAAGAAGTTTAAGTACAAGTACAAGACCGAGGTGAAGAATGTTATGAGAAAGAAGTTTAAGGTTCGAAGTTGACGAAGAGGAAAAAAAAATGAAAAAGAACATTTAAATCGTCGGTTTACACAACATTTGGTCTAAAATTGGATCCAAAAAAATTATGACGCGTGCTTTGAACATTGTGAAATATGGACGAAAGGCGCCTACGCAAGAATTCATATAATACCGCGTTAAAAAAATTCTTAAGTACAAAATGAACTTTTTTTTCACTAGAAAAAAAATCAACTTTTTCATTTTACAAGTTTTCTTTGCGTTAATTTAATAGATAATACTCATGAGATACGGTACTTTGAGGGGGGGAGAAAAAAGTTCTACCGTGTGCATTTCAAAAAAGGTATTAATCCTCCGTTGACCCCCTCTTAAGGGAAACTTCAAAGAGGGAACTTCAAACCTTTAGTAGAGGTTGGGTCAAACATCATTTACAATCTTGTACAGTGGGTCAAAAAAATATTCATACACCTTCTTTTTTTGCGATAACTTTATAGACATAAGCGATACGCAAAGAAAGCCAATTTTATTTAATGGTACATCAGGCACAGAGATAAACTGCAAATGGAGAATTTTGTCCCAGGAATAATAGAAGAATTGTGCAAAAAAAACGAAAATTTTCGGGCCAAAAAAGTATTCGTACACTTACGATTGAGCTGCTAAACCTCGATATTCACTCACGGATGGTCTGACCTCTGCGTCCAATGTAAACAAGTCTTCGTTTACACAATGGTTTTGACCTGTTCCATGCGGTGGTAGATCTTCAAGCTCCGAACAGACACGATGGCAAAGAAAAGCGAAATATCAATATCCATGCGAGATAGAGTGATTTTTCTTCGGAAACGCGGTGAAAGTTATCGAAAAATTAGTAAAGAACTAAATCTAAGTTTCGCAACAGTGCAATATATAATAAAAAAATACGAAAGAACAAACAGCAGAGAAAATAAGCCACGTATCGTTACAGAGGCTACAAAAAAAAACCGTTCACAAGGGCTCGCAGTTTAGCGAATGATGTCGCGTCAACATCGGGGAAGAGCGTGTGTCCCCGGACTATTCGGAACGTTTTGCATTCTGCCCAAATATACGGCGGAACTGCACGCAAAAAACCATTAATTAATAATATAAATCGAGAAAAACGTTTAGGTTTCGCAAAAACCTACGTAAAAAAATCTATAGCATTTTGGAAACGTGTCGTATTCTCGGATGAATCCAAAATGCATTCTCTAAGTCTGCTCGCGACATTTTGAAAACACCGGTTAAAACCCGAAATCAATGAAACGGGAGCCGAGTAATGGCCATTTGAAATTTTGACATTTTTTTGTTTCCGAAAAAGGTGTGGGCAAAAAATGAAATAAAAATGTCGAGTTTCTCGAAGAAATGGCTACTGAATTAGTGATCAGCGAGTCAAAATACATCGATCCGGCGTCCTAAAATGAAATATAAAAGTACAACATTTTTTGCTCACAAAAAATGCAAAGGGACCCTTGCATTTTTTTTGCCGATTTTCAACCCGCTCTCACGGCTACAATTATTGAGATATCGGGATGATCCAAAATGCATTCTCTAAGTCTGCTCGCGCCGTTTTGAAAACACCGGTTAAAGCCCGAAATCAATGAAACGGGGGCCGAATTATGACCATTTGAAATTTCGACATGTTTAGGTTTCCGAAAAAGGTGTGGGCAAAAAATGAAAAAAAAAAATTTCGAGTTTCTCGAAGAGATGGCTACTGAATTAGTGACCAGCGAGTCAAAATACATCGATATAGAGTCCTAAAATGAAATATAAAAGTACAAAATTTTAACATCTTCGGGTCCGATGGAAAAAAATTCGTCTGGCGGAAATCAAATACCGAGCTCCAGCAGAAAAATTTAATATCGACTGTAAAGCACGGCGGAGGAAGCGTCATGGTTTGGGGCTGTATGGGATATTATGGCGTTGGTAATCTGGCTTTTATAGATGGTACAACGAATGCCCAGAAGTATATCGACGTGTTGCGCAGCAATTTGAACGCGAGTGTAGATAAAATGGGCCTGAATGGAAATTTCTACTTCCAACAAGATAACGACCCGAAACATACTGCCATGAAAACGAGGGAATGGTTACTCAATAATGTCCGCAAACAATTGATTACACCAGCACAATCTCCGGACATCAATCCTATTGAAAATTTATGGCACTTGGTGGATGTAAAAATTAGAAAAAGAAAAATAACAAACAAACCCGATCTCCAAAGAGTGCTTTTAGAAGAATGGACGAAAATAGCAAAAGAAACAACGCAAAAGCCTAGTAAAATCCATGCCTAAGAGACTCGAGGCGATAATTGAAGCAAAAGGGATGCACACCAAATATTAGTTATGATTAACCACTATGATGATGTAGGTTTTCACTATAATCGTAAGTGTATGAATACTTTTTTTGCCCAAAAATGTTCGTTTCTTTGACATAGTTCTTCTATTATTCCTGGGAAAAAATTCTCCATTTGCAGTTTATCTCTGCACCTGATGTACTATTAAATAAAATTGGCTTTCTTTGCGTATCGCTTATGTCTATAAAGTTATCGCAAAAAAACAAGGTGTACGAATACTTTTTTGACCCACTGTAGCTGCAAAGTTAAAGTTATAGTCAGTTTGATCCCTACGGACCAACGGAGGGTTAAATACCGTCTTCGATAAACATTTGGACATTTTCTGAAAGATCATTATTTGTGAGGTACCGTGACGACGACGAAGGTAGCACTGATGAATTTTGCAAAAAAAAAGCGTCCGTAAATTTTATCGAGTGACTGAAATTTCGTGTTGACTCGTGGTTATAAAAGAGAGAAAAAGAACAACAAGAGAAAAAAAGATAGCGCGTTGGAGGGTAAAGAAAGGATCTACAACAAGGATTCAGTTCACCGTGTATAAGAGATCCGATGATTTCTTACCACTATTCGCACACTCGTATTCGGCCCTTGGCATAAAAACGCATACACGTTTTTAAAGCGAGCAGGTGCGCTCTTCGCACCCATAAACGGGGGTTCCGATTCGTTCGAGAGCGTTCCCTTCGGGGGATCATTATACTTTGTTTCTCGTTCGAACGCTTCGAATCTATATATGTGCCTCGTTAAGGAAACCCGTTGCCCGATACATTGTGTATCGCATCATTGAGTGATTGATCGTTATCGATACACTTTAATGATTATCGAACATTGGACAAAAAATTAAAATTAACCACATACGGCATCGGCGAAAGTCCCTTTCTTTCTTTTCGCCGAAATTCCGACCCAGAAACGTGCAAACGTACAAAAAGACAGTGAAAAAAAAAAAACTTGGTATCATCGTTTATTTTTATTTCCCGCTCATTCGACACTGCAATATGAGATTTTAGCTCGTCGTACTGTTTTCGAGTATACAGCTTGGGAGCAAGTAACTCTTCGTCGGAATTCTATATATGATATCTGTCTCTCTTTCTCTCCCTATCATTTTGTATATCCGCTACACATACGCGATATCAACGATGACGACGACAAAGTCTCTCGTCGTCGTTGTGTTCCGTCTCGTTTCGCACGAAAGAAACTAAACACACAACGAGGGATCCTTCCATTCGTTCTGCCCGGAGGGTTCGCCAAACTCTCTTCTCTCTTTTTATGAACTGTCTCTCTCGAAAATCGCTTGGCTTTAACTTCTTCTCGTATTCGCTCTCGTATCTCATCCGGCGTCGTGTATACACGTTTTGACGATAAGAACGAAGCCCGCCGTCTCGCAGAGAGATGCAAAGGAAACTCGAGAGGTTTGCTCCGCGGAATTTCGTCTCATCACTCCCTCTCTCACTCTTTCGTTCTGTTCTGTTCTTGGATCTCTGTGCCCTCTTTCTATCCCCTGAATTCTTGTATTTCTCTATCGTGCCCCCCTCCCTCCCGCCGTCGTCATCGTCTCACTGAGCATTCTCGTTTCGTCAGGGGAATCACCGGAACTCTTTAATCGCAAAATTCTCTTGCTCAATCTCCCCATTGTCTATCTTTCTCTATCACGGACGCAATATCATTCACGATTGAGTAATTCAAGTCTCATACCGTTTGCTCGCCAAGATGAGAAAACTTAAATTCGATCTAGTCACGTCACTCTGTCTACATACCCACATTCACGTTCACCCGACGACTACATTGTCGTTCTAGCGAGTAAATTTTGGGTTTCAATTCGTGTCCTACCGATAAAAACTTCTGACATTGGATTTTATGATAACGATGGGAAAAATTGTAAAATGTTTTTTGTGAATAATTGCCATTGTGTAGCATTACTATTTTTTTGTACTCCAGCATAATTATTATTATTGTTATCATTCCAGAAACTTCGACCGAATTTCGTTAGATAAAAAAAGTTGTGATTCCAAAATATATATCTTGGAAACCACTGATTTTAGCGTACATCACTGATGATTTTTATATTTTTATCAACGTTGCCTCAGATATTCGTAAAAAAAAAATTGAATCTAAAAACAACGACGATGGTCAAAAACAAAACGGCAATTATTAGATAAATTGTCATTTTAACGAATGTTCATTGTACGTGACGCAAGAAAATTGTGAATTTGCCATTTTTTCTCACTATAGGGAATTAATTAAGGAGGGAAATAGGGTTGGACGGTTCAAAAAATCGATTTGTATTCAATTTCATAAATTGCTAGTGAAACTATTGAAAAATATGTTCCCAAAATTTTTAATGAAAATTCCGACTCGTTCTATTGTTATAAGCCATTAAAGTGAGTAGCTCTCCTTCAGGCCCCGAGCGCGCCACGTGTTTCAAACGCGTTTTTCTGAAAACGACTTCTTTTAAACTTGCGTAAACGCTAGTTTGAAAAGTTTTCAACCGATCGTTTTGGAAATTGGCAGTTACTTTCTCCATAGTATTGCGCTCTATATGAACCTAAAATCGGAATATTATCATTGTTTAAAATAATTTTTTTTTTGCAAATAAAGTTGTAAAAAATGAGAAAAAATCTTGCTTTTTTGTTTTGACCCCTGTAAAAAATTCAATTTTCTATTTTTTTGATAGCATTTAGGTTCATATAGAGGAGAGACATATAATCAAAGTAAATTCCGACCTCGTTTGATTTCAGATGAAAATTGCGGCTTCCAGAATGTACGCAAAATGCTGAGTCTGATTGTGACCTGCAATATGGGGTCGCTAATATTTTATAGTATATACTTAAGGTAGTAGCCTGGTAACTTAAGCCGATTTTCATGTCTTCTTTGGAGGGCGTTTTTTTGTAGGAAAATAAAAATGAATCGTTTTGGATATTTAGGATGTTTTTATTTACATATTAAAGATACAAAAAAAAATTTGTTGAAAAAATTTAATAGTTTATTATTATTATTATTATTGATCGAAGTTGGCACCTCGAAGTTGGCAGCCCGGGTCCTAACTTTTTTTCGACCGAACCGATTGCTTTCAAATTTTAACAGGCTACTCTACACACTTATAGTTCTCGTCGGAACCACCGAGAAATTTTTTTACCCGTAACTTTTTATTTTACAACCCCTTCTTTGCTAAAATAAAAGGACTTTAACAAAGAAGGGGTTGTAAAATAAAAAGTTAGGGGTGAAAAAATTTCTCGGTGGTTCCGACGACAACTATAAGTGTGTACAGTAGCCTGTTAAAATTTGAAAGCAATCGGTTCGGTAGAAAAAAAGTTAGGACCCGGGCTGCCAACTTCAAGGTGCCAACTTCGATCAATAATAATAATAATAATAAACTATTAAATTTTGTCAAACAAATTTTTTTTTGTATCTTTAATATGTAAATAAAAACATCCTAAATATCCAAAACGATGCATTTTTATTTCCCTACAAAAAAACGCCCTCCAAAAAAGACATGAAAATCGGTTTAAGTTACCAGACTACCACCTTAAATATATGTATAAAAATTGTATAGTATATACTTAAATATATGTATACAAATTTTATAGTATATACTTCAATATATGTATAAAAATTTGATAGTATATACTTGAATGTATGCATAAAATATTCTCAAAGTTTCAATAAATTATATTCATTTTTTATACTATAAAAAAATTCATGAAAGTCATTGAGAAAACGCTGTCCTAACCCTATTTCCACCCTTAATTGGTGACGGATTAACTTCTGGCATTTCACGAATGTTGCAATAAAATTTTAACAAAATGAACAAATGAAGCACTTTTAATCGAAATAAAAAAAAATCTAAAGTATTTTATTACGATGTAAAGTAAAAAAAATAAATAAATAGTAACGAAACTCAATATTCTTCGATAAATTGAGCGTTACAGTTCTTTTTTTATCTACACGGCCGTGGAATATTATGTGATCGAGTGGTGCCCTAATTAACATAAGTTCACCGTCGACAGTATGTGCAAACACAGTTTTTTTTGTAGACTTAGTGGTCGATTGACGTCAGCGATAATTCCTGAATTACGAAATTTCGATAGAGACGACGTTGTGTCAATAAAAAGTTTCGAAATTTCTACCGCAGTTTCAATTCTATCGACAGTTTTATGAAAAAAAAAAAAAACTGAGTCGAAAATACAAGAAAAGAAAAGAAAAACGTCGACGATACGTTCAGTCTCGTCTCTCGAGGAGCACACACATTTATATCGCTTCGTTATTGCTCAACGATTGTGTTCTCCAGCCGATTCTCTCCGCGTGGAAAATTGTCGACATCGGCGATGCGAAGATCGTTAAAATTTTTACGGGTCACGGTACGTGCCGCAACTTCGTACTCTTGTAGATATATATATATAGCCGGACTATGAGGCAAGGGTTAGATAATTCGCGAATGCGCGGTTGAATGAAAAAAAAAAAAAAAAAAAAAAAAAACTGAGCAAAAAAAGTAATTGCTATATGCGATCCGCGCGGTTTGGTCAAATCATCCGTGACAAAATGCGAACACGCTGATCGCCTACAGTATAGTTGATAGGCTTACATTTATAGTATACGATGTATACTATACAATATATATATATATAACGTTATGGCGCATTCGGTTGCCGGTCATTGCATTATTATTGCTACACCGGGACGCTCGGCGAGCCGCGAGATTATGGTCGTGATTGCGAGCCGCGCCCACGATTACCTCCCTTTCCACGGTCTATCGGTTTTCCCGTGTTCTCTCTTGCCGTGTGCTCGATTCCCGAGCACACGAGACAGTTCGCGAACCGTGCTATCAAACTATCTCTTGCTCTCTCTCTCTCTCTCTCTCTCTCGTTATTTATATGCTAAACACACAGTTCCTGCTGCGCTACGATAATACGACGTGTGTATTGTCCATCAGGTAAATTAAATACAGATCGAATGGCACAGTGATGCATCGCAACTCTTGTTCTTTCCGTCGTACAATCATTTTTCTCATCTGTCTTTTTTTTTAATAGATTAATTTAATAATTGAAGTTGAATTATTCACAATTTGTTTTTATCGTGTCGAAAATCCTAAAGAAGGTATTCTTGTGGATGGCGAGACTTATACCCGTAACTGATTCAAGACGAAGTTTGTGGACTCTTTAGCCAATGAAAAATATGATTTTTTTTTTTTTTTTTTTTTTTTTAAATAAAAACGATGTAAATATTTGTTGACTTGACCTATATTTTTGTTTGAAATTTTAATTATTTTAATTATCATTTTCTTTTGTAAAATGAAAAAATTGAAAAACGTTTTTTCACCTTGTGTTTATCCTCCACCACGCCCTGCTTCCTTAAGGGGGAGAATAGGGTTAGGACAGCGTTTTCTCAATGATTTTCATGAATTTTTTTATAGTATAAAAAATTAATATAATTTATTGAAACTTTGAGAATATTTAATACTTATATTTAAGTATATACGATAGAATTTTTGAAGAATTTTCTTGAAAAACACCGGGGATATTAGCGACCCCATATTGCAGGTCACAATCGGACTCAGCATTTTGCGTACATTCTGGAAGCCGCAATTTTCATCTGAAATCAAACGAGGTTGGAATTTACTTTTATTATATGTCTCTCTTCCATATGAACCTGAATGCTATAAAAAAAATAGAAAATTGAATTTTTTACAGGGGTCAAAACAAAGAAGCATGATTTTTTGCCAGTTTTTACAACTTTATTTGCAAAAAAAAATTATTTAAAATAATGATAATATTCCGATTTCAGGTTCATATAGAGCGCAATACTATGAAGAAAGTAACTGCCAATTTTCAAAACGATCGGTTGAAAACTTTTCAAACTAGCGTGTACGCAAGTTCACAAAAAGTCGTTTTCAGAAAAACGCGTTTGAAAAAATAGTGACCGCTCGGTTATACACGTGGCGCGCTTGGGGCCTGGAGGAGAGCTACTCACTTTAATGGCTCATAACAATAGAACGAGTCGGAATTTTCATTTTTAATTTTGGGAACATATTTTTCAATAGTTTTACTAACAATTTATGAAATTTAAAAAAAATCGATTTTTTGAACTGTCTAACCCTATTTCCACCCTTAAAGCGTTCGACAAGTCGATCGGAAATATTCAAACGCCGAATATACATCCGGGCTCTGACTAAATGTCTATATCGACGTTTCTAAGCATATCCGCGATATAATATAAATGCACGATCGTCAGACACCTTTATTCGGATATCGATCCTCGATCGTGCGCCTCCTCGATGCCTCGTGAGCCCGAAGGAGCGCGCGTACAGTATTCCGTTTCCGGCCGTAACAGTTCCGCGAAATGATTTATTATGCCACGGAGCGTGGAGTCCCCGCGACGCGAGAACGAACCCGAGCGTGGACCCCACGAGACTATGAATCGCTGTATCGTCGTGTCTCGATCGACCAACTATCGTCGTCCCTCTATATGGTATATCGTATGGTATATACACGTAGAAAAAATCGAGACAATGTACAGAGTGGTTGTGTCGGAACCAAAACGAGAGAAAATAATGGAGATGAAGAGGAAAAAAAAACGAGACAGTAATTATTGTTTTTATCGTGTAGAATCGAGTGTGAAACGTGTAAAACTTTAGCGCTCAAGATTAGCGAAATAACGTACGGAATTTCGAACTTTAGCAATGTTGATGTACACTTAAGTCGTAGTAAAAACAATGGAAAAATACAAAATCTTTGCCTCTATTTTGGTTTACTTCTTCAAAAAAAAAAAAAAAAAAACCTAAAAATATTGAGATTTAAATCGATATCCCAATACCTAAGTTTTAAATCATCGAAAAATTGACGAAAGTCGATATTGCTAATTGTAAAATTCATTCGAAAATCGAAAAAAACTTCGTAGCTCAATGAAACAAGCGACATTTTGAAGCTTGAACGATTACGAAGAGAGTGATCGCAAAATGGAGTTTCAACTATTGTCAGGAAGAAAAATTACAGCGATATTAGTGTATCAACTTGCATTTTTGGTCAGAGTGAAAAAACGAAAGGATCATCAAAATTTCTTTCAGAACTCAACATACATTTTTATCTCGCGAATCACATACAAACAAAAATAGAATTACCGAAAAAAAAAATAAAAAATTGATATCTCGAGAAAAGGTGGAGAAACATCGTGGTAATTTGTTGATATAAATTTTACTTTAGATATAGAAAATAAATGATCTATTCTAGAGTATATATGGTACAAGATCGAGTGTATGTGCATGCAAAACGAGCATGAATGCAAAAAGGTGTATAATAGGGGTGTGGGGTTGATGAACGAGGCAAAGGACTGAGCCTTTTCTCTCTGAGCCTTTCTCTCTGTCTCTCTCTCTCTCTCTCTCTCTCTCTCTCTCTCTCTCTCGCTATAGACACGTTCGATCGTATATTACAAAGAGATCAAGAGATGGGAAGAGAATCGAGAGTGGCTATATAAAGGGATTATATATATATATACATATATATATATATATATGCATAATACATATATCTACATTATGCATATACAAGAGGCTGCACTATCGCTCCCGTTGCAATATATATAATACCTATGCTCCAAAGGTGTTGCCGCGAGAAACTTGCTTCGCTTTGATTTCTCTTTGTCTGCCGTAAATACATACGAGCTATCCACAGTGAATAGGATACCTAGATAATATATATATTATATATACATATATATATATATACGTTGCTTAATTCAACGTCGAATATGGAGGATCATAGAGAGCACTGAGGAGCAAAGCACCCATACACTCACCCTAGAACTTGTGCCAAAGTTCATTTAGGCTACGATATTTCAACCGTTTCCTACCGGAAGTTTATAATAGACCACGAAACTTGTCACGATCGCGAATGACAAAGAAAAAAAAATGTTCAATTTAATGAATCGACTTAGTCCACAAAAAAAACGAGTCATCCGATTAAGGGGGGAAATAGGGTTAGACGGTTCAAAAAATCGATTTTTTTTTAATTTCATAAATTGTTAGTAAAACTATTGAAAAATATGTTCCCAAAATTAAAAATGAAAATTCCGACTCGTTCTATTGTTATAAGCCATTAAGTTAGTAGTCTGGTAACTTAAGCCGATTTTCATGTCTTTTTTGGAGGGCGTTTTTTTGTAGGAAAATAAAAATGAATCGTTTTGGATATTTAGGATGTTTTTATTTACATATTAAAGATGCAAAAAAAAAATTTTGTTGACAAAATTTAATAGTTTATTATTATTATTATTATTGATCGAAGTTGGCACCTCGAAGTTGGCAGCCCGGGTCCTAACTTTTTTTCTACCGAACCGATTGCTTTCAAATTTTAACAGGCTACTCTACACACTTATAGTTCTCGTCGGAACCACCGAGAAATTTTTTCACCCATAACTTTTTATTTTACAACCCCTTCTTTGCTAAAATAAAAGGACTTTAGCAAAGAAGGGGTTGTAAAATAAAAAGTTAGGGGTGACAAATTTTCTCGGTGGTTCCGACAAGAACTATAAGTGTGTAGAGTAGTCTGTTAAAATTTGTAAAGCAATCGGTTCGGTAGAAAAAAAGTTAGGAACCGGGCTGCCAACTTCGAGGTGCCAACTTCGATCAATAATAATAATAATAATAATAAACTATTAAATTTTTCAAACAAATTTTTTTTTGTTTCTTTTATATGTAAATAAAAACATCCTAAATATCCAAAACGATTCATTTTTATTTTCCTACCAAAAAACGCCCTCCAAAAAAAACATGAAAATCGGTTTAAGTTACCAGACTACTACCTTAAAGTGAGTAGCTCTCCTTCAGGCCCCGAGTGCGCTATTTTTTTAAACGCGTTTTTCTGAAAACGACCTTTTTGAATTTGCGTACACGCTAGTTTGAAAAGTTTTCAACCAACCGTTTTGAAAATTGGCAGTTACTTTCTTCATAGTATTGCGCTCTATATGAACCTAAAATCGGAATATTATCATTATTTAAAATAATTTTTTTTTTGCAGATAACGTTGTAAAAAATGGCAAAAAATCGTGCTTTTTTGTTTTGATCCCTGTAAAAAATACAATTTTCTATTTTTTAATAGCATTTAGGTTCATATAGAAGAGAGACATATAATAAAAGTAAATTCCAACCTCGTTTGATTTCAGATGAAAATTGCGGCTTCCAGAATGTACACAAAATGAGTCTGATTATGACCTACAATATGGGGTCGCTAATATCTTCGTTGTTTTTCAAGGAAATTCTCCAAAAAATTTATAGTATATACTTAAATATATGTATAAAATATTCTCAAAGTTTCAATAAATTATATTCATTTTTTATACTATAAAAAAATTCATGAAAATCATTGAGAAAACGCTGTCCTAACCCTATTTTCCGCCTTAATCTAACCGTCAGAAATTCCAAATTTTTCCTTCAGAACTCGCGACATTTTGAAGTCGCTATAATCTCCGAAGGTGAATAGTTTTGTTTGGGGTTTTGCCTAAGAAGTCAATTTTATCCAGTCGAAAATGTACTTGCACTTTAATGGACAATTCACTCTAGGTGATTAGTTATAGACTATCAAACCTCTGATAAAAAGTTCAAAAAATCAATGTCGGAGTTCAGGCTCTAAAAAAAAACCCTTAACCACCCAGGGTTATCAATCCAGGCTGATATTCTTCGTATTTCATGATCGGTGGGTTTATCAACATTTTCTACTCTTTTCCGATCGTTAGGGGGTTATATCGTGGCGTTGGCTAGAGCGGAGAGTTTTTTGTTGATCTATTTATATGTTGATGTTATAGCGCAAGAGATCATAAGCCAGATCAGTTTACGTATTAAATCTTGTGTTTTAAGCCCTTATGTCTCGTAGAAAGTCAATTTATATCGTACATGTATATGCCTTTACTCTCAGATCGGGGGCAAAGCTCATACCGCTTGACGAACCGTGAGGTTGTCTCGTTGGGGTGTGTTTCCCTGAGCACATCGCGCACCAATTCTCTGTAGAAGCAACCGTCTTCCGGAAACCGAGACGAGGCAGCGAGCTATGTTCTGATGAGTGATCTTTGAACAGAATGTGTGTGTCTATATATATATATATCGTTCGACAAAGACAGAAGTATTATATACAGTAAGTTATATAGATATAGGACACAGGGTGAGAAGAGAGTTCTCTGACTCCACTTGGGCGCTAACAAACTCTCGGTTAGTTGATTCACACTCCTGCCATTCGGTTTATATTGCAAAGGGATCTGTTCTTCGCACCTGCATGTATACATCTATCTATATATACATTGGTGTACCAGAGGGAAGATGACGAGGAGAAAGATGGATCGTGGAGAGACTCTTGTCTTACATTGAGCTTGTGTATTGGAGCAAAGCTCCGAGATCGATCTCCCGGCAACGAGTTATGTGTATATATATATATATATATATATATATAGATGAATATACATTATTACAGTGAAAACAAGAAATAGATATCTGTGTCTCGTTTATCAAAGCCGAGGGCACATCGCTGTAAGGAAAATACATTTTGAAGTATTTTCCAATAAAATGAAACATAATAAATCATAAATATTAAAAAAAAATGTATTCTTCATATTAATAAATAATGCATTATTTCGTGTAACTTCAATTATACCTGATCCCTTTCTTATTATTAACGATTCCAAGTCATTCCTTCGGACGAATATAATTTTCAACCAAATTAAACAGTCGCTTTTCTTATTCGATTATAGAATAACGTTAAACCGTTACCAAATTCCTCGCACGTATCCAAACACAGTTTACAGGAATTTATAGGCATGATTATACTGTATAGAATGGATGAGCAAGAGTTGTGAAACTCGGATAAGCAACGCATCAGCATCGACGTATCCTTCGTTGTTGCGGCTAGGTGGTGATTAAAATGGTTTTTAGGGGAACGGGGGTGAGGCGCTCCTGCACCTTGTATTATATGCAGCCATACTGCATTAAGGTATATACGTAATACCTACGGCGTGTAGCAGAGAAGTGAGGAAAACGGGGGTGACAGGGTCGAGGGGGCAGTAAGCCCGCGGGCCAAACGTCTCGAGGGTTAATTAAAACCTCTCTAATTATTTATAAACAGTCATTTCTTTCGCGAGAGCGATAATAAACGTGTAATGCAAAGTAACGCCAGCGATTGGTTGTAGTCAGTGACACGGGACGCTCTCATTGGTCGGTCGAATGACGCCGCGAGAGCTTCGAGACGCTACCGCTAGTGCTCTCTACTCGAGACTCTCGTTCCACCGGCAAGTCCGCGCGGACAGGATCTCTTCTCCTTGTCGCTCTACGATCTTTCACGACATCATATATGTATACGTATAGACACACAACACTTACGACGTTCTTCGCTTCCTTCAACCTTCAAGATATACGTATATGTGCCCTTCCTCTCGGCCTTTGGCTTTCTCAAGCATAGCTGTGTGTATATACACAAAATGTATACGTAACTTGGCACAATATGACTGTATACATACGCCAAGGGACTACCATCTCGCTTACGTTCAACCCGCACACATCTTATCCCTTCTAGATCCGCAGAACTGTGGGGGGAGGGCTGAGCAGGCAAAAACCATGAACACAGTAAGGGTTATGTTAGTTTCGTCCACAGTTATTGGCAGCGCTAAGTCCGCATCCCACTTCTGTCGTCAATGTCTCGTAGCCCATTTACCGGGTACATACAGTATATTGAGTGGCCGATCGGACGGTGGGGTTGGTTGGCCAATGACCGTACTCACTTACCGTCGTACCTAGTCTCTCTCGCGTCAGCGCTCCAGCATCTTCTCTCTAGCACCCCACCCTCGTTTGCCAGATCCTTCTCTCGCTCTCTCCAGCCCCGTAATCTGTAAATCCTCCAGCGTGGAGAACGTAGAAGTCCGGTAAGTTGCTCGAACGGAATCCTCTGCTGCTCTTCGCCTTCTATCTGTCTTTTTTTTTTTTGCCTTTCCTCCTTCTTTTGCTCTACCTTCTATGTATTACGAGTATATGTACGCGAATACTCTCCCTCTCTCGTTCTTCTTCTCGTAGAAACGACGAGGCTAAATTCCCGCGACGCTGAGAAGATCTCCTCTTCCTACCCTTCTTTCTCTCTTTTGCTTTTCTTTTATGCTCCTCCTATCGCTTTCTCGTTCTTTCGTATACCCGTGTGTGTTCTTTCGTTCTCCATCCTTTCTTCAGCTAGCTCTTCGCCTCTGTGGATACGGTCGTTTCCCCGCTCTCGTCGTTGGGTTTCAACTGCAGAATTTCTTCGTACCATGTAAGCCGCATAGGTATATGGATCTTCCGGCTCTTATTACCTTTTCACTCTTTCTCTTACGTAAGTCCCTTTCCCCTATCTCCCTCCCTCTCTCTCTCTCTTGCTTTTTCTTATTGAGATTCGCCGCGAAAGACTCGACTTTCACGAAAGATTCCTCTCTCATTCCCTTATCTACCTCATACCTCTCATTCCTTCCCTGCCGTCGTTTTCCATCGACGCGCGACTCTCGCGAAATCCTCGCGGTGTCTTCTCTTCCACTTTTCTCGTCGTCGCTTTCGCGCACACACACACACACACACACACACACACAGCAATGACCGCGCAAAGGTGGAAAGGGTATGACGGTTGGGAGAAGTAAAAAAAAAAAATCCCGAGAGGAATTTCTTTCAGAGTCGATAAAAGCCTCGCTCGTCTCTCTGGCCAATATTGATTCGCCTCTAATCCGAGGAAAAGAACGATGGAATATCGCCGAAGAGATAGGGGGTCAGAGAGGATTGGCAGAGGAGGAAAGTTGAATGAGACTTGGTCTCTCGTCGTCGCGGTAAAATAAACCGAGTCGAGTAATAACTTCGCGAATAGGAGGCACACGCTGTGTGGATGGATTGTATACATATATATGGTATATATGTTGGGATAAAGAAAGACGAGCGTGGAAAAGCGCGGGAATCGAGGAGAGAAAGAAAATGAGAAGATGAAGGAGGGACGGTGAATGCTTGGAGAAGGCGAAATCCTCAAGCTCTCCGGGGCGATATCGAACGAATAATACCTCAGAAACTTTTTTTTTTTTGCGAACGAAGAGAGATAATGTGTGTGAACAGGAGGTTCCGGCTGTAAAGCCAGGGGAACGAGAGAAATAGTTAGAAAAAAAAAGAGCAGATCGCGGATGAGCTGCAGCAATATCGAAGTATTATCGACAATCGTCGAGACTTTAAACCAGAAGTTCTCCAACGAAGTCAACAGCTCAACTGCGAATTCGCGCGACAATGAAAATTGTCCGATTCACACGATATCCCAGATATTCAATTTAATCTTCAATCATCGACTAATCGGTTTAACAAATCACTCATTCTTATTGAGCGAAATTTGTCAATTTTTTTTCAAATGATTTCTTCTTCACATCTCTCGCACGCTTTCATCTCTCTTTTGTCGCTCGCCAATATATCGCTGATGTATGTGTATAATGCAATTTACATGAGAGGAGGCCGCGGCGTTTCACGAATAGAAATCCGCGAAGGAGAACTCCACTCAGTCTGAATATATCTGTATATATTTGCGAGCGAGAGGTACTTACATACGTGCAGAAATGTGTGTTCTCTCGGCATAAGCACCATCAACATCGCTCGAGCATACACGATAATGGCAGCACACCAAGCAGCATCAAGGAGCAATGGGTGGCAGGATAGAGAGAGAGAAAGAAAGAGCATTGGTATTGCTGTCGATGCTGGCGCGTGTAAACGACGATTCGTGTCGTGGAGGCTGAGTGAAAAATCTGACGCGTGCTCGCGCTCGCCTCGAGTTCGTTCTCGCTCCTTTATGCATATAAGATCAAATATAAATGTCTATACATGTATATATTATAAGTCCTCGGTTGGTGGAAACCTACTTTGAGCTTTCAGCCGATAAACGCTCGGTGGCAATGTTACTGGACGTGTGCGTGAATGCATTGCGCGGCTTCGACTCGCCAATCTTTATTTATTTATTATTGTTTTCTCGTTCTCCACTTTTCTCCGTCCGTTCTACGGCGGCATTTTATCGTCCAGTTTGACGCGAATCAAGAGTCTCTTTTATATCCTTCGTTTGCCTCCGCGAGCGAAATGGAAAATTGCATCGCGTCAGAATTACCACGTTCCCCTCACCCTCCACTCGCTATCACGGTAGTCGAGAATCTCTATCTGCGGGACGCGTAATGCCTGCCACGCTGTAATAGTCGCGGCAGTAGCTTTGCGGTTGCTATGGAGTACCTTAATAGCGGGTAGTACATGACAGTGAAGAGTCTCATTAATAGTATACAAGCTCTTGTTATTCGAGAGGTATACTCGTAACGTTCTCTCGTCATTGTGTATATGCTATATGCTATTGCGTATGTACAGGCTGTTTTACGCGAATTAGTATGATTCGTTAGCCAGGAAGATTTTTTAGAAACCGTTTGGCAGCCGTTCGTGTTGATATTTCAAATCCTCGAACCGAAAAGAAATATTGTTCTTCGAAATAAGTGTACAATCAACTTCCATATTATTTCTCAAGTATGAATTGTTCGACGGAAAATCGTTTTGTAAATCAGAAGAGATTTACTCCCGAATAGGATCTTGAAGTAATGCACTAGAATCGACAAATTGAAAACAATTAATTTTCTACATATGATAAATAGATTTTGGTAAAATCAATTTTTTCGACATCATGAAAGTTTTAAGGGAGAATATAGGGTTAAAAGGTTAAAAAAAAACGATTTTTTTTTTATTTCACAAATTGTTAGTAAAACTATTGAAAAATATGTTCCGAAAATTAAAAATGAAAATTCCGACTCGTTCTATTGTTATAAGCCATTAAGGTAGTAGTCTGGTAACTTAAGCCGTAGTCTGTTAACTTAATTTTCATGTCTTTTTTTGAGGGCGTTTTTTTGTAGGAAAAGAAAAATGAATCGTTTTGGATATTTAGGATGTTTTTATTTACATATTAAAGAGATAAAAAAAAATTTTTTTTATGAAATTTAATAGTTTATTATTATTATTATTATTGATCGAAGTTGGCATCTCGAAAAAAAAGCGCGTGGGTGGCCCCGGTGATTTTGGCTCTTGATGTTATCTGAAATAAAAAATTCTTGATAATTCTTAATCTATAGACATGTCATTCTGGTCGGAACTACTGAAGTTAAATTTCATGGATAAATAACAAAATGGCGGACTTTGGAAAAAAAACTTTTTTCCAAAGTCCGCCATTTTTTTTAACTCAAAAATTCTTGATAATTCTTAATATATAGACATGTCATTTTGGTCGGAACTACTGAAGTTAAATTTCATGGATAAATAACTTTGGAAAAAAAAGGTTTTTTTTTCCAAAGTCCGCCATTTTGTTATTTACCCATGAAATTTGACTTCAGTAGTTCCGACCAGAATGACATGTCTATAGATTAAGAATTATCAAGAATTTTTGATTTCAGATAACATCAAGAGCCAAAATCACCGGGGCCATCCACGCGCTTTTTTTTTCGATGTGCCAACTTCGATCAATAATAATAATAATAATAAACTATTGAATTTTTTCAAACAAATTTTTTTTTGTATCTTTAATATGTAAATAAAAACATCCTAAATATTCAAAACGATTCATTTTTATTTTCCTACAAAAAAACGCCCTCCAAAAACGACCTGAAAATCGGCTTAAGTTACCAGACTACTACCTTAAAGTGAGTAGCTCTCCTTCAGGCCCCGAGCGCGCCACGTCTATAACCGAGCGGTCACTATTTTTTCAAACTCGTTTTTCTGAAAACGACTTTTTTTTTAACTTGCGTACACGCTAGTTTGAAAAGTTTTCAACCAATCGTTTTGAAAATTGGCAGTTACTTTCTTCATAGTATTGCGCTCTATACGAACCTAAAATCGGAATATTCTCATTATTTAAAATAATTTTTTTTTGCAAATAATGTTGTAAAAAATGGCAAAAAATCATGCTTTTTTGTTTTGATCCCTGTAAAAAATTCAATTGTCTATTTTTTTTCATTTCGGTTCATATAGAAGAGCGACACATAATAAAAGTAAGTTCCAACCTCGTTTGACTTCAGATGAAAATTGCGGTTTCCAGAATGTACGCAAAATGCTGAGTCTGATTCTGACCTGCAATATGGGGTCGCTAATATCTTCGGTGTTTTTCAAGGAAATTCTCCAAAAATTTTATAGTATATACTTAAATATATGTATAAAATATTCTCAAAGTTTCAATAAATTATATTCATTTTTTATACTATAAAAAAATTCATGAAAATCATTGAGAAAACGCTGTCCTAACCCTATTTCCCCCCTTGAGGGATTATTCGGTCGAAAATTTTAGCTGGAGTCGTCGGTGATCTCTATGCATTAAAATATACCTACATCACTAAAAGTAACCGAGAAATGTCTGCCGAATGGCGCACTCACTATTTTCATATAATTCGTGAGGAAGGATGCCAAGAAACGAACGAAAAAAGAACGACATAACGAATTATATTTTATGCTGTTTCTTTTTTTTTTTTTCATCCTATAATTTTCGTAGTCCGAAGCCAACCAGTTATCGGATAAAATGTCGGAGATGTTTCTCCGACAAAAATTGTTTCACTTCGTATTAAAAGACCGATATTATAAATGCCGGTATATATAGAAACTGCTGAGAATGTAATTTTATCGCGATAGATTCAGGACGGGGAGAGAGGGAGAGAGAAATAAATGAATAATCGTTCGATAAACTCGGGAATTCACTAGCGACATATATATCTCTATAATTCATCGTTTCGTGTGCTGCGAATCGATTTCATGCTGTATGTATCAGCCGTTGAAATTCATGTAATGAGAGTCAGGCTCTCTATCTCTCTCTTTCTCTCTCGGTGCGAGAGCTCGATTGAGAAAATGTTGAATTTTCAATCGTGGCATTGCCTATATAGACTCCCTCTATATCTGTCTCTGTCGGTAATTAATATACTGCCTTAATAACTGGAACGAGTATACATAGGTATCTGGATAATGTACACACGCGTTGAAACTTTGACTCTATGTGTGTGTATATATATTGCACATAAGTTAATAAGCGTGCGTATATAAACTACATATTGGATATTATGTATAGACATAGGTATATAACTGGAAATACACCGTGGCATAAGGCCATTTATGAGCACAGCATGAATCTTGGTAGCCCATTTAAATTCTCCGCTGAAATAATATTCGCATATATATACAAGAGCGATTTGCGGCATGGCGTAGATTACATAGATTAAACGCGCTCGCGGGACTTTGAAAATAGAGTTGCGGAGAATTACAAAACGTTCGTGTATATCTCATGTATACGAGTACATGGAGAGATTCTACACGAAACTATCGTTCCGCGATATATATATATAATATATTGAAACGACAGAGGATTAATGGATGCCAAAGTGTTCAGCGTGTCTGCGCTGCGGTGAGCGTAAGAAAATGTTAGCAAGCATGTAAGGCACGCGCGATAATTACACTCGGTATATACGCCCCGATATAGACACTTTTCACAAAAATATTCGGTCAACGATCTTGTCTCGGACTCGGAATCATTTTTTAAATGTTTCTTTTTTCTCCCAACTTTTTGAATTCGTGACATTGGAAATATTGACAAAAAAAAAGCATTGTGTTTTTAACACTTTGCTGAACTATCAGCTGCATTGAGAAATTATCAAATAGTATTCTTTGGATTTTTCAGATTTATCGTGATTTGTCAATGTTCCTAATTATTTTTCATAAGGAAGTACACGGATTCAGCCTGAGAGGGATTAAAACTGCACTTTAGGGTCATTAGTTCACATTCAGAAAAACGTTAAATTTTCGTATTGTCAATTCGCGTCTCAAAAAAACGTTATCTATAACGAAATATCGAGAAAAAAAAATGAAATGTTCGTGTTTTCTTATGTGGGTAATATAATTTTCCAATTAACGAATTCAAACGAACGTTCGATAACCATGAAAAGATTTTCGAATGAATAGAACGTTAAAACTTTGTTGAAGTTGATATAAAAGTAAAAAAATATCGATCTTCTCGATAGCCAGAAGCAAATCGGACACGAGACTCTTCGGGAGTTTCCTCGATCGAGAGAATTTGGGGGAAGACGAGACGCGCAAGCAAAGGCAAAGACTCGACGAGGAAAAGCAGCAGCAGGCGGGAGGGCTAGTATATAGTGATAGCCATGAGCAAACCGCGAAAAGCCAATACTCCGCGGCTACGTCGTACACCTAGACGGCCAATAAACTTTGGCGAGACGGTGGTTGTCGCACATATAGCACACAGAAAGAGAGAGAGAGAGAGACAGGTGCGCTGCATCAAAAGGACACTGCTCCTTATCATTCTCTCTTGAATCTCAAGAGCACAAGATACCTTTGGTCTCCTTCTCGTCACCGCAAGCTCTATGGCTTTTCACATCACGATAGCTCAAAATCAAAATGGCACATCGCGCGTGTTTATACTTATTGACTTTACGTCTTACTGGCGTTCAGGGGGGAAATAGGGTTAAAGGGTTCAAAAAATCGATTTTTTTTTTGTTATTAAAACTAATTGAACTGTACGAAACTATTGAAAGGTATGTTCCCAAAATTTTAAATGAAAATTCCGAATCGTTCTATTGTTATAAGCCATTAAAGTGATTAGCTCTCCTTCGGGCCCCGAGCGCGCTATTTTTTCAAACACGTTTTTCTGAAAATGACTTTTTTTTAATTTGCGTACACGCTAGTTTGAAAAGTTTTCGACCAATCGTTTTGAAAATTGGCCGTTACTTTCTTCATAGTATTACGCTCTATATGAACCTAAAATCGGAATATTATCATTATTTAAAATAATTTTTTTTTGCAAATGAAGTTGTAAAAAATGGCAAAAAATCATGTTTTCTTGTTTTGGCCCCTGTGAAAAATTTAATTTTCTATTTTTTTGATAGCATTTAGGTTCATATAGAAGAGAGACATATAATAAAAGTAAATTCCAACCTCGTTTGATATCAGATGAAAATTGCGGCTTCCAGAATGTACGCAAAATGCTGAGTCTTATTGTGACCTGCAATATGGGCTCGCTAATATCTTCGGTGTTTTTCAAGGTAATTCTTCAAAAATTTTATAGTATATACTTAAATGTATGTATAAAATATTCTCAAAGTTTCAATGAATTATATTCATTTTTTATACTATAAAAAAATTCATGAAAATCATTGAGAAAACGCCGTCCTAACCCTATTTCCCCCCTTAAAGACCATTGGATTAAGCAATCTCCACCCAATCCAATCACATTTACTTTCGTTGAAATGATTTTCCGTGAATCCTATTCCTATACCTATTTCAAAATTCATTTGTTAAATTGAACTGAAAAAAAAATTTTGTCAACTCAGTTACTGAAAAGTTTAGGTAGTCAAAAAAAAACATTAAAATATAACAGTGGTAGTTTTTCATCGATTTTTTAACGAAATTTTCTCATAACTCTATCGATCTCATAAAATCGTTTTAAGGGGGGAAATAGGGTTAGACGGTTCAAAAAATCCATTTTTTTTATTTCATAAATCGTTAGTAAAACTATTGAAAAATATGTTCCCAAAATTTTTAATGAAAATTCTGACTCGTTCTAATGTTATAAGCCATTAAGGGGGGTAAAAGAGTTAGGACAGCGTTTTCTCAATGATTTTCATGAATTTTTTTATAGTTTAAAAAATGAATATAATTTATTGAAACTTGGAGAATATATTATACATATATTTAAGTATATATTATAAAATTTTCGAAGAATTTCCTTGAAAAACACCGAAAAATGTATGACTGCCTTGACTTTGTTTTTCTTGGTACTATTTTTTCAAACGCGTTTTTCTGAAAATTACTTTTTTTGAACTTGCGTACACGCTAGTTTGAAAAGTTTTCAACCAATCGTTTTGAAAATTGGCAGTTACTCTCTTCATAGTATTGCGCTCTATATGAACCTAAAATCGGAATATTATCATTATTTAAAATAATTTTTTTTTTGCAAATAAAGTTGTAAAAAATGGCAAAAAAATCATGCTTTTTTGTTTTGACCCCTGTAAAAAATTCAATTTTCTATTTTTTTGATAGCATTTAGGTTCATATAGAAGAGAGACATATAATAAAAGTAAATTCCAACCTCGTTTGATTTCAGATGAAAATTGCAGCTTCCAGAATGTACGCAAAATGCTCAGTCTGATTGTGACCTGCAATATGGGGTCGCTAATATCTTCGGTGTTTTTCAAGGAAATTCTCCAAAATTTTTATAGTATATACTTAAATATATGTATAAAATATTCTCAAAGTTTCAATAAACTATACTCATATAATGTATATTTTTTATACTTTAAAAAAATTCATGAAAATCATTGAGAAAACGCTGTCCTAACCCTGTTTCCCCCCTTAAACCTAAAAAATAAAAATACTTTTTTCCCTCACAAAGCACCTCTGTATATTTTGTTGGCAGAATTACGAAATCGTGGAAAATACATGTAGATATAATTGAAAACTAATTTTTTGAATTCGTCTCATAAAAGTGTTGCAACTCTTTGGCTAATTTTGAACTTTTACCACAAAAAGTATCCTTTACACGAGAACGTTTCGAAAGATATTATGAGAGAGCATCGTGAAAATTTCTAATATGGAGAATTTTCAAGAATATATAGTACGTCTGTATATACATATAGGTCGTCTAAAGTCATAGATCGGTCAACTATATTTAAGTGTATAATTAATTTACCGAGGGTAAAATGCATTAATTCATAGAAGCATAATAATAGCTCAAAGTTAGTTATATGATGCGCATATATATATAAAGGTAGCTCGAGTTTGCGGTCGACATTTCATTTTTTTTTTCTATCAAATTACCATAAAGAGGGTGTACGTTGGGTGAAAAAGAGAAAAGTAGAAAGAAATTTATAAGGTATTCGCTCCCCGTTGTAATCGCATGTGCGGCCCATTGTAATCGTTCTTACACGAAAGAATAGAGGGGAGGGAGCGAGACAATCGACGTCGAGACCGGAAGATGAAAGAGCTTTTTCTGTCTCACTCTCTCTCTCTCTCTTTCTCGTTATATTATATTCCAGGTCGATCGAGAGAAGCGCAAGGGAAGGAGAATCGGGAACGAAGGTTGCATTGTTGCATCCACCGCGAACCATCGACGTTTCGTTGGTACCGGGGAATAATAAAATAAAAGGAACGAAATAATAAAAAAAAGAAAATAACGTAACAGGCAGTAGAAATAGGTTGTGAGAACGAGGAGAGAGAGAGAGAGCAAAGTTAAAAAAAAAAAGGAAACACGAACGCGGACGAGGTACAGAATACCGGAGATAATTGCAAAAAAAAATATATATTGGAGAAGTTAAAAAAAAAGATTAACCGTGGTAGGGAAGCGCCCCATCGACGCGCGCGCGGTACGTGCACTTTTTCCCAGACCGATTGAAAAGTTTTTTAAACCTTTTATTATCATTTCTTTTTTTTTTTTACTCCTTCCTATTCCGTTTCTCCCGCTGGCGCGTTGTTTCGAATCGCATTGAACTCATCCTGAATGGTTTTTTTTGTTTTTTTCGTTATACCGTCGAATTTTATTTTGGCCACGAGTAAAATCGTGTTTTATACGCTACCGTAGTTGAATTTTTTTTCCCGCTATATCTCGTCACTTCAGTTTCTATTATATTTACAAATAATAGAAACGAGTCGCTCTGTACTGAGAGTGTGGATGGATATATTTTTAGTATTTTTTTTTTCTTACTCCCTGTCGCATCTAATGCATTTCAGCGGGAGAACGTGCAAATTTCAATTGTCAACGGAGTGATGTAGAGAAAATTTTGACAGACGCCATTGTTGTGGTGGTTCACACAGAGACTGACACAATTGTAATGATAAAAAACAAATCATTAACAACGATTGAATAATTTTCAGATAATTTTTGGTAATATCAAACAATTAATTATTCGTACTTCATTAGGGTAGTAGTCTGGTAACTTAAGTCGATTTTCATATCTTTTTTGGAGGGCGTTTTTTTGTAGGAAAATACAAATGAATCGTTTTGGTTATTTAGGATGTTTTTATTTACATATTAAAGAAACAAAAAAAAATTTTTTGACAAAATGTAATAGTTTATTATTATTATTATCATTGATCGAAGTTGGCACCTCGAAAAAAAAGCGCGTGAGTGGCCCCGGTGATTTTGGCTCTTGATGTTATCTGAAATGAAAAATTCTTGATAATTCTTAATCTATAGACATGTCATTCTGGTCGGAACTACTGAAGTTAAATTTCATGGATAAATAACAAAATGGCGGACTTTAGAAAAAAAAACTTTTTTTTCCAAAAAAACTATATTTATCCATGAAATTGAACTTCAGTAGTTCCGACCAGAATGACATGTCTATAGATTAAGAATTATCAAGAATTTTTTATTTCACATAACATCAAGAGCCAAAATCACCGGGGCCACCCACGCGCTTTTTTTTCGAGGTGTCAACTTCGATCAATAATAATAATAATAATAAACTATTAAATTTTTTCAAAAAATCTTTTCTTTGTATCTTTAATATGTAAATAAAAACATCCTAAATATCCAAAACGATTCATTTTTATTTTCCTACAAAAAAACGCCATCCAAAAAAGACATGAAAATCGGCTTAAGTTACCAGACTACAACCTTAATTTCGTATTTATTGAAAAACGATTACTTTTCGAATGAAAAATAATAGGGAATTATTACTTTGCCCTGAATATATATTTTAATCGTTTCAAACTAATCATTGTTCATACTTTCTTAATAATATCCTTTTCGTAGATTATTTTAAATAATTGTCCGTTCGAACGACCGTGAAACTCTGTCGCAACGTATCGAGAGAAGATTGTCGAGTCTGATGAAAAAAAAAAAAAAACGGGGGGAGTAAAAAAAAATGCGAAGCCCTCGCAGTGGCGAAAGGGTGGCAGAGGGCGCTCGGTAAATTAGTAGGCTTACACGCTTCGCAGCTCCCATTAGGCTATAACGTAGCAAAGTATTATTAAGTCTCGGCTGGTGAGACCCTATCTGCGTATATCTTCCGCTTTCATTTGATTTTTTTAATAATTCTCTTGCGCCCCCATTCGCCAAACCCTCGCCCCGGTACACGAGAGATTTACGAAGGGATCGCGACGTCCGACGATAATTATGATATTTACGAGATTACGGCGAATATAATGATAACGGCAATAATACACGCGTCACGACGATTATGATAAGCACGAGAAAGAGAAGAAAAAAAAAACGTTTTACAGTGGATTTTGATCGGAGATGTTCGAAGATCGAAGTTGCGAGAGGGGAGGTTTCGTGGCTATAATTAAATACCGGTTAAACAAGACACAAACGTGTAATCAAACTATTGCCGATACGGTATTAAAATAAGCTTGTGTGCCCGGGGTTGAGAATAATGCATTTTTTTTATTAATGCATTGTCGACCTTATAATTTTTTTATTGTAACGACGATCGATCCATTCTCCGTTATTTTAATAATGCATTATGACATTGAATTGATTATCGAATATATTGGTTATGAACAATGGTCACCGATCAATTATCCATTATTTTCGTAATTCATAATGGTCGATTGATGTTTTCTCCGTTACTTTGATAATGCACAATGGCGTCCGACCCATTGTTCATTATTTCGGTAATGAGTAATGGCGATTCGTCAATTATCCATTATTTTGATAATGCAACAATGATATTTCGATCATTGTTCATTATTTTGATAATGAATAATAGAAACCGGTGCACTATCCATTATTTTGGTAATGAATATTGACGACCTACCCTTTGTAAAACCCTTTGTAAAACAACGGAATTTTTTTCCCGTGGCATTAAATAGCAAACAAATGGTACACCGCTAATTACGATTGTTTAACTATCGAGGGAACTACCATAATTTTTCCGAAAGTGTATCGATTACTTCGGGAATGCGACAATTTATCAATTAATGTCGATCAACAGAATGGAGAGGAAAGCGCGCTGTAAAAGTCATTGTCAACGTGATGACGATGCATAAAATTCATTTTTATATCCACAATGGTATTTGCGAGTTTTACCAAGCCCATTTACCATTTGTACGATTGTCGGCAAGTTTTTGTGGAAGTAAATCGTTTTTTTTTTGTATATTCGAGTTCCCTTTACCATTGCCCTTTTTCTCGATAAACTGAACGGACGAGAATCATGTTTCGCTTACGTCTATTACACGGATACGATCGTTTTTCTTCTTGTTTTTTTTTTTTCGCTCTCTCACTCTCGGTGCTCGTCGAACCATGATCTTACTCCTGTTACGCTCGAGATGTTCGCGTGTTAGTTACCTGTAACGGGGTTTACCGAGAGCCCAAGAGAGACTTCAAGTTATACAGCGCGAGTGCACTTAATATGTATAGCTGGACACGCTCTCAAGAGACCCGACGTTCTGCCTACTGTTGGCTGTTTTGCTCCCTTGCAAATGAGCAAGTATTCGGCACGCATGCCCGATCACGTTAATCGTTTTAACAATCTATCGGAGTATTTCAGTAATTCTCCGTTGCCACATTTGCAAAAAAGAAGATTAAAAAAAAAAATAGAGGAAGTAAGAAAAGTCTTGGCCTCGGTAGAAGGAAAAAAAATTGTCTTCATACACTTCGAGTATATTACGTACAACGGGTCAAAAAATTATTCATACACCTTGTTTTTTTGCGATAACTTTCTAGACATAAGCGATACGCAAAGAAAGCCAATTTTATTTAATAGTACATCAGGTACAGAGATAAACTGCAAATGGAGAATTTTTTCCCAGGAATAATAGAAGAATTGTGCAAAAAAAACGAAAATTTTCGGGCCAAAAAAGTATTCGTACACTTACGACTGAGCTGCTAAACCTCGATATTTACTCACGGACGGTCTGACCTCTGCGTACAATGTAAACGAGTCTTCGTTTACACAATGGTTTTGACCTATTCCATGCGGTAGTAGATCTTCAAGCTCCGAACAGACACGATGGCAAAGAAAAGCAAAATATCAATATCCATGCGAGATAGAGTGATTTTTCTTCGGAAACGCGGTGAAAGTTATCGAAAAATTAGTAAAGAACTAAATCTAAGTTTTGCAACAGTGCAATGAATAATAAAAAAATACGAAAGAACAAACAGCACAGAAAATAAGCCACGAACCGGTCGACCGAGAGAATACTAACAGTACGAGAGCGTCGGAGTCTTGTTACAGAGGCTACAAAAAAACCGTTGACAAGTGCTCGCAGTTTAGCGAATGATGTCGCGTCAACATCGGGGAAGAGCGTGTGTCCCCAGACTATTCGAAACGTTTTGCATTCTGCCCAAACATACGGCAGTACTGGCCGCAAAAAACCATTAATCAATAATATAAATCGAGAAAAACGTTTACGTTTCGCAAAAACCTACGTAAAAAAATCTATAGATTTTTGAAAACGTGTCGTATTCTCGGATGAATCGAAGTTTAACATCTTCGGGTCCGATGGAAAAAAAATTCGTCCGGCGGAAACCAAATACCGAGCTCCGGCAGCAAAATTTAATACCGACTGTCAAGCACGGCGGAGGAAGCGTCATGGTTTGGGGCTGTATGGGATATTATGGCGTTGGTAATCTGGCTTTTATAGATGGTACAACGAATGCCCAGAAGTATATCGACGTGTTGCGCAGCAATTTGAAAGCGAGTGTAGATAAAATGGGCCTGGATGGAAATTTCTACTTCCAACAAGATAACGACACGAAACATACCGTCATAAAAACGAGGCAATGGTTACTCTATAATGTCCGCAAACAATTGATTACACCACCACAATCTCCGGACATCAATCCTATTGAAAATTTATGGCACTTGGTGGATGTAGAAATTAGAAAAAGAAAAATAACAAACAAATCCGATCTCCAAAGAGTGCTTTTAGAAGAATGGACGAAAATAGCAAAAGAAACAACGCAAAAGCTAGTAGAATCCATGCCTAAGAGACTCGAGGCGATAATTGAAGCAAAAGGGATGCCCACCAAATATCAGTTATAATTAACAACTATGATGATGTAGGTTTTCACTACAATCGTAAGTGTATGAATACTTTTTTTGCCCGAAAATTTTCGTTTTTTTGGCATAATTCTTTTATTATTCCTGGGAAAAAATTCTCCATTTGCGGTTTATCTCTGCACCTGATGTACTATTAAATAAAATTGGCTTTCTTTGCGTATCGCTGATGTCTACAAAGTTATCGCAAAAAAACAAGCTGTATGAATACTTTTTTGACCCACTGTAGCTCTTTTTTTTATCCACGAAAGTGTCATTAAGTGCGTACTATTTGGCAAAACTTTTGTCTCTCGTCCCCGATCTACCGTAAGATATTCGTGATTCTCTTTACTTCTCTTTTTTTTGTTCTTCGTTTTATCGTACCTTTGAATCTCCGAACCTCGCCGAAACGTCGTCGATCTTGATTTCGCGCCGCGCAGTGAATCTCGACGTCTCCCTGTCCCCCATCTCCCGCCCCGGTCGGATGAACGGGATCGCTGGCAATCCACACCGTTCAGGTGGGCGAGAGAAACGTGGCGCGCGAGAGAAGGCAGCCGAGGTACGGGTAATCGTCTCGTGTCGCGGTGGATGTTTACACGTCCGAGAGACACTATGTATGTATATATATATTTTCGGCGAAAAAAAAAGGAGCGAATAAAATATCTCCGGGTATAAAGCATTGGCGTAAGATTGCCCGATTTCACGGGGTGACTCGTGGTAAGACCGGGCAAAAAAATTAACTTCTCGTTTGGGCAACTCTTATTCTTTGACTATATTTTTTTTTCTGTTCACTTCTGACTGTATAATATATAAGAAAACTATAAAAGGTACCCTCTCTCACAGGGGAAGTGGGAGGGCAGGGGGA
Organism: Oxytorus armatus; assembly: GCA_958009045.1. Classification (NCBI taxonomy): domain Eukaryota; kingdom Metazoa; phylum Arthropoda; class Insecta; order Hymenoptera; family Ichneumonidae; genus Oxytorus; species Oxytorus armatus. The sequence goes on along the minus strand of OY253746.1, from coordinate 1,578,983 downwards.
TGAGTAGGCCACATCTCTAATTATTCCCACGTTCGTTTTTATTCGTCAATTTTTCTATCGATAGCCGACGATAGCGGACGAATTTGGAAGAAAAAGAAATTGCATGAAATTTCTGAAACTTAAAGGCTCACGTACCCTGGAAATTTTCAAAAAATTGATTTATTTTTAATGGGAGACTAGCCATAAGTTAACGTTGTACCTACCAGGAACTTTAAATTCGTTTTTCTCGAAACTATGTTTTATGAACAGTGTCAGCACGATAACTCAGTCAATTTTTAATATTTTTAAACTTTTTTCTGCTTTTAAACCTTGATAATTATTTTCTCTATAGTCTGACGAGAGATTTTTTTTTTCATTTTTTGGTTGGACAATTTTTAATAAATTATTAAACACTCATTTTTTTTTAAATTGCATACTAAAGTTTGAAACACTGTAATTTCTTTATTTTTGAAAATAAATAAATAAAATTCCCTCCGTCAGACTATTGCTAGTACATTATTTTACTGGATTCTTTTGTATTTTTGCAGATTGCATAATTTTTTGTGAAGTTATGATGGCGACAAGGAGGCGTCATGATTTTCATCAGTAGTCCATTTATATACGTATAAAATAATGTTAATATTATTTAAAAAATTAAAAAAATTTTTTTTCCTATAGTTGAACAGTTAATAAGAAATGTGAAATCAACAATTTATTTTATTTTTTACCATATAACCTTTACAATAATTTTTCAAATTTACTCGATTTCCAGCGCGCGCAACGGTATGTGAGGCCTTAAATAATTTATGCGATAACGACAATTAATTTTCTTTTTCTCACGATAAAAAATCGTACACGCGTGGTTGGACATTAAAAAACAGTTGACTAATGACGTTTTTTTTTTTTAATGCGTCCGTTACTTTTGATTTCACATTGCCTTATGTACGATACTAATGGAAACTGGAGTCGACCACTTAGCGGCGATTATCGCTGTTGCATTCGTGCGGGTTTCGCCGGGGCTCTATAGATGTGTGTGTGTTCTCTTTCCACCAGAGTCTTTCTCTTGCACTCTCTCTCTCTCTCTCTCTCTCTCTCTCTATATATATATATATATATATATATATATATATATATATATATATATATATATATATAAACTGCGTGTGCATAGAGCTGCTCGGTTATTCACGCTCGATCGATCGAACGAATCCGACGCGCTCGATCACCCAACCTAATGAATTTATTTCGATTATCGTGTTTAGCATGCGTTACACCGTTATCCAGCAGTTTCGCTACCGCGGTGTGTTCGGCCACGATGAAGTGTTTTAAACGATCGAACAAGAGCGAAGAAGAGAGAAATCAACGGGAGCGAAATAACGAAGAAAAAGAAAAAGTGAAAAAATGTAATACGATGATGATAAATGAAATTGTGATTTTTCGTTTGTTTTCTGTTTGAGTATTGGCATATACACGGTTCTTTAATTTCGAGGAAAGAAAAAATAAGAATAATAAAATTAGCGTCGGATTTGTGCATGGTAATTTGTCGTGACAAATTGTAAAGTGAGTTGTAAAATATTTGTGAATCGTTGTCAATTTTTTGCTTTTGCAATGGCAATTTTTTTGCTATGTCAATTTTTCACGTAGAAATAAGAGGAAAATTTGTCACGTGACTCACGGTACAAAATGAACTTTACAAAGAGCAAAAAAAAAAAATAAGAACGATAGGAGTCACAACAAAATGATCAGTAAAACAAAACGGAGAAAAGAAAACGCTTCAAGTATGACGATAATAATAATGACGATGAAAAAATGAAAAAGAATATGTAAGAAGTATAACCATTGCTCGGAATTGTAATAAATCCTTTTTGCGATTGAAGAGCTTGGCAAAAGTCTATGTACGGTAACGTTTTATGTTATATACAGTACACGTAATAATATATAATGCCAAAGTGTATATTCATGTATGAATACGAGTTAACCGACGAATCGTAAAGCGCATCGCGTTTTCCTACCCTCAACACCGTTAAACCGAGTCTAATTGTATCCGGTCCGATCGAAGCAACGCGATGCGTATCGAATCTTTGCCCATCCAGCTCTCTCACTCTAGTCCTTACAATCGTATTTATATGTATTAAAAGAAAAGAGAAAAAATAAAATAGAAGTCTGAGAACTGGTTTTAATAAATACTCTCTTTATATTCAAGGTACCGTGGCATGAGAACTTTTATTTTATGACTTCTCGCTTGGAATATTGAGAAAATAAAAAAGAAGAAAAAAAATAGCAATGAAAAACCGAAGGTGAAGTCATCTCGTTTTTTTTTCCCCCCCATTTAATTCCTTCTCTCTCAATGTCATTTCTATTTGTCTTTGCGCGCGCGTTTATTTATTCTTCATACGGTTATGTTTTAAATGTTCGAGATGTTTTCAATGTTCGAGAGGAAAAAAAAAGTCTCGACCTTACGCGATTTTTTTTCTGCCTCTTCAGAACGCGTTGCAACTTTGGTAAAATTGCCTACCGGAGAAACGAACGAATTTGCATAGCACCCGTGTAAAAAAAATTAAGTCTACATTAAGTCTATCACGTGGTCTACGAAAAGTCTCCCTATTGGAACAAATGTAGACTTGAATGTAGATTTCTGAACTCGGTGATTAAATCCATTATAAGTCTACGAAAGTCTATATCTCTCGATAGTGTATGATACGTTCCATATTCAGTTTACGGTAAGTCTACAGGATGTCTATGTCCGATTCTTCGAGCAGGATAGACCTCACGTTCACGATCGCAACTCGCAAGTAAATTTAAGGTAAGTTTGCCCGGTGTATTTATTATGTATTGAAATATAGACTTTGTATCCGGAAAAGTCTATTATAAGTCTATCATAAGTCCACACCAGGTCTACTATCTACTAAAAAAAAAAGTCTATTATAAGTCCACACCAGGTCTACTATCGTTTTTTAAAGCTAGTTCATCTGAAGTCTGAAAATTACGGCGATTGTGGACCTTAATGTAGACCTAGTTGGTTGCAGTAGAAGAGGTCACTAAAAATTTATATCATGTCTATAAAAGTTGTGCGATCGATTTATTAAGTATGCCAAAAGTCTGCATATTCTAACGATTATAGACTTTAATATAAAATTGGTAGTTTGTAGGAGAACGGTGATAGAAGTCTTTCAAAAGTCATCCAGACATAATTATAAGTCTACCATACGTTTACTCCAGATCTCACGTCTGCGATCTGCAGTCTTAAATAAGAAATGTACAATAAATGCACAGGTTGTACTTACTATAGATCTCCTTCGAAACTCCAAAAAGTCTATTAAAAGTCCACATTACGTCTACAACCGATACTTTAAGCTAATTTATCTGAAGTCTGGCAATCACAATGATTATGGATTTTAAGAAGAATCGGACATAGACATCCTGTAGACTTACCGTAAACTGAATATGGAACGTATCATACACTATCGAGAGATATAGACTTTCGTAGACTTATAATGGATTTAATCACCGAGTTCAGAAATCTACATTCAAGTCTACATTTGTTCCAATAGGGAGACTTTTCGTAGACCACGTGATAGACTTAATGTAGACTTAATTTTTTTTACACGGGCAGGCATGATATTTGAAACTTCGTTGAGGCGCACTAAAAAAGGCAATTTTGTCGCTTTCGGTTTTTTTTTTTTAACGAATTAACGCGTGAACAAATATAAATGGCAAATAGTGTTCGATTGAGCGAATTTTTAATTAATCTCGGAAATTTTTGATGCTTGGCTAGAAAGATATTGAAATTTCAAATCGACGTCGAGGGAAAAAAAATTTTTTTACGTTAACTACAATATCGCTGATGAAGCAATTTATTAATATAAATTTATATTTTCCAGTGACTATTTAAGATTAAAAACAATTAATTTTAAAAAATGTTGCCTAACTGAAGATTATTTGAAAACACTTTTCGATACTTTTAAACAAAAATTGCAGTACGATCAAGGTTTAAAATCAAGAATGTACAACTTACGGCTCACAGGGACTTTAAGATAATGAAAAAAAAAAAATGCAACACAAAAACGACATCGATGATAAAAATCGAATGTTAATTGAAAAATTTTCAAAAAAGTACATGTTAAGGTAGTAGTCTGGTAACTTAAGCCGATTTTCATGTCCTTTTTGGAGTTGATCGTTTGGATATTTGGGATGTTTTTATTTACATATTAAAGATACAATACAAAATTTAATAGTTTATTATTGTTATTATTGATCGAAGTTGGCACCTCGAAGTTGGCAGCCCGGGTCCTAACTTTTTTTGTACCGAACCGATTGCTTTCAAGTTTTAACAGGCTACTCTACACACTTATAGTTCTCGTCGGAACTACAGAGAAATTTTTCCACTCCTAACTTTTTATTTTACAACCCCTTCTTTGCTAAAATAAAAGGACTTTTTTTTCCAAAGTCCGCCATTTTGTTATTTATCCATGAAATTTAACTTCAGTAGTTCCGACCAGAATGACATGTCTATAGATTAAGAATTATCAAGAATTTTTTATTTCACATAACATCAAGAGCCAAAATCACCGGGGCCACTCACGCGCTTTTTTTTCGAGGTGCCAACTTTGATCAATAATAATAATAATAATAAACTATTAAATTTTTTCAAAAAAAATTTTTTTTGTATCTTTAATATGTAAATAAAAACATCCTAAATATCGAAAACGATTCATTTTTATTTTCCTACAAAAAAACGCCCTCCAAAAAAGACATGAAAATCGGCTTAAGTTACCAGACTACTACCTTATACGACTTTGCATTCCCACCGACCGTGCGAGAAATGAAAAAAAAAAAGTTTCTCGTTATCGCGAAAGGCAAATAGTTAAGTTTGATCGTTTGCAGCACTTTTTCAATAATAATGAGAGAAAAAAAACAGTGAAAATAACAATTTAATCGTAAAATCATCGTGTTGGCAATAATTCTTGCAATTTTCTTGCATATTTATACAAGAACGCGGCGTCCCTCGCGGGAGTGTGCAATATCATCAACTCAGTGCGAACATCGTGCCCCCATCATCGCGAGGACTACAACGCGTATCTAATTAGCCTCGAGAACACAGAGGCCTCGAGGCGAACCACGTGTTGTTTTTTTTTCTTTTTTTTTTTTCGTTCTCTCGTCCCTATTCGATTATTTCCCTGCCAGCAGGTTACAGCCACGGGAGAAGAACCCCAGCGGGGCAGAGAGAAAGAGAGAAAGAGAGAAAGAGAGAAAGAGAGAAAGAGCGAAAGAGCGAGAGAGACGGTGGACGAATTGAATTTCAATTCGCCGTCTCGAATTGCAATATACACATATATATCAAACGTTAATAAACAAAATGGCGCAATTCAACTCCTTTTACCTTTAAAATCCTGTAATTTACGCCCTTTAGCTTGTCAACAGTCGATTCATGTATACAACGAGTCTTTTACGGTTCGGAACGCGAAAAGACTCTTCGCCCTCTTGCCAGGAGACTCTCCCCATCAAGAGCGAAGAAAAAGAAGAAGGAATAAAACTTGAACGACTTCGAGAGAGCTCTTTTTCTCTCTCTCTCAGCGATTATGTCGAAGGCGCAAACGTTTTTGCCGGCATTATATTGCCAGGAGGAATCTTAAATGCTTCTTGCCTCAGACTTTTCGCTCTAATTAGAGTAGAATGTGTATATATATATATAGTTTTTTTTTTAAATAAATAAATACATATACAAATGTGCATAATTGACGAAGAAAAAAAAAACGATCGAGATGCATGTCGAGACGCGGAATTTATTCTATTTTTTCTCTTACAAACCGGCCAATTTCAGGCAAAATATGTCATATATTTCGCCGAGCGACCGCAAGTGCCAAAAATGTGGATTAATATCGCGAAAAATATTGCAACGTGTGTGTGTATATTTTTAAAAGTAAAATATACGAGAGCACGTTCGAGGTCTCACGAATGTTCTGCAAAAATCTTCCTTTTCTCTTCTGCCAACATATTTCTTTTTTTCCGTTAACACGCACGAGAAACGTCTAATTAGTTGAAAAGTGAGAGGGTGGGGAAGGGAGTTTTTTTCTTTATATCCAACCGATTTCCGGTAAAAATACAAATATGTATACGAACGTGGCAGGGACTCGGCAATTTCGCGAAATGTGTGTAATTCGTGGGGAGGAAAAAAAAAAAAGAGACGGACGAGATTGAGGAAAAAAATAAAATAAATAGAGAATCGCCAAAGGCTTTTCAGTGTAATGGGTGGTACATTTGGACTGAAAAATGTACGAAGAAAAGCTCTCGTCGTCGTTGGTAATACAGAGTCACGCAATCTTTTACAGATTTTAAACCGCTCCCCCGGGCTACCGATTCGTATAATACCTGCATGAGGCATTCCATGGTCAATTACACTTACTCCTGAATTTTATTCTCCGGCATTTTGGTTCGTGAATTTTTATCTCAAAGCCACAACTCTAAAAGATATTCAGTGTTTCCTTTTTTCGCTAATCGTTTGTTAATAAACATCTTTTTTTTTCTTCACAAAATGAACATGAATTATGGATGACCATTGAGTTGGCAAGAAATTTGAAAATATTCTTTCTTAAGATTAAGATTTTTGATCTATCATGCGAGGAACTTTTTCCGAGTTTCTGACGATAATACAACTGAAACTACGGTAAAATGTAACCGTCTGTATCGACCAGGTTTCCCGCAGTTTCCCGTGCCCTCGTGCAAATGCGACGCGTTAGTGGATTGGGAAAAAAAATGGCTGCCGACAACACTTTAAGTAGGTCCGAAGGAATGGAATGAAAGTGAGAACAAAAACGGGGAATGAACGTAAAATCCAGAAATAAACGTATACGACGGAAATACTAATAACAATAATAGTGCCAATTAATGCACAATTAGTTAAGGCAGTCGTCTGGTCTAGAGCGAGATTTTTGACGTCATTTCTAATGTGCAATAACGTTTAAACCGTTGAAGTTGTCTTGATGAAAATTTACACGTGCATTTATTGATCCTTAGAGAATACTTGTACATTTAAAAAAAAAATTTTTTAAATATTTCCATGTAGTTTTTTGCCTTGTTGCAACATGGTGCGCCGAAATCGGCGCCCACTCTGGACGATGTTGTATGCATCTGAAAAAAGAAATATATATATATTCCCAATCTGTATGAGTGTTCCGAGCACTGGTAGCGGAATTGGTACTTAAAAAAAATTTTTGACACAATGGCAGCCTGTTGAACTTTCATTAATGATATTTCATACATACATTTCATACATTTTCGTATTCGACGAGTTATAAAATGTCGGTAAAATTATTGTTCGATTCAATGCTACCAGTGCTCAGAATACTCATACAGATTGAGAATATATATATTTATTTTTTTTCAGATGCATACAACATCGTCCAGAGTGGGCGCCGATTTCGGTGCAACACTACATGAAAATATTCAAAATAATTTATTTTTTTTATGTACAAGTATTCTCCAAGGATCAATAAATGCACGTGTAAATTTTCATCAAGACAACTTCGACGGTTTAAACGTTATTGCACATTAGAAATGACGTCAAAAATCTCGCTCTAGACCAGACGACTGCCTTAAAAGAAAAATGACAATAAAAATTGAACACTGATTTGACTTGACTGGAACGCAGCTTAAGGGGGGGAAATAGGGTTAGACGGTTCAAAAAATCGATTTTTTAAATTTCATAAATTGTTAGTAAAACTATTGAAAAATATGTTCCCAAAATTTTAAATGAAAATTCCGACTCGTTCTATTGTTATAAGCCATTAAAGTGAGTAGCTCTCCTTCAGGCCCCGCTATTTTTTCAAACGCGTTTTTCTGAAAACGACTTTTTTTGAACTTACGTACACGCTAGTTTGAAAAGTTTTCAACCAATCGTTTTGAAAATTGGCAGTTACTTTCTTCATAGTATTGCGCTCTATATGAACCTAAAATCGGAATATTATCATTATTTAAAATAATTTTTTTTTTACAATCAAGTTGTAAAAAATGGCAAAAAATCATGCTTTTTTGTTTTGACCCCTGTGAAAAATTCAATTTTCTATTTTTTTTTATAGCATTTAGGTTCATATAGAAGAGAGACATATAATAAAAGTAAATTCCAACCTCGTTTGATTTCAGATGAAAATTGCGGCTTCCAGAATGTACGCAAAATGCTGAATCTGATTGTGACCTGCAATATAGGGTCGCTAATATCCCCGGTGTTTTTCAAGAAAATTCTTCAAAAATTTTATAGTATACACCTGAATATATGTATAAAATATTCTCAAAGTTTCAATAAATTATATTCATTTTTTATACTATAAAAAAATTCATGAAAATCATTGAGAAAATGCTGTCCTAACCCTATTTCCACCCTTAATGTCTTTTAAATCCGTGACGGTTACGTACTAATGTTTGACCAGCGATCGATATATATCGTTACGATAGTGAGCGAATGAGGAAGAACGATCGGCACGAATATTCGCAGCGTTTATTGAGTCTCGTAGGAGAGAGTCAAACGAGCACTTTCTATACGCAGTGTGCTTTTGATACTCCGCTAAATTACATATATATATATACACATTATACACATACATATACGCGTATATATACAGATATTCTAGATATACGATAAAATCTACAGAAACCCGGCAAACGCCATCTAATTAAATGCCAATAGGGAGTTAGAAATGTGTGTCTGTGAGAACGAGAGAGAGAGAGAGAAAGAGAGAGAGTATTGAAGTGATCGTTAACGATTCTGTACTCTGAGCGATAGAATCGTGGAATTTTGATTATCGCGTCTCGATCGGCAATCCATCTATATAGAATGAAAGTTGATATGTACCCGCGGTGTGTGCTATCGCGATTTCGCGCTACTCAATAGCGCTCCGTTACGTTTACCGAAACGATTTTCCCACATCAGTTCGTCTCTGTTGCTCTATCGTTATAGGAAAAGGTCAATAGCCCCGACGAATTTCATTACGAATGCTCAGGATATACAGTGAAATTCAAAAATTAAATACACTAACGAATTTTCATAAATCGTAAATAAAATAGACTTTGGAAAATAAAAATAAAAGTCATATCATAGAGACGAGGTAGCGTCTTGGCGCTAATTGAAGATATTTAGAAAAAATTCAGTCCAAATAATGTACGCGAGTAAAAATATATTCAAACATCAGTTAATATTAATTTTTGTTAACAAGGGTGTTTCATTAAGGGGGGAAATAGGGTTAGACGGTATAAAAAATCGATTTTTTTTTATTTCATAAACAGTTAGTAAAACTATTGAAAAATATGTTCCCAAAATTAAAAATGACAATTCCGACTCGTTCTATTGTTATAAGCCATTATAAGCCATTATAACCGAGCGGTACTATTTTTTCAAACGCGTTTTTCTGAAAACGACTTTTTTTTAACTTGCGTACACGCTAGTTTGAAAAGTTTTCAACCAATCGTTTTGAAAATTGGCAGTTACTTCCTTCATAGTATTGCTCTCTATATGAACCTAAAATCGGAATATTATCATTATTTAAAATAATTTTTTTTTCCAAATACGTGGTAAAAATCGGCAAAAAACCATGCATTTTTGTTTTGACCCCTGTAAAAAATTCAATTTTATATTTTTTTGATAGCATTTAGGTTCATATAGAAGAGAGACATATAATAAAAGTAAATTCCAACCTCGTTTGATTTCAGATGAAAATTGCGGCTTCCAGAATGTACACAAAATGCTGAGTCTGACTGTGACCCGCAATATGGGGTCGCTAATATCTTCGGTGTTTTTCAAGGAAATTCTTCAAAAATTTTATAGGATATACTTAAATATATGTATAAAATATTCTCAAAGTTTCAATAAATTATATTAATTTTTTTTACTATAAAAAAATTCATGAAAATCATTGAGAAAACGCTGTCCTAACCCTTTTTCCCCCCTTAAGAGAAATTATTGATCTTATTGAATACTCATTCGTTTTGTCTAAATTCGTTGAATTTTCAATTTAAAAAAAAACAAGGAAGAGACTTTGTCGAAAGGAGTTGATCTTAAATTTTTTTTAAGTCTAGCAGGCCCTCTACAAAATCGTATCTAAAATGCACGACTCTGGAATTTTCATTTAATTCGACTTTTGAACGAGACTGTACACGATAAACATCCTTAAACGACTGGACCGACCCATAGATCACCCGAGGCGATATATCGTGTGTGTTAAAGAGCGAGCAATAGAGAGGTAGAAACTATTGGAAGAAGAATCCAAAGTGGAATTATCGCTTTGAGAAAACCCAGTCGACTGTCAGATTTTATTATCGTAAATCTCATACCGAGTAATACGATACGATCTCACGTACACAAACGCCTCTCAATATTCCAAAGGGAAACCATACGAAATGTGTGAGTGCAGAAGAAAAAAAAAGACAAAAAAAAAACCCCGAAACGATCTATAGAAACATCACGAAGATTTAATCATACGAAAATATTCAGGTGGTAGAGACGACCATCTATTATCAAAATTTACTTTTGTTATTTCATTACAACTTGACATCGCTGCCATATTTTTAATTATACAATTTTTTTATGAAAAAAAGATAAAGAAGATCAAAGTAAGAAAAAAAAAAATGTATAATTTAAAATCGATGTACCGCAGATGCCGATTTCTGATAATACTTCAAGCTTGACGAGAACATCGTTCAGGACTTTCATTTCAATTTTTTTATATTTTTTCATCGAACCATTTTATCCGACTGTTTGATCTACATCCTCGATGTTTGTATCGCGTCAACAACTCGCGCTGATCGTTATATTTAAACGTGAGTTTGAAGAAGGGAAAAAAATTAAAAAAATAAAAAAAACACAAGATCGATTGAACGAGGGAATTTTTTGTTGGTTCGTAACACACCGAGTCTCATATCTGTGTATCAGAAACATTCTCGTAATTGTCAAGATTGCCTACTTTACGAAATGTGCAATGTCGACAAAAATAAATAAAGAATAAATATACGACAAGACGACCCAGATATCACTGTTCGTCATTATTCTTCGAAGTATCTCCGCAATTAACTAGGAGTGGACGAGAGAGAAAAAAAACCGACCTTATTGCGAAACGTTTTGTTGTTTTTTTCTTCTCTATTAAATCACAGACTTTGTACCGTTCGATGCGACACGTGTGCGGCGTCATAAACGTCAAGTGAATTTAATGACAAAACGTGACTCGAGTGTAGCTGCGTGAGAAACTCTTCGAGAATTATTGACCTTCGCGACAAAATGCTCGTTACATCATTAAGGGGGGAAACAGGGTTAGACGGTTCAAAAAATCGATTTTTTTTTAATTTCATAAATTGTTAGTAAAACGATTGAAAAGTATGTTCCCAAAATTTTAAACGAAAATTCCGACTCGTTCTATTGTTATGAGCCATTGAAGTGAGTAGCTCTCCTTCAGACCCCGAGCGCGCTATTTTTTCAAACGCGTTTCTCTGAAAACGACTTTTTTCGAACTTTCGTACACGCTAGTTTGAAAAGTTTTCAACCAATCGTTTTGAAAATTGGCAGTTACTTTCTTCATAGTATTGCGCTCTATATGAACCTAAAATCGGAATATTATCATTATTTAAAATAATTTTTTTTTGCAAATAAAGTTGTAAAAAATGGCAAAAAATCATGCCTTTTTGTTTTGACCCCTGTAAAAAATTCAATTTTCTATTTTTTTGATAGCATTTAGGTTCACATAGAAGAGAGACATATAATAAAAAGTAAATTCCAACCTCGTCTGATTTCAGATGAAAATTGCGGCTTCCAGAATGTACGCAAAAGGCTGAGTCTGATTGTGACCTGCAATATGGGGTCGCTAATATCCCCGGTGTTTTTCAAGAAAATTCTTCGAAAATTTTATAGTATATACTTAAATATATGTATAAAATATTCTCAAAGTTTCAATAAATTTTATTCATTTTTTATACTATAAAAAAATTCATGAAAATCATTGAGAAAACGCTGTCCTAACCCTATTTCCTCCCTTAAGGTTGACAAATCGTTTCGACAATTTGTCGTAAATTGACCGAAAGTTAATGGAGGATAAATTATGCCGTCTTCTTATTTTACGTGGAAAAATATTTCTAAAGATGAATTTATTTTTAAAATTTAAAGAAACTTCCACTTGGACGTGGTTTGAAAAAAAAAACGAAAAAATCCTGAATTATTTACAAACTAGCCATAATATTTCACGAATATTTTTCAATGGTTGCGTTAAGGATGGTTTCGGTCGTCATTGGGTTGAAAAAAATAATAATTAAAAAATGAATAGAATAAAAGATGTGGTACCTTGAGGGAAAGAAAATAGTTCTATAATCCGCGATCCAAAATAAAGTATTAACCCTGATAGGTTCACCCTTAATGGTTCCCTAAAGAGGGAAATCTCTTAAAAGCCTCTGGTAGTGGTCTGATGAAACCTCATTTGTTAGCCACGAACTTCAGTCATAATAGCCGCGAAGTTGAAATCAAAGTCATTTTGATCCCCAGTGGAATCACAGAGGATTAAAAATCTGTATGGCGAATTGATGTCAATGAATAAACATGAGCCATAATTCGTCATAAACGGGTCAATATTATCGTTCGTTGAATAAAAATTCCTAAAAAATATATCTCACTGAGACTTGACACGAATTGCTCAATCTTTTTTCCAAGTTCATTGACCCACACGACCGAATACTCGTAAATCCTTTGTTACTGTCAATTAATGTACCGAAATGTTGTAGAAAAATCGTTCTAAAAATAAGTTCACTGATTTTATTTAACCCAAGGACAGTAGAGTTAATTTGACAAAATTCTCCCTTAAATGCCGTTCCTCCCTAATTGCTGGTCAAGATTAAATTCGATAGCTGGTCAACGATTATCCGGAAAGTCGAATGTGATGAAGAACTCTATAGGGTTGTTACAGACGCGGGCTAGCACTTATTCACCCCTTGGAACAACACGTGGCACGTATAATACACATATATACATATATAAATCTCAATCTTGGCGAAGAAAAGTGTACATTGGGTGTGGCTCACGACGAGATACAGTGGCGTTGCCCCAGCGGTCCGTGACCATATCGTGTATAGAGATACAAAAAACATTATCTAGGTCGTAGCTAATCTGGACGGTCGAGCACCCTAAAGAAGGGTGGTACGAGCTCAACGTGCGGTCGAGGGACCGACTGGATGGATTTATTTAAGGGCGTGTATACTATGGTCTAACATACGCACACACACACACACATACGTGCACATATATATTATATAATATGGACAATGGCAACGAAAAAAACAGAGGAACACGAGGTCGATTCCAACAGGGAACGTGACGAGAGAGAGAGAGAGAGAGAGAGAGAAGGAAAAGCAGAAATCCTCTACGAAGCTAAGGGTGATTTTTGTCACGTACGATTCCCTTATATATATATATATTCGAGCCTGGATTGGGTTTATGGTCGACATCTGTGGCAAGTTTTGACCCCCAGGGGTGACGAAACGTCTATGTACGAAACGAGAGTGTAAAAACGAGAAAAAAAGGGGGGGGGAGGTGGGTTAAGAGGGAAAGAGAGTGGTGGTTGACGCCGAAGGGTGGTTTTCACCGTGAGCCGTGAACTAAGGCTATAACTATAACTGTACGAATATATATCTATATATATAGTATAAGTCGTGTTTGCTGTGGGCTATGTGCTCACTGAAGGCCCCCGGGGGTCTCTCAGTGCACCCTGTTCTACTCGGGAGCATGGCAAATCGACCGTTAAAAACTTCCAGGGAACTCGAGTAATTCCATTAGCGCTATGTCTCGTGCTTTCTACGGTAGCTCATCCCACCCCCATCAACGTTCTGTAGCTGTTTTTCTCCATCCCCTCTCACACAGAGTACCACGAAAAGGTATTACGAGTGCCGAGAGGCCTCGTCTATGTGTCTAGCTCTACAGAGACGCCCACTACAAAATCTATATCCACGTATATTTGTATATTACGCCTGACTAGATATTTTTCTGTAGTGTCTCTCTTTCTCGGGGTCGGAAGAACCGGAACGATTTTACAACCGTCTCAATTTGTCATACCGAATTACCCGTGGGGTTTTTGGCCGTGGAAACGAAGGGGAGGAAAAAAAGAATTACAGCAAGCAGGTATACGCACGGTCGAAAGTAGTAACATACATTTTTTTTAAAGCCTTTCTTTGTCTATTTATGATACTTTAGTTTTTGGGCTTTCTTGTTCACAATTTATGCATTCGAAAGTTTCGACCAAACGTTAATTTAATAATTTTTTCAAAGTATTTCACGAAAGTTTACATTTTTATTTCTCTTCAAAATTCCATAACGAAAAACGCAACTTTTATATGGTGAAAAATCAATTGACCGTCCGTCTGTCCGTTGTTCCGTCATAGGCCTTTAACTCCTAAAGTATTTAACCTTTCAACTTGAAATTTGCTAGAGTGAAATGTTCCGCAAATGGCTCTCCAGTTATTAGGGAAAAAAAGAAAGAAAAACAACCGCGAATTTTGGCGTGTCAAAATGTGTGATCGCAAAAAAAAAAAACAAACTCTATTCTGGCAAGTGGGATATCGTTCGAAAGAGCTTACTACAAGTACAGTAAAGATATTTTTCAATATTTTTTCGACAATTACGTTCAACAATATTCCGATATACAAAGACGTATGAGAGAAGTTTTGAGGAAAAATATAACAATGTCGGAATTGTCATTGGTTTTTCAGATTAATAAGCTTTTACGAAAATCGTAGTTAGAAATGATGTCAATGGTACGTGGTCTGTTCAAAAAGTATCGCGAATTTTGAATTTCCGCGGGCTACGTATATTCGATTTTCGATTTTTTTGTGGCGTTAGGTTGGTACTCGTGTCCCTCACTTATGCTAAAAAAATCGGCCATTTTGAATGTTTAGTTAATTGTTAACTGCTGTTTGATTATGCATCATTCACGGACAGCAATCGCCTTGACAGGGTCGAGAGTCAAGCTAAGCAGCAGAGCAAAGAAGCCAGAATAAAACGAAGACTTGAGAGAAAAGAGGCTGAAGACATCGACAATGCCGCAGGAAGTCTGCTGTATGGAGCTGGAATCGACGATTCTGTGTAAGTTGGAAAAAAATTTTTTTTTTCACTTTTTTACTTCATAAACTTTAGACGCGTTTTTCTCAAAACTACTTTTCCAAAGTCCGTGTTCACTGCCATTTAAAAATTACTTGACCGATTCATTTCAAACTTTGTACACATTTTCTACATATAAAATACCTGCCCCCAACGTTTAGTTAAATTTTTTTTTTTTACATTAAGGGTGTTTCCCACCCACAAAATGGCGGAATTTTTCGTGGAAAATAACGGTTCACACTTTAGATGGCCGCGAAAAATGTTTAAATGAAAAAAAAAATTATCAGAGAACGTTGGGGGGAAGATTTGATTGTAATTCGACTAAATTTTCATGGTTTTTCATTTTCAGATAATTTCCGGCCGAGTTATAGTGAACACCGCAAATTGTTTTTTTTTTTCAAGACGTTCTGGGGGACGCTCTGTTACGGGCTTATGCTTCAATATTTCTGCATGAAAAAATTACACAACATTGTCAAAAGTATGCTCAATAATGTACAAAAGGTTCGAATAAAATTGCTCAATCCATATTTGAGGAAAAAATCGCAAAAAAAGTGTTTTTTTTTTTACACTGAAACCCTTACCCCTCCCTCAATTGTTGACAGCTGTTTTCGTTAGACGTGTTTTGGCTCGTCTTCGATTTTTGCTTATTCCAAAAAATGGATCATAGAATCTGTATCAAATTTAGTGTGAAAAAGAAAATTAAGTGCGCGGACGCATTCCGAATGTTCACTGTGGCATATGGTGAAGCTACCTTGGACCAAAGCAACGTTTATCGGTGATACAAAATGTTCTCAGAGGGCCGAGAAGATGCGAACAACGAAATGCGTTCCGGACGCCCGAGCACATCAACAACAGACGAATACATTGATGAAATGAAGAAAATAATATTGGCCAATCGTCGAATCACCGTTAGAGAAGTTGCTGGCCAACTAAACATATCGATCGGCTCGTGCTATTCGATTTTTACCAATGATTTGGGCATGAGACGGGTCGCCGCGAAATTCGTGCCAAAATTGCTCAATTTCGAAGAAAAACAGTGTCGCGTTAACATTGCTAAAGGGCCGTTGGACTCGGTCCGCGACGACCCGAATTTGCTCCAGAGGGTCATAACTGGTGACGAATCATGGGTTTATGGTTGTGACGTGGAAACCAAAGCTCAATCATCGCAATGGAAGGTGCTTTTTTGAAATAGGCAAAAATCGAAGACAAGTCAAAACACGTCTAACCAAAACAGCTGTCAACAATTAACTAAACATTCAAAATGGCCGATTTTTTCAGCATAAGTGAGGGACACGAGTACCAACCTAACGCCACAAAAAAAAAAGTCGAAAATCGAATATACGTAGCCCGCGGAAATTCAAAATTCGCGATACTTTTTGAACAGACCTCGTGTACGTTTTCACTTCGACTTGGAGGAATGATACGGAACGCTCGTGCGTATACCGGTTTCTTTCGCGGCTTAAGTCCCTTTTTTTTCAAGTTTGCCTATTATTTGAAATGTTTATTTTACACCTTTATGTACTAATTTTTCGAGACAATGTTTGACAATTTACTATTTGCATTGACGTTTTATATTTTCGTTATTTCCGCTCTCTCTCTCTCTCTCTCGGCTCGAACGAATGATTTTTTCTTGTACCTGTTCGGTAATAACAACACGTCGATTTTGTATCTTCCCTCACGACTATCGTTTTTTCGAAGACCTTGTATACATATATCTATATATTTGTATAGTAATTGGTATCGTCGGGATAGCATGAAAAGGTGTACCCGTGTACCTGCTATATTTACAAGAGAAGGTGGGGTTACAACCGTGGTACATGCCGACAAGTTTTATATACGTGTTATATATATATAAATATATATAAATAAATATATATATATAGTTTTATATCCTGTATTCAAAGTCCCCCCACAGGTTTTCCTCACCCTTCGATCTCTCGTCCCTCGGATAATGCCCCGAGGAGCCCCCTGGCGCGCCAGAGCCTCATTAATTAATCCGGTGGGTTGGAAAAAAAAAAAAAGAAACAAGCAACGTCGAAGCGTGCAACGGGACGTAGCAAGATAGAACGAAGAACGAAGAAGAAGAGGAAGAGTGAAGGGATAAATGAGCTCAAAAGCCCGATTACATATTTAAATGTATGGGTCGTTCGGGGCCAAATCGCGAGGTTCTTGATCCCCTCGACATTTCTCATTTACTATTTTCTGTGTTCGAATGTTAGGAAAATGAGAACCCTACCAATTGTCAACGATTTTTCACAAATCGCTTCGGTATTTATTGACGAACGTTACTCTCCTTACTTTAATCGAATTATTGGAAGAAAAAAAAATGGATATTCATATTGTTCCATGCTTTTTCGTCATTCGATATTTACGAAAAATAATTGCAAGAAACTCGAGGATATGAATAACGAATGTTGAGCAAAAAAAAAATCGTTACAACAGCTTTGAAACATAATTATTTAAAAAATAAATCATTTTTTTCCACGAACTACGATCAAATACGAAAAATATCGAATGAAGAAAGAAAAATGTAACGTTAATTTTTCCCACACCTAAGTCAAAGCAATCTTCAAAGAAATCTCAACAATTCAATGTCTAAACTAGGAAATAATGGCAAAAAAAATTTTTTTTTAATCCGAAAAAATCGCCAACATTCAAAGTGTCAATTTGACACACTTTCGATAATAACGATTAAAACAATTTTGTGCTTAAAAAAATTGTGAGGTTCATGGACTTGTCGATTTCACTTGAAATGTCCCATACACATATTTGATATACACTAGCGGAGTACACCAATATAAACCGAAGCCAAAATCCATAAATACTCTGGCGTGTTAATTCCCTGAACGAACGAGTAAGAGAGAGATTTAAAAAAAAAAACAAAAAAAAGTGAATGATGAAGAGGGGCCAAAGGAGTAAAAAGAGATGCGAGAAAGAGGAACCGAGGTCGTCCTCTCACTACCGGTATTAACGATGCAATCCTGTTATATATACATATATATATAAAGTTAGTGACAAGGTCTCGTGTCGGCGCGAGAAAAGGAGATAATTCGAAGGAAGCGAAAAGTGAACGAAGACGATGAAGCTGCTGTGCTGACTACTCTACAACGAATTTTCGATAATTTTTTTTCTTTCTCGTTTTTATCATCCTTCATTCTCTGTCTCTCTATCGCAATTTGCATAAAAGTGTTTTATATTTTTATCACGATCTCTCCCTCTATCACGATGAGAAGTCATCTCGTTTGTTGTAAGAACGTAAAAAATAAAACTAGATTAACCCCAGTGGAAAAAAAACTCTCATCGGATTGAAATTCCCGAACTTTTGTCAAACGACATATCTCACGACAGAACCAATAAAATTATGATTCGATCTGTCTTCAAATATAATTTCACGAAATTCCCTCATCTCATTCGCGAAATTTCTTTGCGGAAGAAAATTCAATGAAAAAATTAGATTTTTTTTAAACCTTTTGTTATCTAGATAATTTTCTACCTTTCGCACTGAAATTTCTACATGTTTCACGACTGAATTAAGAAATCCGAAATAATTCACAAAAATGTCATTCAGTGCTGATGAAGTTTTTGTCTTAAGGGCGGGGTAAGGGTTTTCACTTTCGAAAAATCGATTTTTTTTTTTTCTTTTCTTATTGTTTAACATTTCAAGAATATGTCCTTAAAATTTTAAACCGATTTAAGCAATATTCTTGAAGTTATGGTCTTATTAAGGGAGGGGTAAGGGTTTCAGCGTAAAAAAAAACACTTTTTTTTGCGATTTTTTTTTCTCAAATATGGATTGAGCAATTTTATTCGAACCTTTTGTACATTATTGTGCATACTTTTGACAATGTCGTGTAATTTTTTCATGCAGAAATATTGAAGCATAAGCCCGTAACAGAGCTTCCCCCGGAACGTTTTGGAAAAAATTTTTTTCTTCACTTTTTTACTTCATAAACTTTAGACGCGTTTTTTCTCAAAACTACTTTTTCAAAGTCCGTGTTCACTGCCATTTAAAAACTACTTGACCGATTCATTTCAAACTTTGTACACATTTTCTACATATAAAATACCTCCGCCCAACGTTTAGTTAAATTTTTTTTTTTTTTTACATTCAGGGTATTTCCCACCCACAAAATGGCGGAATTTTTCGTGGAAAATAACAGTTCACACTTTAGATGGCCGCCAGAAATTTTTTAATGAAAAAAAAAAATTATCAGAGAACGTTGGGGGGAAGATTTGATTATAATTTGACTAAATTTTCATGGTTTTTCATTTTCAGATAATTTCCGGCCGAGTTATAGTGAACACCGCAAATTGTTTTTTTTTCCAAGACGTTCCGGGGGAAGCTCTGTTACGGGCTTATGCTTCAATATTTCTGCATGAAAAAATCACACAACATTGTCAAAAGTATGCTCAATAATGTACAAAAGGTTCGAATAAAATTGCTCAACCCATATTTGAGAAAAAAAATCGCAAGAAAAGTGTTTTTTTTACGCTGAAACCCTTACCCCTCCCTTAAACACGTTGTCATCGATAAAAGTCTAATTCAGATACGGAACTAAATTTGGAGTTGAAAAATAATTGAGAAATATCATTTCTCCGCTATGTTTAATTCGCTGCATACTCAGACATATTTTTAGCTTAGTTTCATTGTATATTGCTTTAAAAGTAATATTCATGAATATAACGTTTAGTTGTGTCACGACTCAGCGTTACCTGACACATCCTTAAATTTTTCCCAAAAGACTCGAGTTCTTTTTATAAATTTGATCCAACAGAGAGGCCTTCTCAAGGCTTCGCACGAAAAAATTCTTTCGCACAAGGCAAAAGAGACGTTTGCAAATATTTTGAAGAACCGAGAAGAAAAAAAAAATCGACAAAGCGCTCTGACGTGGCTGTGTCGAGATATCGAATTTCCTACAGTCCTTTCGTACCCCTTTTTTTGCAACGTGTCGTTGTCGCGTTTTTTTCTTAGTAAACAAAAAAAAAAGACAGTGTTTTTGTTTCTTCCAGTTGTTGAGTATCGTAGAATACGGTGTTTGCTTTGTGAAACTGCCTGTGTATGTATAATACAGTCTTTCGTGTGTATTTTTTCGTTCGTTGTCGTTTTTTTCAACGTCTAGTAGTCCGTTTAGAAATTCGATCCATGAGAATAATACGGTACTCGGATGACCGTGTGTTCAGGCGTTTGTAGTGATTGAAAGAAGGGTCGCCAAGTTTTCGAATGGAACGAGATCAATTCCTCGAATTTGAGCGCGAACTCGAGCGCGCCGACGTGCCTGCTCTTTCTCTTTCTCTCTTCCTCTCGTTCGCTTCCTCTTTGGTCCACGAGCGTTCATATCGAATTAATCGTCTCTTCAAATGGCATCCTCTGTCGCGGTCGTCGGTTTCGTCTGTCCCGTCGGTCTCTCTTTGCACCCTCGCCCCTTGAACTCTCAAACGCTAAATTCTAAACCCTCTCACTCGCTCTCTCTTTATCTCGACTGTAGAATTTCCATCATGAGAATTTCGTTACAGTCAGCACCTATAAATGAACGAATCCTTTAAAGCAATAAACACCTTCCACCCCCTATTTGAAGAGAAGTCTTGTTTTCCCCTAGAGATTGCTTTCTCCTACATATTCATGCTGGTGTTAAGAATTTTTAAAAGAAAGCGAACAAGATAAAATTTAGCAATGACTTGTTTTAAAAATGGATTTTTGAAATTTGTAAACCCACCGAGCAATTGAATTGAATTTGGCGAGTCTTGTTAGTTAAATGGAAAATTGGGCAATTGAAAATTCATAGAATTTTAAATTTAAAATAAAGAGGTTAACGATGTGACGTATTTGTTATTTTTGTGCTATCCAGCACACTTTTTATATACTAGAATTTCAGAGAATTTGGAATTTAACGAAAAATTACTGCAAAAGCTGCAACTCCAAAGAAACATTCGTTCGAGGCAATTTTTTCTGAATTTGTATGTCAAGATCCGATACCACAAATTTTGGAATAATTGAAGCTTAATGAAAAATCCTGTATACTCAAAATGTACATGTTTCCTCGTAATTTTTCTTCATTCCCAAATCTTGACCGCTTTATTATGGCAGTTTTCCAAAGAACTTCCAAAAAATTATAAAATCGAACGACGAGGGTTTTTTTCAAATTTGTTTTTCATACATGCTACTGGATCCTTGCGGTGCAGTATTTTGCAGATTTTTCTGTGTACGATGGGGGAGAAAAGATAAAATTGTATGGGACCGGACAGTTTTCAGATAATGCTCGAGCCAGACAACTAACAAACGAAGCAAAATGTATTGTTAATCCCAAGATTAAGCGAGCTTAGGAGCTTTTGGATATTTTGAAACATTGCTCAACGTTGTTCATTGCTGATGGCTCGCTAATGTTAATTTTATAGAACAAACAAACAGTTTTCATCGCACAAGCGCTACAATCATATTTAATTTGTCTTTCACACTCTTTATGTATTCGCAACAATATAAAAAGGCTTTACCACAAAAAAACAAGTGTCTAACGTTAGAATATGAAAAAAAAAGTCTTTAGACAATAAGACCATAGTTGCAAAACAAATTTTGCTAAAAATCTTCTCGTCAAATGTTCCTTCTGCCGGAGGCTTTGTTGTTCAACAATATGCAAGCCAAGAAAATAAACCATAGTTCATACTTGCACAAAATTCATCGATAAAACGGATGAAAACCAAAAAAGAAACTCACTGACGAATAACCAAAAAAGAAACTCACAGTTTTCGTTGTCCAAACTTTGGCGATTGGTCCCCGAGACGAGATATCGAAAATTTCCCATCGACGGAATTCTCCGCTGTCACTGTTGCCGATAATCGTGCGGATTTTCATTGGATAAACACACTTTTCACTGAATAGTTGACTCGGCAAATATCTGAAAAAAAAAAAAACGAAAAACGTAGGAAAAATATAATGAACACCACGAGGCGTGGCGAGGTTAGGAACAAGAGAAAAACATCAAGACGGTGAATAGTTCGAGATGATGAATATTCATAAATATACCACTTTGTAGCACGCACGATTTCTTGTTTGCGATTATTTTCGTTAACTAAAAACTGGTAGGGCCACAATGTATCATAAACAAACACTGACTGTTTCGAGGGAAGGACCGGCATTCAATCGCGCGAAACGTTTTTTTTTTCACAATGGCGCAGCGGCGGAGGGGCATCACGGGCATCATCATGTAATACGGTCGCCGTTAAAGGAGGAAATAGGGTTAGACGGTTCAAAAAATCGATTTTTTTTAAATATCATAAATTGTTAGTAAAAGTCTTGAAAAATATGTTCCCAAAATTATAAATGAAAATTCCGACTCGTTCTATTGTTGTAAGCCATTAAGGGGCGAAATAGGGTTAGGACAGCGTTTTCTCAATGATTTTCATGAATTTTTTTATAGTATAAAAAATTCAATTTATAGTATAAAAACACGTCTAACCAAAACAGCCGTCAACAATTAACTAAACATTCAAAATGGCCGATTTTATTCAGCATAAATGAGGGACACGAGTACCAACCTAACGCCACAAAAAAAAAAAATCAAAAATCGAATATACGTAGCCAGCGGAAATTCAAAATTCGCGATACTTTTTTAACACAGACCTCGTGCGTTCGTATGCAAATTTTGGAATTTTTGATAAACGATATCTCGAAAACGGTACGGTGAAACAGTCTCAAATTTCGCATAAGTATTCTTCAGTTCTTTTTTTTAGTTTTTCCCAAAAAATTCATTTAAATTTGATCTCCCCTTCATTTCCGTTAGAACTACCTTAACAAAGGGACTATGCGCGCGCAACCTCGTAAATAATAATGAAAAACAAACAACCGAACGGGAGCAGCGGGCATCGATAAAAAAATAATAATAATATTAATACTATCAATAACAATAATAATATTATCGAGCGTGATACATTGTTCTATCCTACGAGGAATTTTTCAACAAGAAGTTACCGTCGTGTGCTTCGTGTACTCCCGACTTACCGAGCACGAGAAGAAAAAAAGAACGATGCCCGAATGTGACGCTGCCAAATACACTTGGAGAAAGAGTCATTGCATCAGAAGTTGTAAGATTGCTAATTAATTCGGATAGCTTCTCGAACAGTTGTATTTTCCATATTATCACGCACTGTCGATTTGACGGACGCAGTATCGTCGAATAAACGAAGATTTAACGGATAAAAACGGATTGGACAGGACTCGATTGTTTTCACAAAGCGGCAAAAGCACCAAACAAAACTCTTACCTCTTTGTCAGGCGTTCGCGACTAACGCGAAGAATGAGAGAGATGCGCGACGTCGACTATGGCGCCAACACACACGGACTCACGCTCCCGTAAGCCTGTCAGGGCCGTCTCGAGGATATTCGTGCCACGTACGCGCAATTGGCGAATTTTGATTTTTCGATAAACTTTAAGCATCGATCTTCTTGCCAGAATCAATAATAACAGATAGATATTGTTTCGAACTCAAATTTTCACATACGTATTTCGTCGTTCTCGTCCATCGTACGTTTACACCGGTTTACTCGTGTCGTTCTTCCCCCTCCGCGAATCCGTTCTCCCATCCTAATTTCTCGTATATCACGGCTCTCGCTCGACCGTTGTCCATCAAGCTAAGAATTAGCACAATCGCGTGTTTCGTCCGCTCGTGTGACGATAGCCCATTCCGGCCAGTGATCGTTGAAAAGTGTACATCGCGATAAAAAAATTCTTTTTAAATAAAATTATTTGCACCCCGCTCCGCTCGCAACGCCATCATCGCCCGTACTTTGTTACGTCGCTGCTTCTTCTTCGTTTTCAACTGTTTATCGAGGATGGCACGATGCGACGCCATTGTACGTGGTGAACAAAATATGTTGTAGATCGTGTCTCCGATAAATCAATGTTTAGTCAACGATATCGCGTGTCTTGCGTTCGTATTTTATGAAAATATTGTAATATATAGTAGCTGCGATGTTGCAGAAGCGATAATTCGGTCGCATCGATCGTCTCGAAGAGTTTCTCGGCGTGTTTAACATTTTCGTAAGTGTCGCGTATATTTTATCTCGCTCCCTCTCTCTCTCTTGAGCGAACAACGCCATTTGCGACGCCATTGTGCTTAGTGAAAAAAAAAAAACGTAGGTCGTGTTTAGGATAAATCCAATGTTTAGTCAACAATATATCGCGTGTCTCGTGGCTGGTTTTCTGTTACGAATAACGTAATTAAGGCTTGATGCCGATCTAACGTTCTCGTAAGTGTCACAATTTTTTTTTTTTTGTTTCTCCCACACAGCTCGGTGAAACATTCATCCCGAAGAGAGGTCGAACGTTCCGTAAAAGAAGAATACAAAAAGCAACGATGGATCGTCCTTGTCAGCAACTCTTCAACGAACTCTTCGATCTCGATTTGGAATTTGAAAAGAATTTCGCCAGGGAAATGTTCAATCGTGCGCAGGGAAAACATACGAAAATACGGCGATTCGAAGTGAGCTAAATTTTCTTTTACCGTTTATTATTCTTCTTGAATGTTTCACGTTTAACGTGAATAATGTATAACCTCTAGGGTGGCGCATTTTATAAAAATTTTCAAATTTTCGTGTGGGCATGTTTTCAGATAATAGTTGACTATAAAAAACAGACGTTATGATTTTTTTTAGATTTCTAAACTCAAATGTAAGGCTGCGCTACTGATTTTAATTCCTTATGAACTTTAGCCCACGATGGGGGAAATGAATTTTAAAATTAAACTTTTTGTCAAATAGAAAAGTAGGAACATTAGTGCAGGTATAATTATTATCATAGTAAGTGTACGGATATTGCGAGATTATTAACCTCGCATAATTTACCCGTTTTATCAACCTCTTGTATATAAAAAATGTATTTCATTCCTATACACTTTATTCGATTCAAACGAAATTTAACAAAAATCATTAAATTCGTGAACAATATTTAAAAATGAAAATTTTATTGAAGAAAAATGAATGTTGATGTGATAATTCCATTTATTTTTTAAATCGTTGTGATTTTGAATTAGCATACGAATTCCAGGCAATATATATGTAACATTTCATTTGAATCTAAGAGGCAAACGACGGTCCGAATCTTCGAGATTTCGAGATTTGTTTTTGTTTGCCTTTCGGCTTTGTGAGGCGCGACCCCAGGATGACTGCGAGGTAGACGAGGAAATTACGATGGCTTGGCTTCTACCTGGAAAGACTACTGTGTACTTTATTTACGATCCGCGCTTATATTATTTTTGTGTGACGAAAGAGAGCGGCCTCTGTCCCTCTTCGTCAGTTTTAGCTTAGTATTTATATAAAGATGAATTTCGAACATTCGTTTCACGATAAATGAACGAGGTAAAGAAAGAAAAAAATCGTACCGTTTATTCGCGCCCTAAAACGGTGCAGATATCACAAACAACGAAACAACAGGTTGTTGATATATATGGGACATTCCGCGCTAACTTGACCGGATTATTTTTTTATTACCGTGGAACGCCCCATATCTCTCTATATTATATAAATATATCGTCATCGCCTCCCCCGCGTACAAGAGTTGAGGAGGTGAATCAAGTCGGATTATGTTAGAAGGGATAAGACGACGAGACAATTGCGAAATGAAACGATCGTAAAATTATTTTCGACGGGAATCACGAACTGTATCTCTGACTTTGTCCAGTTTCGTGATTCCCCGAGTGAGACGAACAATCGTGATACCAGGAGAGTTCGTCTCACTCGGGGAATCAGCCTACCGACCGTTGTCCAAAAAGTGATTTGTTTCGATTTTCGCGTTTTTCCCGTTGATTTTTTGAGTTTTTGGAAATAACTCGGTGTTATTCGTAATCAGCGGAAAATTTCCGATCGAATAGGGTATCGAAATATTGAAAAAAATTTTTTTGGCATCTTTTGCCTACTTTTTCAGAAACCTTAAAATTTCGAAATTTCAAATGGCCATAACTTGACTCTGGTTTGATCGATTTTCAATTTTGAGGAGGGTTTTGTGAATGTCTCGAGTAGACTTAGAGAATGCATTTTGGATCATCCCGATATCTCGATTATTGTAGCCGTGAGAGCAGGTTGAAAATCGGCGAAAAAATGAGAAGGGGTATGGATGGAAAAATTCGCAAAAACCGATAGTCCAACTTTGAAAATCTATGAAAAATCGAAAAAAAATCGTAGCTCAATATATGAAGCGGCATTTTAAAGGTTGAACGGTTACGAAAAGAATGAGCATAGAGTGGGCTTTCAACTCCATCGGGAAGCAACGTTACAGCGATTTTAGTGAAGCCACTTCTTTTTGGCCGAAACGCAAAAAAATTTGGAACTTTTAAATTTTCTTTTAGGACGCTATATCGATGTATTTTGACTCGCTGATTACTAATTCAGTAGCCATTTCTTTGAAAAACTCGAAATTTCATTGAAAACCGTCGAAATAGTGATTTTTTTAGTTTTTCGCCTTTTTCTCATTGAAAAATTGACATTTCGACTAAAACTCGGTGTTATTCGTAATCAGCGGAAAATTTCCGATCGAATAGGGTATCGAAACATTGAAAAAAGAGAAAAAAATTTGTTTGTAATTTTTTGCCCCCCTTTTCGAAAACCTAAAAATCTCGAAATTTAAAATGGTCATAACTTGGCTCCCGTTTCATCGATTTTGGGTTTTAACGAGTGTTTTCAAAACGTCTCGAGTAGACTTAGAGAATGCATTTTGGATCATCCCGATATCTCAATTATTGTAGCCGTGAGAGCAGGTTGAAAATCGGCAAAAAAAATGAGAAGGGGTATGTGTGGAGAAATTCGTAAAAATCTATGGTCCGACTTTAAAAATCTGTGAAAAATCGAAAAATAATGATAGCACAATGATTCAAGCGCCATTTTGAAGGGTTTTCGATCACGAAAAGAATGAGCACAGAGTGGGGTTCCAACTCCATCGGGAAGCAACGTTACAGCGATTTTAGTGAAGCCACTTCTTTTTGGCCGAAATGCAAAAAAATTTTGAATTTTTAAATTTTCTTTTAGGACGCTATATCGATGTATTTTGATTCCCTGATTACCAATTCAGTAGCCACGCCCTTCAGAAACTCAAAATTTCGTTGAAAACCCGTGTAATAAGCTTAGCAAGTGATTTTTTGAGTTATGCTCAAGTTTTTGCTTGAGTGTTGCCTTCCACCAGGCTCTAAGCTTTTTTTTTCATTCGAAAATTATTTAAAAAAAATAAAATAAATCCTATCGAAAATACTCGGGATGCTATATAATTTTTTATATAAAAATACGGCTAAAAATGTCAATAGTGAAAACGTTTCGTTCGACAAACACTTATAGATCTTTCTCAAATCGACGATTTCGAGCTAACTCGTGATAATTCGCAGTTCCCCTTTGGAACTGTTTTGTACCAAAATGGTGAATTACACGTAAGAGGTGTACGAGCGTATAATAGCGGAGATTGTGTTCTCTTTGTGAATTTGTTGGGTGCACGGATATGGTTAAGATCGTGCGGTGTGGTACGATGACCAACGGATCGCCACTCTGGTACACCAGGTTCTCGCTTCTCGCTTCTCTTTGTTCAGCCTCTTATAAGAGGCTCTGGCAGAAGAGAAAGAGAACGAGGATTCTCTGGATGATGAGAGAAAGCTTACGCGGAAGTAGCCTTGGGTTGAGAGCATCGGTGCGGTTAACCGCAACGACCACGTCGACTATTTCCCTCTCGCTCACTCCCCTTTCTCCGCGGCCATCCCTTTCGCTTCCAACCCCCATCGTTTTCTCTCTACGCCACGCAAACTCGAGCAGATGCTACTTTTCACCCTCTCCTCTCGTACACTCAAACACCCCACTAAAACCCTCTTTTCGTGCCTCTCCACCCACAGTGAATCCCGGCTCGCGAATTTTCATCCCTCCCTCTCTCTTCTATTTTCGTACTCTCTCTCTCTCTCTCGTTTTCATGCTTTTCCTTCTGACGAAGCCTTCCTCTTGGAATTCAAATTTCCGATTATTCACATTCTACTGTCTTTCTCTCTTTCACCCCATCCCCTTACATAGACATCCCTCGTTTTTTTCCAATGTACAGAGGTTTAACGAGTCAATGGCGGATACGAATTTAAAAATAAATATATGATCGATATCAAGAAATAACTTATCGCAAAGTCTTAAGGGGGGGGGGGGGGGGGGTAGGGTTTTAAAGGCGAAAAAAAGCATATTTTTATGATTTTTTTTGCGGCGACCTGAGTAATATAATTTTATCAAATAGAATTACATATTATTGTACAACTATTGAAGTATCTCAGAAAAAATTTTCAATGAAAAATATTGATAAATAAGCCGGTGACGTTGAATCTCCAGAGGCGCCTTGAAAAAAAGTGGTTTTGCGGTGAACATTATAACTCGTTACCGGATCATCTGAAACAAAAAAATTGATATGCATTTTAAAGGTGATGTATTTCTCGAGGTAATCAGGAAGAGTTTTTTTTTTTTTCTATTTTTTCTATTTTTTGCAGCACTTGGAAGTGAAAAACGCAATTTTAGCTCAAAAAATCGCGCTTAATTCGTTATTAAATAATTGAAAAAATTGAAAAAAAAAAAAAAACTCCTCCTGATTACCTGTTGATTTATGTGAAGAAGTAATGTTTAAATTTTCAAAAGGATCGGTTCGGTAGATTTTGAGTTGTAATGTTCACAAACTTCGAAAATGACGTTTTCGGGAAAATCGATTTAAAGTTTTTTATACGTACCGAGCGTCTACCGAGCAGGTATAAAAATCAGTTATCACGGCCGGTCGTTTGAAACGCTGTAACTCCGTGAGTTTTACTCCGATTGACTTGAAATTTATACACAATATTCTCGACATATTGTTCATTCAGAAAAAAAAAATGCAAAAAAAAATAATTTAAAAACCCTACCTCCCCCTTAATGGCGATCAACCGATTTGTTTTCACCCTCAACGGCTATTTGCGATTTTCCACAGAAGGAACAACGGCCCTGATCTATTATTCGGTTAAAAAAAAAAAAAAATAGACAAGTAATTATTTATATTGACAATTGTGGGGCCGTCGTACCAAGAGAATGTCATCAAATTATCTTTTTTTTTTTGCTCGAGGACAATTCAGGGGGAGGCATTCCATGGGAAACAATTTAACATTGCCCTTAGGTGCTCGTCATTACCCCGTTCTCTTTTTCACCGTCCTTAGTCGTATTTCGCGCCAAGAGACGGCCGAGAGAGGGCACGACTGTACGCAGTAGTTATATCTCGCTCGTACCCTTTTCACTCCCTCGTACACACCGTACAATCTGTATGTGTGTGTGTGCGTGTGGTTCTCTCGAGAGCACACGGTCGTTCGGTCGGTGTGGCGGCTTCGGTCTCGGTGGAGAGAGCATCGAGCACCGAGGACATGTATCCCACCCAACGAACACGTAGACCGAACACGGGGCAAACCGGCTGCGGCGACGCCGGCAGCTCCCCCATATAACCGCAGTCGACCAAGCGCGACCGACAGCTTCGCCAACACTATACTAGTCTCTCTCTGTCTTTCTCTCCACATACAAATACACATACACTCAAACTCGATCCTCTTCGTTTTCTCTTCATTCCCTCCCCCGTTCCTTTGCCCTTATGTACTCTTCCTGGCTTCCTATCCCATCTTCGTATATTCTCATCCTCTTTCTCTCTCCATCCACACGCCGTAACGCGAACTCGTATAGTTATTCACCAACCCCGCTCCGCGGTTTCTGTTCCTTCCGCGGCCGTTCAATTCCGCCCTCAAATAAGACAAAGAGATGGGCGCTGCTGCTGTAAACCGGCATTTTGTGGCCCAGAGTTCTCGCGCGCCCTCGACACAGAGAAACAGACGGATAGAGAGAGAGAGAGAGAGAGAAAAAGAGAGCTGTTTTCTCAGCGATGAATAAAAAGAGCGGAAAAGAGCTCTCGCAATAAACTCTCCGGAGGAACGAAGCTGGACGGAGGTTCAAAGAGAGAGAGAGAGAGAAAAAATGGAAGGAAGCCAGAAACGATGGAGGAGTGCTGCTGCCGCTGATGCTTCGTGAGAGTGCAAAAGGACACAGGCAGCGCACAAAGTGCCGGGGTTATAAAAAGTATTTAAAAAAGAGGAAGAATGAGAGGAAAGAAAAATAGAGGCGCGAAAGAGCGACGGGATAAAAAGAATGAGAGAAAAAAAAAAACAAAAAAAAATGAAACGCGTCCCTTCTCGACACCCGCGGCGAAGATTCGCGCGCGTCGAATCGCCCCCCTCCTTATTCCCCTTCTTTTGACGCGCGGAGAGCTTATAAAGTTCCTCGTATATCTATATATTATCTGCATAAATAAAATCATGTGTATATACAGAAGGAGAATATTCCTACGCGATTGTACGAGTGACGTGAAAAAAAAAAAAAAGAAATATACGAAGTGGCGGAAGAACAGAACGAGAGAGAAGAACAAAACGAGAAAAAAGAAAAGAGAAAGAAAACTGCGTGTACAACCGGAAACGAGCGTGTGGGATTGTCAAATGCGCGTTTAGGACTTCCAGTTTGTAATCGATGTTCACAAGCACCAGGGGCAAATCTACCCTCCCATTTGCCGCCTCTCGTGTCCCCGGCATTATAATGCTTCAACTGTTACGCTATATACCACATAAATAAATCGTGTATTATACACATACACGCAAAATGTGTTACAGTGTCCAAAGTAGAAACGAAGAAGTGAGCTGCTCCCCGCCCCGCCTTCACTCGAAGCCATGACAATGGGGTTTTCTAATCCTCCTTGGATTAAGGGTTGAAAAGACCCCTTGCGGTGTACACTGCATTATACCATGGGGAATCGAGAGAAAAAAAAATGAAACCAGATACAAAAGAGCGAGAGAGAGCTTGAGGGAAAGTAGGGGGAGAATTTGACCACTACCAATGTGGCGTCTCGATCGTGTATATGCGATCGTTGTAGGAAAAGAGGCAAACTCACGGTCCACGTTGATACAGGCCGCCATATATACCCCTGAAAACACACCGCGACCGAAGCAAAAGGAGGAAAAGCCTTCGGGTAATGGGATCGACGTTTTCGTTATGTTACCCCCCCAATCTCATGTTCCGTCTTCCTTTTTCTTTCGCTCCAGCTCTGGCTCGATTACACACATACACGGACCTTACGGTCCTGTTAGGAGAAAAGGACGTTAAAAAGCCTCATTTCACGGTTAAAACGTACGTCGTATGCCCTTTTGCCACCGAGGAGCATTCCAGGCACGCAAGTACATGGACTCGTCTCATCCTTGTATACGTAGGCCGGTACGGTACATCTTTTCGTCCCTCTGCTCGTCCGAGCCCCCTCCCTTTCTTGTGCCACGGTGTTCTCTCGTACATACACGGTTAGAATCGCCGTTCGCCATAGTCCCCGGGGTTTCTATACCGTTCGACTATATTCCCGGCTATTCTGTGTTCAACCCCCACATCGAAAAGAGCGCACCGGCCAGAGTCGGAGGGGCGAGAAGAAAGGCACGTTGGAGAAAAAAAAAGAACGAGAGAACTTCTCGGCTGCTTTTATACACGTATAAAGATGTGTGGCGGTGTGTGTACGGGAGCGAGAACGCCAGTGGCAGAACCTAAAAGTGTATGCACCGGCACACAACACACGCGTGCGAATTCGCGAAACCTCGCATCCCCCGATTTTCCTTCTCTCTCATACCAGTTCGCAATCGCTCTATAACGTTCTCCGACTTTACCCCCTTGCCCCTCAATCCTCTTCAGCGTTCGCCGTACAATCACTTCACCCCTTCCCCTCGCCGCGACTCGTTCCATCGCTTCTCTCGTGCGCGATCCATCCCATTGCCTCGCTCCTCGCTGCTGCGCGCACCAAGCTCGCCGTGTTTTTACCCGCGTAGACCCCTATTTTTCATGTTTCGCTGCGGCTTCGCGTAGCACCTTCGTTCCGTGGGGGGGCAGAAGCGGCGGCGTCGGCAGCAGCGGGAACAGCAGCAGCAGCACAGCAGCTATATGGAAGTGGAGAACGTCGACGGGAGAGAGTAGAGAGAGAGAGAGAGAGAGAGAGAGAGAGAGAGAGAGAGAGAGAGAGAGAGAGAGAACAAGCAAGAGGGTGGAGAAACGTCGAGAGAGGTTATGGGGTAGGATGAGGTTTGCTAGGGTCTGTACGTTACTACCTGGTATTCTTTCTCTTTCTCTTTTCCGCTGTTATAGCAATGCCCTGAGCCATACGAGCCATCACGATCCGCGCGGACCGCACGAGCTCCCGTCCAACGGAAGAAACGTTCGTGAAAAAAAGAAATTGCGGCGTTTCATTGGACGTTCTCGAGTTTCTCGTTTCGTCTCTATGAACGTTGGTTCGTCGGGAGGTTTCAAAGAGTGGGGAGACACGCTCGCCGATTGGCCAAGTATAGCCCCGAGAAGGCTAGAGACTGGCTGAGAGATTCGATATCGGCAAGCTATAGCCCCGAGAAAGACGTGGTCCGCGTGGACTCGTACGTCGAATGCTCGTGTGCTTCCTTTACGACCCGAGAGCGGACGATAGCGGCAATCAAGTAGGAAACTGCTTGGGAGAGACTAGCTTTCTCTCTCTCTCTCTCTCACTCACTCTCGTTCCGTGCGTGATATTCAACGTTGACGAGAGAAACCCTTACCAACACCCATATATAGAGGAGAAACGACGATTCCTGTACCTACCAGCGCTATAAACCCAAAGCTTCCTATACCCAACCACACCATCACACCGCGTGGGTTCTCCATCTCTCTCTCTTTCTCTCTGAGCGTTCACTCTCCTGCACACAATTACGTTGCCCAGCTATACCTTTCATGGCTCAACTATATACACACACACGTGCACACAACTCCATATTGTATATATACTACCACACCATTAGACTATTACTGCACAAATGCCAGTGGGACGTTATACTCGAGCTTGGAAACATATACTTACACCTGCACGCTCGCCCAAGCAAATGCGGCACGGTACGTCGGCCTACGCATACAAAGTACCGTAACACACGTACGGCCATCTTGTATACCCTCTCCGTGCCCCGGCCGTTTTCGAACGTATATCAACTGCTGAAGAACAAAAGGGCCTGTGCAACATCGCTCTTTCCTCGAAATCGTGCCGGTTAGGTCCCTTTGTTTGTCAGCCAGTTGATAAACACGTGTATAGGTGTGTTGTATAGATTCTCCGAGAGTAAAGCGAGTGAGAGAGAGATAGAGAGAGAGGACACACAGAAAGTACAACACCGGGAGAGATACGTGAGCGCATATACGATCGCGCGAACACGGATCCTATCCTCGCCACTCTCTCTTCCCCTTCCTTCTCTACATATATATATATAAATATACATATAATCTGTGGCGTCAGTTGGGCGTCAAGTCATTGCTCGCCGATACTCTGATACGCCCTTTTGACCTTGACAAAATAATATATACACGTAATACACCATCATCCCTCTCGATTCTTTCACCCGCCCCCTTTATTCATCTCTTTCTCTCGCTTTTTCACCCTCAACGTTCCTCTCTCTCTCCCTCTTTCTCTCTTGCTTCCACGTTTTACTGGGAACGATAGCGAGAGGGTTGGCGGAAGAGCGTTACAGGGGTTGGTAAAACCGGGTGATGGAGCCGCCATATTTGTGGTGGTGTGGGGAGTGAGGGAATTCACGAATTGCGCGAGCGAGAGGAATATACGTTCATACGACAGGGTTTGAGAGAGAGAGAGAGAGAGAGAGAGTGAATGGGGGAGCGGGGGTGAGTTTGCACGGGGTGGTAAAAGGAACGAGAGAAGGGTAAAAGGGTGGGGAGTTTATGCGGACATCCGTGTCAGCCGGGTGACGGCCATTTTGCGAAAAACTTTCGATTTGTTTGCCCGAGCTTCAAAACCCTACCTCTCCGCCGCCTCACCCCCTCTTTGGCCCCGCTGCCAACTCTCGTTCTCTCTGCCGTTCGGGGTGGCATGGCTAATACCTGCCCCGCGCGTATGCCATCCACCCCGTTTGCCCTGTCTCGTTTACCCTCTGTTGGATTTTCAACCCCGTCGATTTTCAACCAAACTCCCCTTCGTTCGGGGATGAAGCTGAAAAAAAAAAGAAAAGAATTTTTTTTTGTGACGAGCATACTCCACGCTCGGAATTGATCCGAGGGGGATTGAAAAATAAAAATTTCTCCGCGAAGATTTCACGGTAACGCGGCTTTCCGTGGAGAATTTTTCGATCGTTGCAATTAAATAAACGCCGGCGGAGTGATAATGGAATGATAATCGGGGTCGTCGATAATAATAAACGATGTGGAACACCAGATACGACAATGTTATATATATATATATATATATATATATATATATATATATATATATATATATATATTCATTTAGTTTGTATATGTATATGAATGTATATAAACGAAGCAGAACCAATAATGTGTAACTTATGATTGGGGAATATCGTCGACTAATCCGTTCACGACCGCAAAATCCGTTACAAATAGATTTGCATGATACCCGAAACGCCATCCGCTTCAGCGACCCTTTTCCCCACCCCGCCGGTCCATCTCTTTTCCCTCGCTAACACCCCACCGATCGTTCTCGCGTTTCACCGCTTCGCGACGCCACTTGGTGCGCGCGGTCGAACCGGTGTGGTATTCGGGACGCGCATAAAGTGTCCTAGTTTGCACCCAATTCTAGTGATTACACCCAGTGACTATCAAACCACCCCCCTTTCTCCCTTCTACAACTACCGATCTCACTCTCTCTCTCTCTCTCTCTCTCTCTCTCTTCGTGAACAGTTTCGCTCTGCGGCCGAGTTTGAATTAAATTTTCACTCACCGTTTGCCTATTTCTGTGTATATACCACTAAAACGAACGAACGATGGAGATCATTAACCCCTTTGAGGCTAATGGTTTTATTTTTTTTGGCACACAGAAATAAAAGGAAACGTTGTAAAGCAATTTTAAGTTGAAATATATGCAGTATTGAATGAGGGACATTATTACAACGCGGTATTGACCTTTTTAAAGGTCATTATTTACACATTTAGACAGACGAAGGATGAACATTTGTTTAATTAAAGGTCAGGAACAGGCTTCCGGAGAATTCAGGAACTGGATCTTGTAACATGATTCGAAAATTCCCCTTATTCAACAAATTTTAATCGTATCACTTCTTAATTGCGCATTAAACAATATCCAATGTTTTGGATTTTACTTGACACTCCTAAATAACCAAAAGTGAGAATTTTCAGTGTTATTACGTTATGTTATATTTCGGGATAGTCCTGGAATCCAAGGAAAGACCCAAAACTGCAATTACATTGAAATTAAAGTCCTATACATTGACCTGTGATTTAAACATGCTCATATTCATACAAGTACGATATATATGTATATATTGTATGTGTATTAGGGCGATTTTTTTTTCGGCTATTTTTTTTTTAGTCCCCACCCGAAATTTTGTTGGATATGTCGAAAAAGAAATTCCCTGAAAGTTACAGCCCTTAATATCAATTTTAAGTACTTTCCCAAAGCGTGAGAAGATTTTCCATCTAAAATACACGTAAATCGATTTTTTTTTTTTTTTTTTTTTTTTTTCAAATTTCTATAACTCAGCCGCATTTTATGCTATCATATTGCTCATGGTTTCGATTTACTCAGAATGAAACAATCTAAAAAAGTGCCTTTTGCGGTGAAAGTGAGAATGGTACTGGTGAGTTGGTCCAGGTCACTCAAGTTGATTTTTACCCAAAATTCTCGTTTTTTTGCTCTTATCTCCGAAACAAATAACTTTACGAAAAAAATGTAAATGAAAAATTTGTTGGAAATTTAATTTCCTACAAAAAAGGACCTGTCGACCCAATTGCTTAGATTAATATTTCTTGAGATATTGAACTTTAACTTATGAGTAGTATAAAATTTACAAAATATGAAATATTAAATAATAAAGAAAATGAAAAATAAAAAAAGTTCAATATCTCAGGAAATATTAATCTAAGCAATGGGGTCGACAGGACCTTTTTTATAGGAAATTAAATTTCCAACGAATTTTTTCGTTTACGTTTTTTTCGTAAAGTTAATTGTTTCGGAGATAACAGCAAAAAAACGAGAATTTTGGATAAAAATCAACTTCAGTGACCCGTACCAACTCGCCAGTACAATTTACACTTTCGCCGCAAAAGGCACTTTTTTAGATTGTTTTATTCCGAGTAAATCGAAACCAAGAACAATATGATAGCATAAAATGCGGCTGAGTTATAGAAATTTGAAACAAAAAAAAAATTCGATTTACGTGTATTTTAGATGGAGAATCTTTTCACGCTTTGGGAGAGTACTTAGAATTAATATTAAGGACTGTAACTTTCAGGGAATTTCTTTTTCGACATATCCAACAAAATTTCGGGTGGGGACTTAAAAAAAAAATAGTCTAAAAAAAAAAATCGCCCTAATGTGTGTATAAGGTATATATAATTGCGAGGGAGTGAACACCGACCGATCGTCGACCGCCGCCTCGGTCATTCGCGTAACTAATCGCAATAATTGTAAAGGAGCTATCGTACCGGTTAATACGCTGTCGAAACGGCGTCGTTCTCTCGCGCGCCCTCTCCCGGCACAGCACATAACGGAGCACCATATCGTTCGAAATGGGATGAGTGAATGCCGGTATCCCGATATGTATTGCGCCCGTCGCCTCTCCTCTCTCGCCGCGCGACTCGTTTACGTCGCGTGGTGGGGGTAGCGGCAACGGCGCGTAGTCGAGACTCCGCTCTGTTCCCCCCACCCTACCGCCACGCGCGTCGTCAGTAGCTCCGTGGACTCAGCGAGGTGAGGTTGTTTCTCGCTCCGTTTTCTCCGCTACGCGCAAAATTATCGTTTTCATCGTGAATTACCTTTTTTTTTACTTTATTCATTCAAATTTCGTCAGTTCGACTCGACTCTCGTCTAGTTCCTAGTGAAAAAAAAAAAAGGAGTCCACCACTGCTTTGCGCCCTCAAGGATTAATATTTACCTGCCGCGTGTTGTGTACATTGTGTGAGTGGATTTTCATCGTCAATTTACCGAAAATAATCGCGATCACCGAACATATTTTTCATCAAGCGAGAAATTGAACGAAGTTGAACGCGAAAAATCGTGGAAACTCCGGATTTTCGATGTGATATCGCAAATTCTCGGATTTCATCGTAATTAACCTGACAACATTTTTTTCAATTACCGATACACAATAACAATAATAACAATCGAACGCGTAGGCGTAAGATTTTCGTTTATTTTATTTTTTCCCTTCGGATGTTTCACGTTCCGTTAAAATCCATTGGAATTTAGTGCTTTTGCGTTGGAGTATCTCGGGAGGAACTGAGAGAAAAAAAAAAAAGCGGCACGACGTCGAAAGCGGCGTGTCCGTATACACAAGCGGAGGTGGCTGCTGAGAGCGTCTCTATCCGTCTCTCTCGCACCACAGGCCACGAGACATCGAACATTTGGGGGTTTTCTCTCTCTCTTTCGCACGCCACGAAGCGCCTCTTCTCTCTCTCTCGCCCATACACTCCGTCGATCTACATTACCGACCGAAGAGATCCTCTCTTCCCCCACGAGGAACGCTCATTGTTCTCGAGTGCTTGTCGTCCTATTTTCTTTTCTTTAGTTTCTCTTTTTTCTTTTCTTTTCATTATCCACTCGGTTCTTACGATCGCGGGAGGTGAATAGCGCGATGAAATTATAGTTCGCGTATGGCGAACGATTGGATGGCGAGATACGCGGATGAAACGAGGATTATTCAGAAACGTCGTGATTTTCGTAAATTCAAGCTCATCAACGACGTAAATGAAAGCTTAAAAAAGCCCTCTAGATCGTAGCCCGCGTGGCCAAAGGGTTGCAAAAACCCTTTTTTCTTTTCGTTTTTTTTTTATTTATTTATTTATTTATTTAATTTCTTTCGAATTCGTCGCCGTCTTCGCTCTTCAAACTAAGAAAGAGAAAAAAAAGTGAAGTTCTTCGTTCGACCGCCGCGGCTGTTGTGCGTGAGTGTGGTGTACGACCAAGATGTCTGGCCTCTCGTGATTGTGTTTGTGCGTATTTATTCGCCTACCGAGGTGCGCGGCGAAGGATTTATTCCCGCCTGCCGAGGGAAATTATCGAACGCGTTTTTACGCGCAAAACGTGCGTGTGTGCTCGCGGCGTCGAAAAGTGTTTAATCAACGAGGAACGGGAGTTTCTTTCCCACATTATTGGTTTTTATCTTTTCCCGTTCTAAACGTTGGGAAAAATGTATCCCAGTGCCGGCATCAATGCCGCCGCTGTTGCCGCAGCTGCGGCCGCAAGACATCCGGTAAGATTTTTTTTTTTTTTTTTCATTCATATTTATACTATTACTAGCTGACCCGACGGACGTTGTCTTGTCTGAACTATGAATATTCAATTCGAACTGGAATAAATAATGAAAAAAAAATAAAAATTATTTTAAAAACGTGTTTATTGTAACTGAAAATAGAAAATTGACTGCCCTTGGTGTTTCTGTATAATCATGTATACCACGTGTTAGCATGATGCTGAAGTTTGCATCGTTGGAACGCAACGAAAATAGTTTTTTTTTATTGTAATTTTC
Organism: Oxytorus armatus; assembly: GCA_958009045.1. Lineage (NCBI taxonomy): Eukaryota > Metazoa > Arthropoda > Insecta > Hymenoptera > Ichneumonidae > Oxytorus > Oxytorus armatus. Next base: position 1,540,348 of record OY253746.1, on the reverse strand, counting down.
ACTACTGCTCTCGCATCTTTTGCCTATTTAGGCCCAGTCCTTCAAGGAAGACCCCAAAAAACGTTTTATCGATTTTCGTCCGAGAAATCGAACCTCAAGGAGGATGAATGGTATAAAACAATCTATTTTCGTTGCATTCCAACGATGCAAACTTCAACATCTTGTGTTAGCTTATCAAAACTTACCATAAATCGATATTGAATTAAGGTAGTAGTCTCGTAACTTAAGCCGATTTTCGTGTCTTTTTTGGAGGTCGTTTTTTTGTAAGAAAATAAACATGAATCGTTTTGGATATTTAGGATGTTTTTATTCACATATTAAAGATACGAAAAAAATTTTTTTTGAAAAAATTTAATAGTTTATTATTATTGATCGAAGTTGGCACCACGAAAAAAAAGCGCGTGGGTGGCCCCGGTGATTTTGGCTCTTGATGTTATCTGAAATAAAAAATTCTTGATAATTCTTAATCTATAGACATGTCATTCTGGTTGGAACTACTGAAGTTAAATTTCATCGATAAATAACAAAATGGCGGACTTTGGAAAAGAAAGTCCTTTTATTTTAGCAAAGAAGGGGTTGTGAAATAAAAAGAAATTTAACTTCAGTAGTTCCGACCAGAATGACATGTCTATAGATTAAGAATTATCGAGAATTTTCGATTTCAGATAACGTCAAGAGCCAAAATCACCGGGGGCCACCCACGCGCTTTTTTTCCGAGGTGCCAACTTCGATCAATAATAATAATAATAATAAACTATTACATTTTTTCAAACAAATTTTTTTTTGTATCTTTAATATGTATATAAAAACATCCTAAATATCCAAAACGATTCATTCTTATTTTCCTACAAAAAAACGTCCTCCAAAAAAGACACGAAAATCGGCTTATGTTACCAGACTACTACCTTAAACTTTTGATATAAGGCGTCATTGCGGTGAACTAACTGCGCTGAACAAACACTTCTCAAACAACTCACTCAACAAACTCAAAACTGGATAAACGCTCAGATCGAATGGACTATGCAACTAAGAAATGAATAAATTAATTTTTTGATCCATAGATGCCGACCGATTGCATCTATTAAATCACATTTGCTTCGCGCGAACTGTCAAACGCGCGAAGGTTACATAGTCGTCATGTTTTCTGAAAAATTTCCAATTTACTGCGCAATTTTCTTAATCTTTCTTTCCGCACGAACCTTCTACGAAGTTTAGAAAACTTGAAAAAAAAAAATAGACTAATGAAATCGGTAAAGTCGCTGTCAAGTTATGGCGTGACCGAGGGAAATAGGGATTCATTTTTATATATATAGATATTCATTTTTTATCGACTAAATGATCGAAATTATTGCTCTTAAGATTATTTACACATAAGAATGCATGTACGTTTGGATTTTATGAATTTTTTTTCAATGGAAAACAGGACCATGCGTGACAATTGGAATATCAAACATTCAAAAAATGAAGGGAAGTTAGTCAACGAACCTACAAGCACTAAATAAGGCATATATGTACTTTATACGCACATATGTGTTTGTGTGTGTGTGTATAGTGATATATTGTGTCATGTTGCGTGGCCATGGGACACGTGTCTCTTTGCCAGGCTCGCTAGACCCGCACGTGTTCGACACTCTTGCTTTACCCTCCTCATCAGTCGCTCTCCCTCTCTGTCTCTCTCTCTCTCTTTCGTCCACTTTAGACTCGTTGCACCACTGTCCAAGATTCATCACGTTCAATTTTTGTTTTCTCGTATGAAAAAGAAGAAAAAAAAATTTGTTATACAAGATTTACGGATGCTTGGGGCTAATCACATCCGAAAATTAAATTCATTAAATTTTAAACATAAACAAAATTCACGGTTTTTAATTTTCATTGATTGTCTATTCTGAGAAAAAAAAAAACATCAGTACGATAGTTTCTCATTTTTTAAAATTTTAATCCGTTCTCTCTTTGGATTCTTTGAAAAGTTCTCTCGAGCGCGGCCAATGTATATATATATGTAATTAGGACGATTTTTTTTCGACTATTTTTTCTTTTCAGTCCCCATCCGAAATTTTGTTGGATATGTCGAAAAAGAAATTCCCTGAATGTTACAGCCCTTAATATTAATTCTAAGTACTTTTCCAAAGCGTGAGAAGATTTTCCATCTAAAATACACATAAATCGAATTTTTTTTTTTTTTTTTTTTTCAAATTTCTATAACTCAGCCGCATTCGCTAATTCTTAAATTGGTCGTTGTGGTGGTGGTGGTGTTGTTAATCAATTACCGAGACTTTGTGCCATTAGGCGAAAATCTCATCGCGCATTAGCGAACACATTTTTCTTTCCACGTATCTTTGTAACTTTATTCCCGTGTTTTTTTTTTTTTTTTTTTCATTCTATACACAAAAATTGCGTAATGAAAATAATTAATCGTTTAACGAAAAATTTCTTTTCACCCTCAAAATGTTAAATCCTCATTCGTCATCGTCGAAAAAATGTTAGAGCCTAAAAAAAAAGTTTCAGTTAATCGTAATGCAGAGCTCGTTTCCTGGAGAGGGAAAAAAAAAACAATCGTCCAAACAATATAAATGAAACACTGCAAATGGCAATATCTTTTTCCTGAAAGCATTTATGAGAGACTTCACTTAAAGTGGGGAACAATATATTGGCCAAGAATTTTTCGCGAGCCCTCAAATTTCTCAAGGGTAGTTCCACGAAGAGATTTGCCGAAGAAAATTTGCTCTGAATTACGTTTTTCAGGCTGCCATTTGTATTTTTGTATTTTTTCGCTCGATGCGATCGTTTGCTAGTTGAAAATTACTAGAAAAAATTTGGCGGAGGGAAAAATCGTCCCGCTTTATACACAATACACGAAAATAACCGCCCATAGACGTTCGTCCATTGTAAATACGTTTATCCTCACTCGGCACACAAGAACCGTAATTTCAATTCCTGTAATATGTGTAGTTGGGCATACACGTGCATCTACATATACACGTTAACGTCGACCCTCTAACGTATATATGCATATATACGGGAGGGTTTCGTCATAAAAGCACCACAGACCCTGAATAAGGGGTTCCCAAAATGAAAATGGCCGACGAACCGAACAAACAATAATGATGCAGTCACGCGGCCTCAATATGATATACAATACATATATACATATGTATTATATATATATATATATATATATATATATATATATATATATATATATATATATATATATACACATATTTGACATAGGAAGCGGATATGGGGCGTTGATAGCGCGCGAGCCACCACATCAGCACGTGGATTGTCTCCCTTACGTCGTCACACCAAGAGCACCGATATACAGCAGCGACCCTAAAATAGGGTGGGGGTTGCCCGTTAGGGATTGTAAGCCACCTTTACCGAGCTCCAGAAGGAGGGTGGTCTCGACAATGACCGGCAAAACGAGGCCAAAAGAGACAAAGAGAGAGAGAGAGAGTGAAACGTTGAACGTGACGAGGGTCGAGGGGTTTGTTGCGTTACACCCCTAGTGAAACGCCGAGGGGTCTTCACGAAAAGGACGAGGGTAAAAGAGAGAAAGAGAAAAAAGGGGAGAATTTCTAAAGAATTATATGCCCCTGCTGGGCGCTGATACTAAGTAGTCCGTAGTCGTACGCGCGCATTTAGGTGGCCATTACCCAAAGTGAGCGCGTGCCTTTCACTCGCACTTTGTCCCCACGTCCCGTTCTCTATCTTTCTTTCGCTTTCGCCTCCCCTTTTCGTTTTTTTTTTTTTTTTTTTCTTTCAAATTCCTCCGCACTCACACTCTTACGTTTATGGGTTTCCGGTCGTCTCGGAGAGCTAGCGCGAGAGGGAGAGATGGGGAGAACTAAGTCACCCCAACTGACGCGAATCCCTGTAAATATTGATACTTTTAATCGGCCAGTTTAGAACTCGTGTTAAACCATCAACCATAAAGTATCACAAGAGAGGGACCAATGAATGTGTGTCCGCGCGGTTGTCTGCGTGTGTGCCTGCCTGTGTGTGTGCACATGATTCTCCTCGAGCAATTTTCGCGGCATTCGCGCTATGTTTAATTTGACGCTCAAATATGAACAGCTGAAAAAACTTCGAGCGATTATTCTTTACATCTATACACACACACACACAACGTTGTCGGACGCGCAAATAAAATTGCGTTTGTTGTAAAATTTGCGTTTTATGAAAATACCGAGTTTTTATTTATTTTTTCAACTTCGCAATTCCTGGGCTTAAATAGAAATCATTATTATTATTATTATCACAGCTGTCGATTTTAACAAAATGGTAAGAGCACAAATGTCCCGAATAGATAAATTCACGCCAAATAGAGCACCAAATTTCCATGTTAGATAAATCGATTGTGCACACTTGATCGCGTTAACTTTATCGACGTTTTTCGTTGATCGTCGACGAGGAAAGAAAAAAAATATCGATTCGCAAACATTGTCAGGCACGATCGAACACCGGCCAACTGTCCGGGGTGCAGGGGGGGGGGGGAGAACCCTGCCTTGAAATGTAACGAAAAAATTGATCCTTCTGTTTCTATTATTCTCTTTTTTTTTCTTATTCCTTCAGGCCATCGAGCCTTTCGCACACGGAAAAAAAAAAGAGGAGAAATAATAATCCTGTGAAAGGTACAACAATGGCAGAGAAACGAAGAGATATACACCCTCTCGAACTACGAGAACCGTATTACTCGAGGGAGATTGCGGAGGGTGCCGTAAATTGGTCCACTAAGGGAGACCATTTTCAGAGCTCGTAGAAAGAGAGAGGGATGAGATCCGTTTTCAAGCCCCCCCCCTCACCCCGCCCCAAAATACAGAGCCCTCGTTTGCCAAAGTGTATATCTCATCCCTCTCTTAAACCACTGTCCCTCGTGTGGTCTGGCTCTGTAGTGTCTCCCTTCTGTTTTCTTTCATACCTCCCTTTATATTCACATATATGTATATATATCTCGATGGTTTGAATTTTTGATTTCACGTCCCTTCTCACATACAATTCTCTCGAGACTTTGCTCCGAGCACTCTCGAAATCCCAGACGCCGTTCATTTGCGTTTTTTTTTCTCCCCCCTCGTCTTGTAATCTTCATTTTTTTCGTTCTCTTTGTGTAAATCCAACTGTGTCTTCGTATTTCTCACGACCCCCCCCTCTCTTGGGTATTTTACTCGAATAGCAATTTCGGTTCAGCGTTCTCTCGATATTTTTTTCACCAAAAAATCGCCAGCTTTTTTCGTTTTTTTTTTATCTAACTTGGAATTTTTCCAAGTTTTTAAAACACACTCAATCGCTAATGCCAAGGTAGGAAGGGGAAAAAAACGAAAAAAAAACGTTGAAGGGCTGAGATTTGAAGTCTTACGTAAATTGTGCAATCAGTTTTTCTTTGATGTCACAAAATAACATTTTTTTTTCTTTTTTTAAAAGACACTTTTACATTTAATCCAATGTAGAAAAATATATATTTTTTTTTCTTCAATTGCAATTTCGATCGACCGAGTGATTTGATATATATATATATATATATATATATATATATATATATATATATATATATATATATTTCGTCTTCCAGTCTTAGTCCAATCATTATATACATTTGGAAATGCATGTGGACCGAAAAAGCTGATTTTTGGATATTGCGGGGGGGGGGGGGGGGCTTAGAAAAGCTTAACTTCAAATTGTCGACCAAGATTTCCTATGTGCGTTCTCCGCCATCTTGAAATAAGTGTTAAATTTTGTTTTTTTTTGCAATAACTCGGCTCTCCGTCGAGATACGAAAATTACGATGGAATACTTTTTTGTTGCTTCTCTTACGCTCTACAATTTAGGTCATATACATTTTTCACCTACCGTTCATCGTTGTTGAGATATCGAACGAGAAAGTAAAAATGTTTTTTTTCTACAAAAACCACCAAAATGTTTTTAAAGATTGTTAAATATAATTTTACAGTTTTTTGTCAAATTTACGTAAAGAAGTATCTAAGAAAAAAGTAAGTTAGTAAAAAAGCGAACATATGAAAATATATATACATATATTTTTCAAATGTTTCACAGTCGCGCCTCATTCTTGCCGTCTCCTCTTTGTGCGGTGATTCGCACGTTGTCCATGCTCGCCCGACGATTTATATATATGTGTGTATATAAATGTATAGAGCCAAAAACAAGTTTCACTACCTGAATTTTTTACTTTCTCGTTCGATATCTCAACAACGATGAACGGTAGGTGAAAAATGTATATGACCTAAATTGTAGAGCGTAAAAGAAGCAACAAAAAAGTATTCTATCGCAATTTTCGTGTCTCGACGGAGAGCCGAGTTATTGCAAAAAAACTAAATCTAACACTTTTTTCAAGACGGCGGAAAACGCACATAGGAAATCTTGGTCAACAATTTGAAGTTAAGCTTTTCTAAGCCCCCCCCACACAATATCCAAAAATTAGCTTTCTCGATTCACATGCATTTCTAACCCTTTTTTTCGACGTAATGACTGGACTATCTGTAATCTTCTCTGAAGTACCCGATGTAACGTATAAAACTTTCTGCCAGTCCGTACGTAAATAAGTCAATGTTCGAGAAGTATCTTTCTCAGTCTTAAAACGGAAACGAGAAAATAACGTAAAAGGGTGGGGATCGAGAGTGTTCGTGGACCATAAATCCCCCATTGTACTCTCAGAATTGTGTTTACGTCTGGTCGCATTAACAAACGTGAAACCTCTCCCAGTATCGACCAAACCAATCCCACCTTCTCTCTTGCTCTTCCTCTTACCATTGCGAGGCAAAAAAAAAATCCCTCTCTCGCGCGCTCTCGTTTAAATAATTCTCAAATTACGTCTCGTTTCACCGTCGACGATGTGCCCGTCGGTGGCAGCGCAAACACGACGAAAGATTGGAGTTGCTTGGCGACCTCTCGAGTGGAGAGAAAGAGCCAAAGAGGGTTGAGAGAATAATACGAAAGGGAGAAGGCGGATGAAGAGGGAGAACAAGTCTAAAGAAACATATATATATATGTATGCATGTATGTATATATATGTTGTCATGTATATAGTTTGAAAAGCCTGCTCTCTACCAGTCGCTTTTCAACCTTCGTGGCAATTTTCCTCGAGTATTTTTCCATCGTTTCACGACGACGACGAAGACGACACAACGACGATGGAAGTTTATCCAAACGATCGAGTCTCGAATCGTCGACTCACCCCGGCAGTTTGTAAGGTTTTTCTTGGTTTATGAGGTTATATATATATGCGAGTGTGTGCGCGTGTGCCTATCTATTTTCGATACGACCACACAATGCTGAATGTAGATTTCAACACCCACGGATAAATATACCGATAGCTAACAGACAAAAGGGCCTAACTCGCTGGGTTTAAGAGGTAATAAACATTGTGGGTTACGCCATTTTGTTTCCTAGCAATCGATTTATAGATTTGTGTGCGCGCGTGTGCGTGTCTGTACTCATATATATTTTATATACAGTATGACCTCTCGATCCCACTTATTTCTTCTTTATTCTTCTCGCGCACTTCTTCACGTACGCCGATCATGGATTATCTACAATTCGACGTAAACCTTTTTTTTTTTTTCTCTTTCAATCGCAACCATTCATTCTTACTGGTATCAGCTACGTGCTCGCACGTAAACGATTATCGTAAAGCTCGGTAAAAAAAAACGATCTTTATTCGAGACCATGTGATTTTAATGATTTTGAAGAATTACATTTTTTTTTTTTTTTTTGTTATCTCGTAAATATAGTTATGAGCTTATTGACACCGAGATTATGATTACTGTCGATGAAGGAAAATTTTTTTTTCCCCCAGATTTTACAGAAGAGTTTAGAAAATATTTTTATTATTTTATTTTTTCCGGCCAATAAAACTTACTTTCCGCACATTCTTATTGAAATAAATTTTAAATAAAACAAGTGGAACATAATTTTTGAATTGTCCTTCTTTGATTTGCTCTCTCGAAATTTCGGATTTTTCAACATTGGAACGTTTCGCGAAATGAAAAAATGTCTATCGTTCGAAAAATCGATAAAAATAAATATAACATTATTTTCATTTTTATTTAATCGAAAGATTTTAATCCGCAATCTTTTCGCTGCACAACTAATGAAAATGTGTAACATTTCGAAATCATCACAGTATGGTTTTTTCACCTTACGAACTTTAAATTTCCATCAATTTTTCCGGCACATTTATACCCTCGCAAATGGAACATCGAGAGAACAGGGATAATGGCCGAAAAAGTTCTTTTTGCGTGCTCGTTGACCCCGATAAAGAAACCCATCTGGACGAATTTTTCCGGATCGTTAGTTGGCGCGTGTGTGCTTTTAAAAATCGTCGAGAGCTTCGGTCGAGTGTTCAATGGCGACGATGTGAAAAGTCTCTCTATACCGCCATATCCTCGTTTTGCCCACTTTGCAACAGTGCTCGTCATGACGCAATATTCTCGTTGCGTTTTTTTTTCTTTTTTTTTCGTCACATCGAAAAAATTCACATTTCAATCGTGCGCTCGTACCTTTTGATGTTATTTTTTTTATTCCTTTTTTTATTCCCTATTTATTCCGTATCATTACAATTCGATGATTAGTACTCGCGGTAGAATGATGAGAAAATGAAGAAATCGAGGGAGAACGTAATTGGAGTGGATAATCGAGTGGGATAATTATCTTGTAATTTCACGAGACTCGAGTGAAAATAATGAAAAAAAATACGTAATAATAGACGTTGGATTTTCGTTGAAAAAAATAATTGTTTAGATTCTAACACTGTGTGTATTACACGCTGGTGTATACGCAGAAATTAATGCATATAAAACACGTGGATATCTATATATATGTATATATACGAGGTTTGTTCAAAAAGTATCGCGAATTTTTAATTTCCGCGGGCTACGTATATTCGATTTTCCATTTTTTGTGGCGTTAGGTTGGTACTCATGTCCCTCCCTTATGCTGAAAAGATTGGCCATTTTGAATGTTTAGTTAATTGTTGACAGCTGTTTTGGTTAGACGCGTTTTGGCTTGTCTTCGATTTTTGCCTATTCCAAAAAATGGATCAAAGAATCCGTATCAAATTTTGTGTGAAAAAGAAAATTAAGTGCGCGGACGCATTCCGAATGTTGACTGTGGCATACGGTGAAGCTACCTTGGATCAAAGCAACGTTTATCGGTGGTACAAAATGTTCTCAGAGGGCCGAGAAGATGCGAACAACGAAATGCGTTCCGGACGCCCGAGCACATCAACAACAGACGAAAACATTGACGAAGCGAAGGAAATAATATTGGCCAATCGTCGAATCACCGTTAGAGAAGTTGCTGAGGAACTAAACATATCGATTGGCTCGTGCTATTCGATTTTTACCAATGATTTGGGCATGAGACCGATCGCCGCGAAATTAAGATGTTGAAGTTTGCATCGTTGGAATGCAACGAAAATAGATTGTTTTATACCATTCATCCTCCTTAAGGGATAACACCACTGTGACCCCCTGTTTTTTTTTTTTTATTTTTCAAGAATTTTTTTTTGTAGGAAAAAAAAGAGATATTCGAAAATTTTTTTTGGGTTTTGTTCCTTGTTTATTAATGTATCAAAAAACATTTTTTTCACATTTTTCACGCCGCATGGTGGCGCTGGGGAAGCTCTCGCGTCAGGTGCCGTCATGTCCGCAGTGGTTCGCGGCACGCAGCAGAACTCTCTTCAACGTCGATCTGAAAAAAAATACCGAGTGTTTTCGTTAATAATATGATATTTTGAAGAGAAGTACATAGGATTTTTTCGATATCTCAATAATTATAAAAGTTATAGCCTATTTTCGACAAGAAATTTTGCTCAAAAATCATTCTTTAATTTCGAAGGCGTGCCTATTTTTTTTAAAACAATATTTTTCCAAATCCCTATGTACTTCTCTTCAAAATATCATATTATTAACGAAAACACTCGGTATTTTTTTTTCAGATCGACGTTGAAGAGAGTTCTGCTGCGTGCCGCGAACCACTGCGGAGATGACGGCACCTGACGCGAGAGCTTCCCCAGCGCCACCATGCAGCGTGAAAAATGTGAAAAAAATGTTTTTTGATACATTAATAAACAAGGAACAAAACCCAAAAAAATTTTTCGAATACCTCGCTTTTTCCCCACAAAAAAATATTCTTGAAAAATGTGAAAAAAAAACAGGGGGTCACAGTGGTGTTATCCCTTAAGGTTCGATTTTCGAAGACAAAAATCGTTAAAACGTTTTTTGGGGTCTTCTTTAAAGAGCTGGGCCTAAATAGGCAAAAGAAGCGAGAGCAGTAGTGAAAATTACAATTTAAAAAAACTATTTTCGTTGCGTTCCAACGATGCAAACTTCAGCATCATGCGAAATTCGTGCCAAAATTGCTCAATTTCGAACAAAAACAGTGTCGCGTTAACATTGCTAATGAGCTCTGTTGGACTCGGTCCGCGACGACCCAAATTTGCTCCAGAGGGTCATAACCGGTGACGAATCATGGGTTTATGGTTATGACGTGGAAATCAAAGCTCAATTATCGCAATGGAAGCTGCTTTTTCGGAATGGGCAAAAATCGAAGACAAGCCAAAACGACGTCTAACCAAAACAGCTGTCAACAATTAACTAAACATTCATAATGGCCGATTTTTTCAGCATAAGTGAGGGACACGAGTACCTACCTAACGCCACAAAAAATCGAAAATCGAATGTACGTGGCCCGCGGAAATTCAAAATTCGCGATACTTTTTGAACAGACCTCGTACATATATTTATATATATATGCGTGTGTATATATGTGTTTGTAAGAGTGTATACACAGGTATTTACAACTCGAGTCGAGAGGCTTCTTTTTCCAGTGTCGATTGCGATAATTGCGTCTAACTGCTCGGCAAACTCTCCACTATGGTTGGTTGCTCTTGATTTTTCTTTTCTTCGTCTGTTTTTATGTCTTTCGTTTCTTTTTTTTTTTGCTTCATCATCGCTGAACTTCCATTTCTCTGTTCGTCCGCGCGCGTCGAGTGATATCGAGATATAGATTGAAGTAGTCTCGAGAATGAATAAAGTGGATGAGAATAAGAGAGAGAAAGGAGGGAAGGAGATAAAAAGAGAAGGATGAAGAAATGAAAAAAAAAAAAAAAAAAAAAAAAATGTCCAAGCTCTCGTTCACGGTAGCCCAGCAGCTCGCCGGCGGGGGTATTACCGCTCTCTCTGACTGCGAAACGAGGAAGCCACCTCCATGCGCGCGCCGCGAGAAGAGACAGAGGAGAGAAGCAGCTAGACGTCGGAATGGCACTAATTGGCATTAGGGCTGGCAGTTTGTCGTGTCCCGTGCGCGCGGAGCCTAAGCGATTCGTTCGCCTCTCTCTATCTTTCTCTCTCTCTCTCTTTGCTTTTATATATTCGCTCCTTTTACCGCACTCCATACCACCAGCGAGAAAGCAGCGAGTACAGTCGAACCTCTCTCTCGCTCTCTGCCAAGTTTCATCATTTTTTTCACGATTTTTCATTGTTACTTCTTTCCTTCCTCCAAGTAGTCGCAAAAATTCACAATATAATTTTTTTTTCTTTTTTTTCTTTCAATTTTTCATTTTTAATTAATCAGAAAATTGGTTTGATCGAGAATATCGCTTTGGTTGACGTAAAATTGAATATTTCGTACAATATATTTTTTGTACATCAATTTCTCGCTGTCGCATTCGAATGAATAGAACAATTTACTTGTCTACTGTTTAAGGTAGTTCTAGCACAAGAAACGGGAGCCACGTCGTTGTTGCGACGTTGTCATGCTCACTAAACGTAGTTCTAACACGTTGCTCTACTCTTATATCCGTGTGATTCATCTATCTGTTTGTATGCGCGCCGAAAGTGAGGTTATGGATGTCAGTGACGCGAATAAAGACAGCATCAAAAAGATGTCTAATAAAAGATTGAAAGGACAATTTATACCGACAAAAGAGCTGCTCAGAAGGGCACAAATTAGCGCTGTTATGAGCGAGCGTTGGAAAGAAAAACGTAATAAATCAATCGACGAAAAACGCGACATTTCGAACGTATGCGAAGGAAATCGCATTTTCAACTTATCGGCTCTAGCAAACGATCTTCAGTTGCAAAGTTTGCAAAGACACATTCTCATTCAAAAATATAGTTAGATGATCAAAGTATCATGAAAAATCACGAAAGCATCGGTATGTAAGATTTATGAAAATTTCAAAACAATAATGATTTGATTAAATACAAATTCTATGACATGACAAATGTATTATTTATTGCTGATATTTTTATTTCTATTCGAATCTCAATGAAAAACCGTTAAAATCTTTCTATACATTCAACTCCGAAGCATTTTCCTTTTGAAAAATTTGAATTGCCGCGCTGCGTCGATTTGTATCATACACACGCACACACACACATGTCGCGCCAGTCGTAATAAAGCGACGTTGTCATGCTCACTAACGAGCTCTTCTAGCCCCAAAACTAGTCCATACTTTTTGACTGCACGGTTGAAAATTTTTACTGTAAAATATATGTTATTCTTCATCTAATAAACTAATTTCGTGCCAAATTTCAAGAATTTCTATCCACTCCTTCGTACATTTTGGTGACTAAATATCCAGAAAGTGCTCATTTCGTATGATGAAGTTTGCATCGTTGGAACGCAACGAAAATAAGTTTTAACATTCTTAATATCCATTATTGCTCTCGCTTCCCTAGCCCATTTAGGCCATAAGGGCCATTCCGGGCCATTTACGCCCAGGACCTTAAAGGGAACCCGAGAAAACCGTTTTAACGATTTTTGTCTTCGAAAATCTAACCTTCATGGGGCTGAATGGTATTTAAAAAATGTATTTTCATTGCATTTCAACGATGCAAACTTCAACATCATCATTTCGTTCGATATAGATTTTTGTCTTCGAAAATCTAACCTTGGGGGGGCTGAATGGTATTTAAAAAATGGATTTTCATTGCATTCCAACGATGCAAACTTCAACATCATCATTTCGTTCGATACAGGTATACGTTCGTATGCAAATTTAGCAATTTTTGATAAACGATATCTTGAAAACGGTACGGTGAAACAGTCTCAAATTTCGCATAAGTATTCTTCAGTACTTTTTTTTCAAGTTTTTCCCAAAAATTCATTAAAGTCTATCTATTCTTCATTTGCGCTGAAACTACCTTAAAATTCAAAAAATTATCGTTCACCGAACACTATCAATTTTACTTTTCAATGATGACAATTTTTTTCGTTTCACTCGTGGAAATTCACTTTGAAAGTAACTTTTTTTTCTAATATAAAAAATTATCGAAAAATATGTTATTCGCGATTCTACTGTATTCCTACACATTATTACATATAAGCTTACACTGTACGTACTGATATATATATATATATATATATATATATATATATATATATATATATATCGATATCGGCGTTACTAGTTCTCGAGCCACGTTTCTCGCGCGATGCAGTTATTCAGCGTTCCGTCTCTCGTTCCTTCTGTGTGTGACTGTGTGTGTATTTTATATCTACGTCGTTGTCGTGTATAATGGGCGTTGAGAGTCGCTTCTCGCATCGCGTCCCGGCCATAACAGTATGAAATAGTACTGAAAAAAAAAATAGAGAGAAAAAAGTAAGGGAGTTTGAGGAACGACGAAAGAGGCGCACACGGTAGCCCCGTCGTTCAGCGTTTAAACCGAAATAGAAAGAGAGTTCGAAGGAGGCAAAGAGTTGTGTATAAAGTACCATAGAGAGATATAGCGGGGGGGGGGTGGGGAAAACGCGGATAACTCGCACGCGATTCAACGCGCCCGCTAACGAGTATAACTTGGAAGCCAACAGCCCGTAGAATCCCTCTTGGGAACTCGATTTTCTCGTTTAATACTTTTCTTACTCCCTCCACCTCCTCCTTCTCTTTCTCGCTACTTCGCGTTTCGAAGTGAGAGGACGAAGAGATATATCCGTCCCCCACACACCCCTCGTCCGACTTTTGCTATCTCTCATTTCCTCTCCCTCTCACTCTGTCTCTCTCTGGCGAAGCTTGCCAGCAAACTGGCCAGTTCTCGAGATTTATATTCGTTCACTTTGAAGATAGCATACTTAAGGTATTGGTTATACAGGGTGTTTCAAAACTTAGCTTGGCTCCTGACCTATCAGAAAAAACAAATATGATTTCGATAAAAGTCTCATGGTTTTCGAGAAAAAGCGTCTTTTTTGATTTTTCGGAAAATCGCTACTTAGTACTTGTTATTCCGCTATCATAGACCTATCGATTATTGATTATTTTTCATTTTGGGAAATGACGAATGATTAATTATTCAGGATTTTGGTAATGGGCAATGGGAACTGATCCCGTTACGGGAGGGGTAAGGGTTTCAGCGTAAAAAAAAAACTTTTTTTGCGATTTTTTTTCTCAAACATGGATTGAGCAATTTTATTCGAACCTTTTGTACATTATTGAGCATACTTTTGACAATGTTGTGTAATTTTTTCATGCAGAAATATTGAAGCATAAGCCCGTAACAGAGCTTTTCCCCCAGAACGTCTTGGAAAAAAAACAATTTGCGGTGTTCACTATAACTCGGCCGGAAATTATCTGAAAATGAAAAACCATGAAAATTTAGTCAAATTATAATTAAATCTTCCCCCCAACGTTCTCTGATCATTTTTTTTTTCATTTAAAAATTTTTGGCCGCCATCTAAAGTGTGAACTGTTATTTTCCACGAAAAATTCCGCCATTTCGTGGGTGGGAAACACCCTTAATGTAAAAAAAAAAAATTTAACTAAACGTTGGGGGGAGGTGTTTTATATGTAGAAAATGTGTACAAAGTTTGAAATGAATCGGTCAAGTAGTTTTTAAATGACAGTGAGCACGGACTTTGAAAAAGTAGTTTTGAGAAAAACGCGTCTAAAGTGCACTGCTAGCCCGACCGCCCGCAGCTGTTAGAGGTATAGCGTTAAAGGCCAGGAGATTAATAAGACAATAACTTCAAGAATATTGCTTCGATCGGTTAAAAATTTTAAGGACATATTCTTGAAATGTTAAACAATAAGATAAGACAAAAAAAAATTCGATTTTTCGAAAGTGAAAACCCTTACCCCGCCCTTAACCATTATTCTAATTATGAGAAATGATGTCGGATCCAGTATCCATTTTTTTTTGTTAATGTGTTATGGTAAACGAAAAATTTGCCATTATTTTAATAGTCTCCAATGGTATTTGCTTGATTAATTATTATTTTCCGGCGTTAATGGAAATCCGATTCATCGTTATTATTATTATTTTTTGTTTTTAATTACGCTTTATGTGTACTTTAAATGTCTACAAGCGTTTGTACTGAATAGGAATGATTTAGAATAATTGGTATGAGTATCGTAGTCACACGAGAATATTCGCGAGAACAATATATATTAGAATTAGCTCGTCGACGAGTATGTTATATTGATTACGATTGGAACTCGCAACTATTCGCATGCGAAATGTAAATCACTTCGTTGCTCGTAATGTTTGTAAATGCATCATGCCATATATAGCGAACGTATAGCCGCACATAGATATACTATTTCTCCGTCATTACATTTCCCAGCAATATTCCTAACCGCTCTCTCGCCAATTTCTCTTCTTTCACGACCATTTCTGCTATTATGTCGCTCGCGGTGATTTACTCGCGAATGTGGGCGCGACTGGATGCACATCGCGCGCCCAATCACACGATTACGAGTAACGACATTTATCTCTCGTTTTACTCCTACACACATACACACGAAAATATATCTATAATACAACGAGTACGTAAGGTACAAGCGCATTTTCTTCAACAAGAAGCCAGTAGCCATTGCCCATTATATATTTACCCCGGATGACTATACAAGTCCCTCTTTATGGATATATCTCGTTTATCTCGTATTTTCTCTCTTTCACTAACGCACACAGACACGCGCAACACTCGGAGATTCCTCTTACCGTATAGAAAACGAAGATGATAATAAAACGTGAACTTGCCAATATTTTATCCTCATTTCTCTATCTTTCTCTCTCCTTCGTACCGCGTGTGTGTGTGTGTCGCGTTGTTCCTCGACCGTAAAATCTTCGAGGAAGACTGTCTGTCGTTTTCATTCCCAGGGAATTGTAAAAATTGCGAGTGAGGGTGGTTTCTCTCCAGAGATATATATATATATATATATATATATAGGGGGAAAAAAGGAGAGAAAAGAGTAGTAGGAAGCGGACAAAAGATAAAAGAATGACGACAACGAAGAGATGAGAGAAATGAGACGCGAGTAAAGTTGCAATCGCGAGTAAGATCACGTAGCGGAGAGGGGTAGCGTGTGGGCTGACCGTTTCTCGAGATGCGACGACGACACTCGAGGATTTAAAATAGAGAAAAAAAAATTTGTTAACTCCCCAGTCTCGTCGCGCTCATGCTCCCTCGACGAACATATATAACACTTATATACTTTTTAAGTATATAAAGTACGCGTATAGTTATTTATGTCTGTATGCTTCTTTCCATACACCCATACGCCCTTAAGGGGGGAAATAGGGTTAGGACAGCGTTTTCTCAAGGATTTTCATGAATTTTTTTATAGTATAAAATTTGGAAATTAAAATTTAATTTAAAATAAAATTTGGAAATTGGGTTAGGACAGCGTTTTCTCAATGATTTTCATGAATTTTTTTATAGTATAAAAAATGAATATAATTTATTGAAACTTTGAGAATATTTTATACATGTATTTAAGTATATACTATAAAATTTTTGAAGAATTTTCTTGAAAAACACCGGGAATATTAGCGACCCCATATTGCAGGTCACAATCAGCCTCAGCATTTTGCGTACATTCTGAAAGCCGCAATTTTCATCTGAAATTGAACGAGGTTGAAATTTACTTTTATTATATATCTCTCTTCTATATGAACCTAAATGCTATCAAAAAAAATAGAAAATTGAATTTTTTACAGGGGTCAAAACAAAAAAGCATGATTTTTTGCCATTATTTGCAACTTTATTTGCAAAAACAATTATTTTACATAATGATAATATTCCGATTTTAGGTTCATATAGAGCGCAATACTATGAAGAAAGTAACTGCCAATTTTCAAAACGATTGGTTGAAAACTTTTCAAACTAGCGTGTACGCAAGTTCAAAAAAAGTCGTTTTCAGAAAAACGCGTTTGAAAAAATAGTGACCGCTCGGTTATACACGTGGCGCGCTCGGGGCCTGAAGGAGAGCTACTCACTTTAATGGCTTATAACAATAGAACGAGTTGGAATTTTCATTTAAAATTTTGGGAACATATTTTTCAATAGTTTTACTAACAATTTAAGAAATAAAAAAAAATCGATTTTTTGAACCGTCTAACTCTATTTCCCCCCTTAATGCTCGTTCTCTCATTACACTTACCCTCGTCTTTCCCATCCAATAAAATCTTCCTCCCGAATAACAAAAGAACACTTTAAGGCCGTAGTCTGGTCTAGAGCGTCTTGAGACGTTATTTCTAATGTGCCATAACGTTTAAACCGTTGAAGTTGTCTTGATGAAAATTTGCACGTGCATTTATTGATTCTTAGAGAATACTTGTACATAAAAAAAAAATTATTTTAAATATTTTCATGTAGTTTTTTGCCTTGTTGCAACATGGTGCGCCGAAATCGGCGCCCACTCTGGACTATGTTGTATGCATCTGAAAAAAAATATATATATATTCCCAATCTGTATGAGTATTCTGAGCACTGGTAGCAGAATTGGTACTTAAAAAAATTTGTTGACAAAATGGCGGCCTGTTGAACTTTCATCAATGATATTTCATTATTCGACGAGTTATAACATGTCGGCAAAATTATTGTTCGACTCAATAAACATTTTTTTTAAGTACCAATTCTGCTACCAGTGCTCAAAATACTCATACAGATTGAGAATATATATATATTTTTTTTTTTCAGATGCATACAACATCGTCCAGAGTGGGCGCCGATTTTGGCGCACCATGTTGCAACAAGGCAAAAAACTACATGAAAATATTCGAAATAATTTTTTTTTTTAATGTACAAGTATTCTCTAAGGATCAATAAATGCACGTGTAAATTTTCATCAAGACAACTTCAACGGTTCAAACGTTATTGCACATTAGAAATTACGTCAAAAATCTCGCTCTAGACCAGACTCCGGCCTTAAGACGGAACAATCGCCGTGCAATTATCGTGAGAAGAAAAATTTCAATTTTTATCGTAGAATCAATTATTCCTCATTATGTTTTCACAATATCAATTCGACGAGTTTAAATTCACAGTCTTACTTACAAGGAAAGTAGGAATCGAAATTTTTTTAATTAATTCATGTCTCTCTCTCTTGCAAATCGCTCATTTTACTCTTTTCCAGCAGTCGCGCACAGTTGACCACATCACTCGGATTTGATTATCTAAGTTTCAATCGGATTATTTTCTCAACTTAATCCTTCGCAAATTACATCATTATAAACGCATTCTTGATGATTTTTTATCCAGTTTCTCAATCAATTTTCTGAATTATATAGAAACTCGATATTATAAAGTTGGTAATAGCAAAGCAAAAAAGTGAGAGGTAAAAGAAATACTCGAAGGGAGGATCGGTGAGAGGGAAAGAGAAATTTTAACGGCGTGAGAAAGGGGGTTGGAGTGGTTTTTAAGATAAAATATATAGGGTCTCGTGATAGTCGTTTACGCGGCCGATGTGATCTCATGGCTCGACGCAATTTGGTCCAATCATCTTATATACAGCGCATTCATAGATAGAGAGAGAGAGAGAGAGAGAGAGGGATCTTGCCGTGAATGCGATGGCGTCATGGCAATACCATCACACACAGAAGGAAAACCAGGGCACATTTGCTGCCCACCGCTGCACGACGTCCAAATGGGAAATTGGCACGTAAACGCCTTTCGTACACGCGGAGCGAGGGAGAGAGAAAGAGAGAATTATATCCTAGGCGCTGATGGGAAGATGAATGCCGGAGATAAAGTGAGCACGACGACGCCAGGTACAACCCGGCCATTACTGTTATCGTTATCTCGTGATATATACATATGTATGTATAATACATATGTACTATGTATACTTGTATATATAAAGTATGTAATACCAGGGAGGAAAGGCTTTTGCGCGAAATACAGAAAGCCCGAGGGAATAATCGAGTTTAAAACCTCACACCGGAAACTTCAGGGTTGCTGTTTCCCCTTTCTCTCTCCCTCTGTCTCTCTCAAACCCCTATAGACTTTCGTACAGTTCGTATTCGTAGCTTTCACCGCAAAGATCCCTCTGCTTCCCCTTTTTCGTTCTATAAGCCCCCCCCGTATCCCGTACATATCTACCCTTGGAGTGAAACAAAATTTCCCAACGTTTCGTAATTCTTCGTCCTTTTTTACCCTAGCCCGCTGTAGACTCGTGACCAAAGGAATTAAATGGCCAAAGCCATTTACACTTATCTCGTGCGCCTTAGATTTATTAAATTTTGCCCTTTCATTCGGTATTTTTCGTGTATGATGATGATTTTTATATATTTTTTTTTTATTCCGTGTCTAATTTATATTCGAGAGGGAGCAAAAAATAATCAAGGGAACGTTTCGACCTTTTCCCACGGTCGACTTTTCTCTCGACAATTACATAGAGGCCCGTAGAATTTTTTTTTTCTTTCTTTGCTCCCCCTTTTGTTTGGTTTGATCCTTTTTTTTTCTTCAACTTCTATATATGTATCTCGAGGTTTGACTATATGTTTCACGCGATTCTCGCGGCGAATTCATCTCCGCGGGCCTGTCGATGGTTTGCACGAAAAGTTTTTTTTTTTTTTTTTCCCCCTCTCTCTCGGTATAATTTACTTACCGAACGTTAAACGTTGTAACAGAACGAAATGGTATTATTATATATTCATATAATTCGAATTCTGTGGTCGACTCCGAGACACAATATATATATATATACTTTTGTATCCGCTATTATAATACAGAAAGAGGAAGCGAGAGAGGGAGAAGTAGCGAACACGCGTGTTATTAACCCCGTTGAGAACCGCGAACAATTCCCAAGGGGCGCGGGACGGCAGGGAGAGCGAAACCGCAAGCAGCCGGGAGACTCGCGGAGATTTCAACCCTCATCGCGCGCCACGCGGCTCTTTCAGCCTCGGTAATTTTTGAGCGTCTATATGTATGTTCTGTATGAGACCTTTCGTACCAGATGGACCGACTAGGTACGCCGCGCGATTTTTTTCCATTATATGGCGACTTTAACCACAAAATTGACTGCATTTTTTTTTCAAATTATGTCATCAATGGTAAATTTTTTTTATAACTCGTTCAAAATTGACTCAAGTCAAGACACTTGTTGTTACTTTTTTTTTTTCTTCGATTTAATTCGTTACGAACATTCAAAATATTTCTCAGGTGGGAATTTTTTGTAGTTTTGACGAAAATAAAAAAAAATATATATCCGCGCGAGTCATTAATATTTTGATGCAATGAAAGGCAATTAAAAAAACAAAATTAATTCACTTCCATTGTCAAAGGCGAGTTCCTCATAATATTTCGTTTATTTTTGCAATATCGATGCTTGAAATTATCTTTAGAATAATGTATTGCATAGAGGGTACAAGAATTCGTTTAAGGTAGTAGTCTGGTAACTTGAGCCGATTTTCATGTCTTTTTTGGAGGGCGTTTTTTTGTAGGAAAATAAAAATGAATCGTTTTCGATATTTAGGATGTTTTTATTTACATATTAAAGATACAAAAAAAAAATTTTTTTTTTTAAATTTAATAGTTTATTATCACTATTATTATTGGTCGAAGTTGGCACCTCGAAAAAAAAGCGCGTGGGTGGCCCCGGTGATTTTGGCTCTTGATGTTATCTGAAATCAAACATTTTTGATAATTCTTAATCTCTGGACATGTCATTCTGGTCGGACTTTGGAAATAAACTTTTTTATTCCAAAGTCCGCCATTTTGTCATTTATCCATGAAATTTAACTTCGGTAGTTCCGTACCAGAATGACATGTCTATAGATTAAGAATTATCAAGAATTTTCGATTTCAGATAACATCAAGAGCCAAAATCACCGGGGGCCACCTACGTGCTTTTTTTTCGAGGTGCCAACTTCGATCAATAATTATAATAACAATAAACTATTAAATTTGTTCAAAAATTTAAACATCCTAAATATACAAAACAATTCATTTTTATTTTCCTACAAAAAAACGCCCTCTAAAAAGACATGAAAATCGGCTCAAGTTACCAGACTACTACCTTAAATTGTCTAGGATTCCCCGAATAAAGTGTCCTCAAAGTGAATGTACGCGAAAAATTGGAAAAAAATAAAATAATCCAACTATATCATTGTACTTTTTGAATCTTTGAGGTTGATCGAGCTTGCATTGAATGCCCGGTATATTACTCGTTCTCGAGTAACAGTAGCAACAGTATATAGCATGAAAACACGAAACACGAATATATATGTATGGGGGGGGAGGGGGAGGGGCGGGGGGGCAACTCGGCAGTGGCGTCGGGTCGACGAGGGTGTTTAGCTAAATTAACATAAGAGCGTGTGTGCAAACACAGTGGCCCGAGGGTGCGAGAGGTTTGGAGAGAGAGTTAGGGATCACGACAGCATCTATATGTACATATATATATATACATACAAGTATAAAGTACATTATAATAGGGAGTGGGAGTGAGGCAGTCCTAAATCCGACCATGTTAACGCAGCAGCTAGAGAGAGAGAGAAAGGCATACCCACACACAACACACACACACACAAAAGTTGAATCGTGTGCATGAGCGAGACAGGGAACTTTGGTGAGGACTCTCTCGCACGCGTGAGCGGCGAGCGAACGACCGGAGCGGTGGGAACACGTGTCCCACACGGAGATAGTTAATTACTCGTTTGCGCGAGCTGCTCGGCGAGATGGGCCAGGAGAGTCCATGTGTATATGTGAGCGAGAGAGAGACTGAGAGACGCGAGAAACAGTTGGGGTGGTTCAGAGATCCGGCTTAGCTTAGGATTGAAGCGAGAGGAATATATATATATATATATTATATATATATATATATATATATATATATATATAGAAGTAAGTGGGAAAGCAACGAAGTGGAGAGAGATGGAAGTGTACATGGTGCA